>OFHU01000614.1:0-436014 GCA_900245905.1 Lacerta viridis
GCCAGGTCGCAGCGCTGCGCAGCTTCCCAGACGACGGCGACAGGACAGACTTCGGTCCCCGCCCCCCGCACGCGCGCGCACAAAGACACGCGCCACCCTCTCCCCGGCGCGCCACGGTCTCATTGGACGCGCGCAGAAGCGCCAGCGCCTCCTCCCGCGGAGCCCGAAGGCAAGGAGACGAGGCTCCGTCCGGGGCGCGCAGCGTTGTATTGGTGGGGCATCCAAACCAGCCCCGGACGGAACGGTATTCCTACAGCAGCGCGCTTGGGCTCTTTATCGCCTCTGTTGTTGTTGTTCAGTCGTTCAGTCGTGTCCAACTCTTCGTGACCCCATGGACCAGAGCACGCCAGGCACGCCTATCCTTCACTGCCTCTCGCAGTTTGGCCAAACTCATGTTAGTAGCTTCGAGAACACTGTCCAACCATCTCATCCTCTGTCGTCCCCTTCTCCTTGTGCCCTCCATCTTTCCCAACATCAGGGTCTTTTCCAGGGAGTCTTCTCTTCTCATGAGGTGGCCAAAGTACTGGAGCCTCAACTTCAGGATCTGTCCTTCTAGTGAGCACTCAGGGCTGATTTCTTTGAGAATGGATAGGTTTGATCTTCTTGCAGTCCATGGGACTCTCAAGAGTCTCCTCCAGCACCATAATTCAAAAGCATCAATTCTACGGCGATCAGCCTTCTTTATTTTCATCGCCTCTAATGGTTCTCAATTCGTTATTAAACTTACTAGACGCCGCCTTTCACCCGAAGGTCCCAGGGCGGTTTGCGGCACAGAGAATCGCACCGACACGCGTGCGGGACTTCCGCACCTCCAGCTGCCTTTTTTCCCGCGGTGAAAGCTTGCAGCCGCCGTGAAGTTGCATCGAAATCCTGTTTGTTGGATGGCCACCTGCCATGGATGCTTTGGTTCAGATTCCTGCATTGCCCGGGGGTTGGGCTTGATGACCTTCGGGGGGTCGCTTCCCACTCCCCCATCATGCTATGTTGCTATGACTTTCTCCAAATGGTGCTACTACAGGGGAGAGATTTCTTCACTCTCTTGCAGTTGTTCTTGCAAGCGACTCCTCCCGGAATATCCCCATGAGCAAGGAAAGCGCGCCACTCTTGCCCTCTAGCTCTCTGGGTGGAGGTGGAGGGGAAGAGCGGGGCGGGGAAAGCGCCTTACCCGGATGTGACGTCGTCAACCCGCGCCCGCCGCTGTCTTCCGCCGGCCGCCATGGAGCTGCTGGGGGAGGTCGCCCTGCGGGACTCGGCGCTGCTCCCGGGGGGCTTCTGGGCGGCGGTGGGCGTGTGGCTGGAGAAGCCCCAGGTGGCCAACAAGCGGCTGTGCGGCGCTCGGCAGGACGGGGCTTGGCGGGCCGCTCGGCCCGGGGCAGGCGGGGAGGGGAGCCCCGGGAGGAGGGCGCTGGAGTCCGTGTCTCGCGAGGCCTTCTGCCGCTGCCGCCGCGAGGACTTCGAAGCCCTCGGCCTCGCAGGCCCCGCGGAGGAGGAGCTGGAGGTGGTGCTCCGGACGCTCGTGCCCAAGGCTTGCCCTCCCGCGCCCGCCAGGGAGATGGTCGTCAAAGGTGACTTCGGGGCCGGCGGGAGGAGGGATCGGGGCGGCCGCTTCGGCCCTGCTTCGCGCCGGCTGCGGCTCCCCCAGAGCGAGCTCGGACCTTGGGCGGGGGGCGGACAGGCGGATTGAGTGCCTTTGCTTGTGTGCCCCGCCGTGGAAAAAGCCCCACGATAGAAGGCAATCAGGTTTTCCGCCACTCTGTGCGGGGCAAGCGGAGAACCCTAAGGGCTTGTCCACAGTTCCACTTGGCCCATGGCTAGAAGGCAGTTTCCCGTTTGCCCCACCACTTCCCCCAGGAAAACTTGATCTTTGCTGCTGAATTGGGAGCAGTCGTCCACCCGCGGAAAATCCAGTTGACGTTTGCTCTGATTCAGCGGGTTTCTTGGGGCGGGTGGAAGCAACGGGACGAGCAGAAGTGTGGGTGAGCCCCAGCTTTGCCCAAAATGGCCGAAAGCAAAGAAAAAACATTCAGAACATCAAAAATGGAAAGCATTGAATATATCACACACACACACAGAACATCAGTAAATCCAAAAATCAGCTATGTGTCTGGTCTTGGTGGGCAGAGACACATTACTATCAGCAGTGACTTTCCTATGTCAATGTGGCTCCGCTAACTAGCAGCACTGTGCATTTCTATGTTCAGCGCAGGTGGGAAATTTAGCATTGGGCCTTGCTAGGTCTTGAGCATCAAATGGTAAGAGCCTCCACAGCCATCCACAAAAGGGTGTTGATAATAAAGCTGGCCTGCTTGCAATGTTATTGTAAAGGTTGCAGCAATATGATGTATGCTACAAAAGTCTTAAACACTACTCTGTTTCCCAAAGGTAAATAAAACCTACTGTTGTGAAATATTTACAGATATATTTAATGGGACCGTAACTTTTTTGCCATTGGTACAAACCCCTGATGGGAAATACAAGATCAAGAAGAGCAATATTTATCAAGTTCGACTTCTGCATACACAAGACAATGAATGGTGGGTGCTGAGAAGATTTTTCACTCTTTTGAATGTATTTGTCATGTGGAATTAATATGGTGTGTGTGGTGGCTAGAGTACAGTGGTGCCCCGCTAACAAAATTTTTCTGGAAATTTCTCTAGCGGGTTTTTCGTCTTGCGGAGCGGCAATGACCCGCGCTCCGCAAAACGAAAAAAAAAAAGACGAAAATTTTTCGTCTTGCGAGGCAGCCCCATAACTTTTTCGTCTAGCGGGGCAGCCTTCCGCTAGACGAATCCTTCGTCTAGCGAGTTTTTCGCACACATTCCAGCGGGGCACTTACATTTTTGAAAATTTCAAGCCATTAAATAAAAATCATGAAATACACATAAATATAAGCAGTTGAGTGCCTCCTGACACACCTAAATATTTCACTACTTTGGTAGCATAAAAAGCATTTATAACTGAGGTGGCATACATGCAACTCCCCATTTAAGTGTGGGTTGCATTGCTGGTCTGTTACATAACTGTTCTGCTCCCTTCCAAGGCTGAAAACAGCGTACGTGTCAACGGTCACGCATACACAAAATGATCGCCACCTGTATATAATGTTTACGATTTAGCCTATATATGAAATTTAAAAAGCAGTCCTATCTCTGTATGTTTACTCAGACTTACCCTGATATATGGAGTGTTTCCCAGTTGTACACGTAGGACTGCAGCCTCAAAAGTATGGATGTCCAAATTAAGGCAAGCAAAATCATGAATACTCCCAATCCTAGAGAAAGAGTGCTCCAAACTTCTGCACAGTGCAGAGTTATCTTATTTTTTGTCTTTTGAGATGTAAATAAATAAATATATATATTTGGAGATGGAAACCACAAATTCTGTAATAAGCAAAATAAAATTTATTTATACCAAAATGGTCTCCTGCAGTCATGGTATTAAGGGCGGAGTCCACAGCATATTACTTGTGGCAAATAAACACCCTTAAATGCTAGTATGCAAAACAGTAATATTATAGTAAGCCCACAACTTGCATAGGAATTACATTCCAAGGGTTTGCCTGCAAAGACAAAACTTTGCAAAGTCCAGAAGACCTCTGGAACCACCCCTGCGTTGACGGGAAGCCGGCTGTCAATGGGCGAAATAGCAGTTCCAACAGTGTGTGTTGAAGAGTCATTTCTTAGGGCTAGGAGCCTTATTTATACAAAAGCATACAGGAAATTTCATCATATTTGCTACCTTGTCAGCCAGAAATACCATATATGGATAGGGTGGGCTTCATTCTTGATCAGCCATGTTTACGTGGATCTGAGCTGTCTACATGAATTCTCTGCACCCAGTTTAGGTGTGGTGCACGTGTGCATGGTCTTTCTGATAAGCAGTTAGTGGCTCTGTGTCATATACGCCCAAACGCGGCCAGTTTCCCTACACTGCGTTACTATTCCTACATTACTAAGTTCTGGAAAGCGTTGTTTGGGGCCTCTGGAGTGTGGGAGCCTCCCAGGGATACAGTAAGCAAGGTGGTGGGCTTAAAAACCCTTTTTTGGGCTGGAAAATCTGGCACAGAAAGAGTTTAAGTAATCTGTCTTGCTTACCCAGCTCTGGGGAGGTCATGCAAGATCTAATGAGGCCTTTTGAGATCTCGAGACGGCCCATTCCGACCCGTGATAGAAACTCAGATATGTAATCTAATCACCAGATGGTACCTTAAACCTAAGTTATGGTCGCCATAACGGAACATATTTTTTTAAAAAAATGAAATTTATTGTTAGGATTATTATTTTCATTTCTGTACCACTTTATATTTTAAAGAAAATGATCTCAAAGTGGTTTACCTACTTAATATATAGAGATTCCCCATAGCAGAAGTACTCTAGGAAGCCAGTACCTCGCAGGGTAGTCGTAGGGATTAACTGAGAGAGGGTGAACTGTGTACTCCTTGGGGGGAAAAGGTGGGAGATAAATGCAGTAAATAAGCTCCTCTTACCTGCTTAAGAAAGCTGGAGGGGTCAGCCAGATGGAGACATCAGTTGCCAGTCTGGCATCCAGATATCTCCACGTGGTCACAGTTGGACCCTTGGCAGTTGCAAAATGTGCCTGGCACCTGGGGAATTTCTAACATTGCTTCTGACGCTTTCCCCTGCTCTCCATTTATTAATTTTTCTGCCACTCATTCAAAGCTGTAATCGCGTAAGTAAATCATGTGTAAGTTGCAGCTCTGCGACACCATAAATACTAGCATCTGTAGTCAGAATCTGTTTCTCATGATTAATAACTTGTAACCCTGAATCTGAGGCTTCATTTTTCTCTCCATGGATAGCAAAAAAAGTTGAGTTTTGCACAAATGGGACAAATGTTTCCATCACATCTTGGTTATATCATTTGGTGTGAGAATTCTAAACATGAGTCAGTTTATTTCATGTGAAGGAATCCGAAGCACGTACATAACAGGAGTCGGAGACTGCATCACACAGATCTAAGTGTTGTATAAATACAGAACTAAATGCGTCCTACACTCGAGGGTTACGTTCTGGGGCCCCCACATGAATAAGCGGAAATCGCATAAGTGGGAAGGACCCTCTTAAAAGCCTCTAAATGCCATCCCCACCTCTCCAATCAACTCTCCTTTCAACTAGAGTTGAAGCTTGGGCGGCTGGAGGACATGTGGAAAAGTGGCTGCAGCTGCTGTGCTACCACCTGTGTCAGCTGCTAGGCCTAAACGAAGCCCTGCTGTGCCTCCAGTCTCTGGAGCTTCCACCGCCACTGAAGTCCTCTTTGGGCTCCCGGCGACCCACAAGGACTCTCCAGCTCTCTCGCCATTTCGTTGGTTTGAATATATTTCCAGACCCCACATGGTCATGTGCAAATCAATTGCGCTTAAGTTGGATGCCTGTATCATTCTATAATGCTATTGATTGTCTTACCTAAAACTCTTCCTACAACACATTCTTTGAGTGTAAACCATTGTCTTAAAAATGATTTCACTAATCAGAATTATTTATCATCCTAATTTATCAGTTCTAACACTGGGGGGCAAGGTGACATTTCCTCCCGCCCCCATTGTTTTCCTCATAGACCTCTGAATCTATTACCCAGACAGCTAACTTCTTAATTTCTTCAAAGTTTATTGAATTTCTCCATTAATGTGGTTCAGTTATGCCTAAAACTTAAAATTGCATTTAATAGGAATTAGGAAGGTTTGGACCCGGCCATGGTGACCTAGACTTTAGTTATGGCCAGATTGCTTTTGCTGCAATGTGTTTCACATGGGAAAGTCAATTGAAACATAACCTCTGGCCACCTTTTAAATCCCTAAATGGTTTGGGCCCATGATGCCTAAAGGACCATTTCTTTCCGATACGAGTCTGATCACCCTGCAGGGGAGGCTGTTCTTCAAATTCCCAGGAAAGTGGAGGTATGATTGCTTGGGATGCCAGAGATCGTATTCTCTATGGCTATTCCCAAACTGGAATTCCCTTTTCCAGGAAATTTGGTTGACCTCCCTTCTTTCAGACTTGTCAAACATTTTTTCCAGCAGGTGTTTTGGCCTTGTCGGACTGAGTAGTTTTTAAGAGACCAGTCCTCTGTAAGTTTTGAGGTTTATCTACTTTTCTTGCCTTTGATCTTCAAGGTTTTATGGTTGTATTGATTTGTTTAATGGATTTTGTGGGTGTTTCTAAAAGCATTGTGTCTGCGGTGCAAGAGCAGGGTATATATATTCGTATATATTTTAAACTAAGAAAAAGAGGTGGCACAAGTCCAGCTTGGCTTGTCTGTCACTTTTCTACCCTGTCTTCTGATATGAATGAGCACATACAAAATTGAGTAAGATAAGGCTAATTAGGTAGTGTGCTAGGCCCTCAAGTCATATCAAAACCTATTTTATCCTTATTTCTTTCGCCATTTCCTGGAAAGAAAGGTTTAGCTGACAGAGTTAAATTCATACATCCATACCATAAACATGCAGGAGCCATTCCTCAAAAGCAGCTTCCTATTTTTGATACCTGATAATTCATAGTCAGACACACACTGAGCCACAGATGATTTCAAGCACTTTATTACTGAGCAGCTCTGATTTCTTTATTTCTTTTTTTAATGTTGAAGGTCTCTTTCAATGTTTTCATCACCTCCAGAAAACTACATTTCAGATGGAATTCTGTGCCCTAAAACAACATGGCTGGGAAGTGAACTGCTGCCAAAACTTGCTAAATGGTCCACAGAGACCACAAAACGTGAATTTAAGAACACACTCTCTCTCATTTCTGTTGCTAGATACAGCAAAATTTATCAAGATCTGAAGGAAAAGTACAAAGACATTGTAAAGGTAAAGAGCAAAACGACCAGATAAACCTTTTGCTACTCAATTTTTTAGTAAAATGTATGTGACAGTGTTTGTATTTCAAATCTGAATGCACACTAAAGAAACTTCATTGGAATCTTTCACTCCATATCTAGATATTTGTAGGGTGGGGAATGTTATTTATTTAACTTATATGCAGAATTTATTTAACTTATATGCAGAATTCATCATGTGAAAGGCTGTCAGGATGAATCCCAAGCCGGAATTAAGATTGCCGGAAGAAATATCAACAACCTCAGATATGCTGATGACACAACCTTGATGGCAGAAAGTGAGGAGGAATTAAAGAACCTTTTAATGAGGGTGAAAGAGGAGAGCGCAAAATATGGTCTGAAGCTCAACATCAAAAAAACTAAGATCATGGCCACTGGTCCCATCACCTCCTGGCAAATAGAAGGGGAAGAAATGGAGGCAGTGAGAGATTTTACTTTCTTGGGCTCCATGATCACTGCAGATGGTGACAGCAGTCACGAAATTAGAAGACGCCTGCTTCTTGGGAGGAAAGCAATGACAAACCTAGACAGCATCTTAAAAAGCAGAGACATCACCTTGCCGACAAAGGTCTGTATAGTTAAAGCTATGGTTTTCCCAGTAGTAATGTATGGAAGTGAGAGCTGGACCATAAAGAAGGCTGATCGCCGAAGAATTGATGCTTTTGAATTATGGTGCTGGAGGAGACTCTTGAGAGTCCCATGGACTGCAAGAAGATCAAACTATCCATCCTTAAAGAAATCAGCCCTGAGTGCTCACTGGAAGGGCAGATCCTGAAGTTGAGGCTCCAATACTTTGGCCACCTCATGAGAAGAGAAGACTCCCTGGAAAAGACCCTGATGTTGGGAAAGATGGAGGGCACAAGGAGAAGGGGACGACAGAGGATGAGATGGTTGGACAGTGTTCTCGAAGCGACTGGCATGAGTTTGGCCAAACTGCGGGAGGCAGTGGAGGATAGGGGTGCCTGGCGTGCTCTGGTCCATGGGGTCACGAAGAGTCGGACACGACTGAACAACAACAACAGTGATGAACAAAAAGGCTTGCCTTTAGGGATTTTCAAAACAGGTTGCCTCCAAAACAACCCCTCCCTCAAAATGCTTCAACCTTTCCAAATAGACAAAGAGGCATGACATTCAACTGACATTGCTCAATTTCCGTCTTCTTATTCATACACCTGGAATCAAGAAAAATAGGGCACTTTCTAGAAAGGCCCACCATTCTGCTCAGTTATTTGTGGGCTGTTTATGTGTGTGTATTTGTGTATATTTCCTGCCCAGAAACCTATGTCCCCACTGGAAGGATCTGTGGATTCAGAATTGGCCTCCACAGTCACTTAGGGACACCCCGTTAAGACCATATTCATGGAAGACAATCTTACTTGGCTACAAGTGATCACCAGAGAGGGATACTACTATCTACTATGTGTAGATATGTGTGAATTTTTGTATGTGTGTGTGCAATTTTGAGTATTCACAGTTAAATGAATTGTCATTTTGCTTGTTTACCTGCAGGTATGGCCTGAAGTAACAGATCCAGAAAAATTTGTATATGAAGATGTTGCTATAGCTTCATACCTGCTGGTGCGTGGTGGTACAAAATATCTCTACAAATGTAGATTTATATATATATATATATTTAAAGAAACGTTTCAGATAGTGCTTTTAAAAGACAAGATGGGATTTTAACAAATGGAAATGTGAATTAGACTTTAAAATGCACAGCTGATATAAAAGTCTGAAATAGTCTCAGCTTGGAAATGCATTTCCAAGGGACGACTGATAATGAGAGATGATGGCTTTGGGTTTTAAAATATTTAATTTACCATGTGTATGTTATATCTATGAAAAGGAAAAGTACAAAACTCAGTGCACAGAAAGAAGAAAGTGCATAGACACACAAGAAGACCAAGCTAAACATTTGTCTTCTTGTGTGTCTATGCATTTTATTCTTTTTCTGTGTGCACTGAGTTTTGTGCTTTTCCTTTAAGAACTAATCTTAGTACAGGCACCTTCCCACTTATGCGGGGGTTAATGGAGTCTCTGATCAACTTACATTTCTTAAAGAACATTTCTTTATCCTTCTTGTCAAAATAGAATGTAGCCACATACCCCTGTTGCAAACACCATTAGAAAATCATCTTGATTTCTGTAAACTAACAAACCTTTTTTATAGTTTTCATTAATGCTGTTTTTGCCACCTGTGTTGTTTTTTTTAATCGGGTTTTGTCTTTTTCTTAGATCCTTTGGGAAGATGAGAGAGCTGAGAGAGGATTGTCCAAGAAACAGTCTTTTGTGGATCTCGGCTGTGGAAATGGTCTCCTGGTTCACATTTTAAACAACGAGGGGGTAAATAACTTGAAGTTTTCAACTTATTTGATTTCTTCATAAAACATTCATATACTGCTACCTCATTGTTGTGAATAACTTCAATATTTTTTATGATACAATAAAAGCACACATAATTTTAAAACTCAGGGGTATCAACTAACTATTATAGAAAGATTTTGCCTCAATGTCTGCAACAACCCAGCAGCATAGACAAGTTTTCAGCAGGCGTTTAAAGGTTGAAGCAGAAGTTGTCTGCTGTTACCCACACATTCTGCTATATAAACTGAAATACTATTGGGTTGTTATGTCCCTCAGTCCTATGCCTGTTTGCCCAGAGTATATTTTCTCTCATTTCTGCAATCTCAGGACAATGGGCAGTTGGAGCAGAACGGTTTTCCTGGTGAGGTGAGGAAAAGCAGGTTCTCTGCTGCTGCTCATTGCCTGGCTGATGGTTGTGGCTCAAATGGTATTCTATTTGGGATTGAAGGCTTGTAACCTCTAAATGGACCTTTGGCTGCCGGCTGAGGCCATAGGGGACTTGGATCTGTTTATTTTTAAATGTATGTGTATATTTTTGGGTGTTATGATTTATTTTAAGCTTTTGGAAACCTTTTGGCAGAAAAGCAGCTTACAGATACGTATAATCGCTGCTTCAGCCTCTAACAGTGTATAGTATTCTCTAAGGTAAAGGGGACCCCTGACCATTAGGTCCAGTCGCGTCCGACTCTGGGGTTGTGGCACTCATATCGCGTTAATGGCCGAGGGAGCTGGCGTACAGCCTCCGGGTCATGTGGCCAGCATGACCAAGCCACTTCTGGTGAACCAGAGCAGCACATGGAAACGCCGTTTACCTTCCCGCCAGAGCGGTACCTATTTATCTACTTGCACTTTGATGTGCTTTCGAACTGCTAGGTGGGCAGGAGCTGGGACCAGCAACGGGAGCTCACCCCGTCGCAGGGATTCGAACTGCCAACCTTCTGATCAGCAAGCCCTAGACTCTGTGGTTTAACCCACAGCACCGCATGCGTCCCAATATTAGTATTCTCTAAGGGGCTTTAATAGGGGCATTCCTGTTAACAGGAGACAATGAACTGCAACATTTTGTTGTAGGACTCGCATAAATATTGTATAAAAACTTGTCTTAGCGCTGATGAAGTAGAATCAGGCAATACATTGGGGTAAGGATTTTCTGGTAAAAATATGGTTTTACAATCAGGAATCAGTCCTGTGAGAAACCCATACTTTCATTATAATTTGTGCTCCATGTGCTGCCCTGGACTCCTTTAGGAGGAAGCATGGGATATAAATTGAAGAAATGCTGGTAGAATTCATGCTGATTTCAGGATGTATGGTGGCATTCTGTTCACTGTTGGTATCGTTTTTGGGAGGAGTATCTAAAAAGTAAGGTACAGTTTAACTGATAATTCATACATGGAATCTTTCAGCATCCAGGCAAAGGGATTGATGTCAGAAGAAGAAAAATATGGGGCATGTACGGCCCACAGACACACTTGGAGGTATTGTTGAAACATGGGCTTTCTGGATGGCATCATTATAAACTGCAACTTACTCAGAATTGCTTTTTGCAAACAAGCTCACTTACAGTGCAGTCCTATGCATGATGACTAGAAAGTAAGTTTCATTGAGTTCAGTGAGGTTTATTCCAGGAAAATGGATATAGGATTGCAGCAGAAGGGAGCCAGTGTGATGTAGTGGTTAAGAGCAGTAGACTCGTAATCTGGGGGACCGGGTTCGCGTCTCCGCTCCTCCACATGCAGCTGCTGGGTGACCTTGGGCTAGTCACACTTCTCTGAAGTCTCTCAGCCCCACTCACCTCACAGAGTGTTTGTTGTGGGGGAGGAAGGGAAAGGAGAATGTTAGCCGCTTTGAGACTCCTTCGGGTAGTGATAAAGCGGGATATCAAATCCAAACTCTTCTTCTTCTAAAAACAAAAAACAAAAAACCCACAACTTTATGTAAAGCATATCAAAATGTAGCCCAGCCCATTTTGTAAGTCTGTATTTGTGCGCAAGATTGTGCAGATAAAACATTATATCAGCTTCCCTTCTCCACCACCCTTGCAATTGGTTTTGTTGTTAACACTGGATACTTGTATTTTTATCTCTCAAACGGAATAAGAGTAGTTAACAGGAGACAGAGAAGAGGGTGAAACCACAGCCTTGCTGAGCAGTCTTAGATTGACCATTAGTAGGATTTCCACAGAGACCTGATGTTCATATACTTCACAAGGACTCTTCGTAATACCTGTATCATTTGTAACTGAGCTTTTGTTGTTGCGATGTTTTATGTTGTAAGCTGTCCTAGTTTCTTTTTAAAGAAGAGTGAGGTAGAAACTTTTTACAATGACGAAGTAAAAACAAATTAATTCTGCATTCACTTTAATTTGGATTGTTGATTCTTTCTCTCTCTCTCACTGTCTCAAACTTTCCCATCAATATGAGAGTGAGAGAGAACACCACACAGTATTTGAACTATACATTATGAGAGAATGCATAACATATTAAGGTGGTTTAGGGGAAAGTTTGCATTTCATTTCATTTTTAATAGCCTTTGGAATTCTCTATGACCCATTACATAAAAGGGTCTTGCTCATAGTATAAACTGCAATGGATACAGACAAAGGGGGTGTATTAAACAATCTTTTTGCCTCAGGTGTGAGGTGGCACCGAAGTGAAGACCCTTTGCCGAAGTGATCAGGAAGAAATCCAGAATTTCTATTTAGTAGCAATGCATGATATGAAAGACCCTATGGGCTACAACCTGGAGTTCTCAAAAGAGATTTTGAGTCTTAAAGGTTTACTACCAAAACTTCTGTTAGAATTTCCCCGAAGGTAAAACAACCTCTAGAGTTTTCAACTTCCCATTTGTTTTAAAAGAAAAAGCTTAAATACATTTGAATTGTTTGTTTAAAATGTGAAAATAAGAGCAGTTTAAATGTAGGCTTTGAAACATATAAGAAACATAAGAATGCAAGGAGATCTCCTGGGTTAGAACAGAGGCCCCCACCCAGTCCAGTCCAGTATTGTGTTGTCACCATGGCCTCTGAGAAGCCCATAGGAAGCCCAGAGAGATGAGTAAATCAAATTGTGAACCATTCTCAAAATGCACAACATCACTAACTCAAGCTATTTTGGAAATGTAATCAAACTGTAAATCTGATGTGGATAATAATGGATTTCAGTAGTGAAACGCTACTACCAGTTTTGTTTCCTTTATGTGACATACTGTGTAAAAGACATTGTTTTGTTTCCTTTTAGGAAAATACAGTTAGTCCAGACAATCTGTATCCAGATGTTGACTGGCTGATTGGAAATCATTCTGATGAGCTGACACCATGGATACCTGTAATTGCAGCCAGGTACCAAACCTCAGTGCTTTTAAAAACAAAGTGGACACTCTTATCTTAGGATGAAGAACCAGTATGGAATTATATATTTACTAATTGCCTTTCTGCCATGGTACATGGAACAAATAAAAACAGAATAAGGAGAGTATAAAAATCAACTATGTCAAAACACACACACAGAAAACAAACACCACCACAAAACATGGTTTTTGGGGAGAGGATCTGAGCTGAAGTAATGAAGCCAGTGAGAATGGCAACGAAAGCTTCAGTCAACGCAAAACTTGCAGAAATGAACTTTGGGTGAAAGAAACTCCTCTGAAGCCTAGGAAAGTTTGGTTTCTTGGTAGAACATAATCCGGAGGAAAGAGCAGCATAGGTTTGAGTTTGCTTCAAGGGCCTTGAATGCCTGAAGGGTCCCTCCACATTGGCTGTGCACCAAACGCCATGAGAATGTGGCTGTTGGTGGGAGGAGGGCAGCCTTGGGAAGGGCAGAGAAGCAAATGGAAGCAGGGATTGATGTGGAACTTCCAGTGGGTGGGTTGTTTATGGCAATGATCTCTGGGTGTGCTATTCATTCTATTAATGTTTAATTGTTTTAAATGACATTTTTAGCTATTTCTGTTTTATCTGTAAGCTGCCTTGAGTCCCTGCCAGAGAAAAAGACAGGATGTAAATTTTTTAAAAAAGATATTATTTAAATTCTTACTACCTCTTCACCATAAGTCCTGAGGGCAGGTTAAACCAGTGTAAAATGCAATATTTAGATTAGCTAAAACCATTTGAAAACAGAAGAATAGGCTGAGGTTGGTGGTGATGGGGAGCAGAAGTTTTGGTGGCAGATAGTAGTGTGAACAGCCACCAGGGGGCAGCAGTCCATTTAGATAAAGTGTATCAACTCAATTCAGTTTTATTTCTGTATTGGCCGTGGGCCATGAAAGAATACAATATTCTACTTAAAAGAATATCTATATCTTACTGATTGTTATAGAAAATGAGCCAGGAAAAAAAAACATTTAAATGATCCCATTAGCAGTCTACAACTGCAAGGGAGCTTCGAGCTTGAGATGGAATAGAATAAAAAAGCTTTCAGGAATCTGGTGTCCTTTTTAGCTGGAAGTCAAATTCCAGGAAGTCATGGCAGCCTTGGTCCTTCTATAGTCCAGCTTGCCGGGAAAATGATCTGACCTTAGACTGCATGGCAGAGTTGAAGGGGGAAGTAGGAGATCAGTCTGGTCTCTGTAAACCCTAAATTGTAACACTTCAGTCAAATCTAAGAGGTGCACCAGTTTGTAGATTTTGCATAAGTATTTGCAGATGCATTTTCAATAGATTTAGCACATTTCCCCTACTGCAGGTCTTCCTATTCTTGCCGCTATTTTCTGTTGCCTTGCTGCTTCTTTGATTTCTATGGAAAGTACAACCGAAGGCAAAGTAAGAAGACCCAGTATAGAGAGTATCTTGATTTTGTTATGGAAGTGGGATTTGTATGTGGCTTTCGTGTGGAAGAAGATTGCCTTAGAATTCCTTCAACGAAAAGGGTAACTTTCAAATGCATTGTTCTTTTTTTAATTGCTTCATATAGCCTTGGGTTTTAAAAGAATATGTGGCTGAATCGGTGGTCTTGAAAGTAGTGATAGAAAGCTCTTGCTCCACCCCCCACCCCCCGTAATTACACTTCTCCCAGTCAATGTCTAATAATCCTGATGGGTTGCATTTCCCTTGAAATAACAAAGTAAGGCAGGAAAGTGTTTGGTTAAGGAAGGCTGCATGGTCAAAGAGCTAAAAACTGGCAACATCTTGATAAACCTAGATTGTAGAGCTGTAGCAGTCCTATCAGTGCAATGCATTTTAGCAACTCCAGTGGTACCTTGGGTTACATACGCTTCAGGTTACAGAGGCTTCAGGTTACATGCTCCGCTAGCCCAGAAATAACACTTCAGGTTAAGAACTTTGCTTCAGGATAAGAACAGAAATCGTGCTCTGGCGGCGCAGCGGCAGCGGGAGGCCCCATTAGCTAAAGTGGTGCTTCAGGTTAAGAACAGTTTCAGGTTAAGAACAGACCTCCGGAACGAATTAAGTACCTAACCAGAGGTACCACTGTATCTCATGCAGAACAGTTGAGAGCACAGAGTCTCACTGGTTTCAAGATGGACTTGAGTTAAATACAGGACACTGAAATTATCCAGACTAATTGGACATTTAAAATACGTTATTAAGTTGTGTGTTTTTAATCACTTGTTGTTTGCTGCCCTGGACTAATTTGATTACAGTGGCACCTCTGGTTACGTACTTAATTTGTTCCGGAGGTCCGTTCTTAACCTGAAACTGTTCTTAACCTGAAGCACCACTTTAGCTAATGGGGCCTCCCGCTGCAGCTGCGCCGCCAGAGCACAAATTTCTGTTCTTATCCTGAAGCAAAGTTCTTAACCTGAAGCATTATTTCTGGGTTAGCGGAGTATGTAACCTGAAGCGTCTGTAACCTGAAGCGTATGTAACCCGAGGTACCACTGTAATAGGAATCAGTCATGTGGACCCTGCATAAGACTTGCATGAGGAGCTCCAGTCCCACCATAAATACCTGCCTGTAGACAAGTTTTCTTAGTGAGGTAGTGTTGCTTATCTATAAACGTTTTATACCGCATCCACATGAAGTTGGCATCAAAATGCCAGCCCATAGCACCGTATGTTGTTTTGAACCTTGTAAGTTCAAATCAACTATTCGTAAAGCAGACATCACAGATGGGGCTTTCATGTCATCTAATACCCCACTGAACAATGCAGCACACTGTAGGCGCATCAGAAATGCAGCTTAAAACGATCAAGTAGACTTTTAAGGATTAGGAGGGAGGCTGTTCTGTCTTGGTGGTTCTTTCCCCCTGTTCCTTTTCCCCTCTGGGTCTTCCACAACTAAAGACCGAATATTAAGACAGGTCGGGCTAGTATCCCGAGGAGTGTTTAGTGGTGAAGTTCTGTTTGCATAGCTCCTTAGTTCCTTATTCTGGGATTGCGGAAGGAACTTCCTAGCCCAGTTTGGCTGGTGACTCTGGTGAGTTTTCCCCTTCCTCAAAGCTACAGGATCATGTTCTCTGCTTTGCAGTCATATCGGATGTCCTGAACATTGTCTGACCCAGATTTAACGTGGGAGGATAATACCGCATATACTTGAGTATAAGCCGACCCGAATATAAGCCGAGGCACCTAATTTTACCAGAAAAAACTGGGAAAACTTATTGAGTATAAGCCGACAGTGGCAAAGGCGGCGGAGGAGGAAGGAGCAGCTCGTTCTTCCTCCGCCGCTGACAACAGCCTCTGCCAGGGACCCTCACTCGAGTATAAGCCGAGGGGGGCTTTTTCAGCATAAAAAATGTGCTGGAAAAGTCGGCTTATACTCGAGTATATACGGTACATTGGTTGTTGTATGGCCCTATAATACAATAAAATTGAGGCAAACTGCTTGAGTGGGAGGTTTTCTTTGTTCAGGGTATATAATTTTGTGTTTTGTGTCTAAATAGCATTAATTCTACTGCTCTTAGGTATGCCTAATTGGGACGTCTAGAACATATCTAGCAACGCAAGGTGCTGTACTTGATGAACAGCGAGCACAATATATCAGTCGGCGCCAGTCAAGCGTCATGGTAGCACCAGATCATCAAATAGACGGATTTCATCAACATGACAGCCTCCCAGCTGCAAGCGATGTCACCGTCTGCCCAGCAGCAGATACAAAAGAATCCCAAAAGACAGATGTGGGGAAAGTCCTAATATCTGGATTTCTGCCCAGGGGAAAAGAACAAGTGAGAAACTGCACTACTCTCCCCCAGGATCTGGTAGACAAAGTGGTTTTGAAGGTAGCAAAATTACTGTTAAAGGAAACCAAAGGGGGTCCACTTGAAATGGCCAAAACGTGGAATCGAGGAGGTGAGATTTTTTGCTTCATATTAAAATGGAAGTTTCCTATGAATTGAAATTGTCAATTATATTTGAATTCACAAACCTCATCTGAAGGATGTTAGAAAGCATTCTGAGTAATCATGCTGAATTCATCATGAATGCAGAACTTTAAATTGCAGGCACCCATTGTTTCCTAACAACTCCTAAATATTACGGAGTCTCTAGAATACAAAAAGTTGACACCCAGCAAGTTATAAAAATATATTGTGTTATAATGTCACAGTAAAGGCTTGACATAGACAGCATGCCTGGAAAGAAATGATTTTTTTTAGATACAGCCCTTTATTAACAAGAGATTTCTAGGCTTCTCTTGGGCCATAACCTTCCTTGGGTGCACCCAAATAATGGTAGAATTGCTAATGTTTTGGGGAGAGGGTATTTCTTTGGGGAGAGGGTGTTTCTTATTTCTTAGAGATAGGGGAGAAGCCAAGAGTGGATTTTTGTAGATGATAAATGTGTATAATGCTAGTAGAGGAGATGTGGTAGTGCTTCATTTCCAAAAAGAGGTGGTGGGGGCCGCGCCTGAGTAATATGTCTGGTGGTGAGCCTGGATTCTTGATTTTAAATGTACGTGGGTGGATAAGTTGCAATTCTTAGCAGTGTGTGAAATGCATTATTCACATGCTCATAAGCAGTTCTTCCTCTTATATTCTAGGACTTAGCCCAAGTATCATAAACAGATTTTAGGATTCATCTCTGGGAAGCGCAGCATAAATAGTACTCCGTCCAAGGCTTTGTTTTGTCTGTTTTCAACTTCTTGTTTTTGTACTGAATAAATGTGAGCATACAGCAGAAAGAAAGTTTTTGGACAGCTTCCCTCAGTTGGTTGAGATGTAACCAAAAAATCATGGTTTGATTCTGTGTGGACGAGCCTTGTGCTCATGTGCTCTGACTTCCCCTCTTACATCTGACCTAGTTTTCTGTTAGTCCAGTTCAGATTCAATGGTCTGTTCACACTATAGATTACCCACTTAGGATGCAACTTTAACTATAGTTACCTAGTGGTTCCAAGGTAAGGAAGCCTTTAGTTCTGGCATGCAAAACTTCTTGGTTGGCAGGCTGGATCTTCTAGCAAGAACATCACCATGGAGGGGTGTCCTTCAGCTTCAGGAGACCCAGTGTGGTGTAGTGGTTAAGAGCAGTAGACTCGTAATCTGGTGAACCAGGTTTGCGTTCTTCCGCTCCTCCACATGCAGCTGCTGGGTGACCTTGGGCTAGTCACACTTCTCTGAAGTCTCTCAGCCCCACTCACCTCACAGAGTGTTTGTTGTGGGGGAGGAAGGGAAAGGAGAATGTTAGCTGCTTTGAGACTCCTTCGGGTAGTGATAAAGCGGGATATCAAATCCAAACTCTTCTTCTTCTTCTTCTTCTTCTTCTTCTTCTTCTTCTTCTTCTTCATCATCAGCCTTGCTTGGTTAGGAGCAGTAGGGCTCTAGCATCATTCATATCACATCGTTTGAATTATATTCTGCTTTTGCTTTTCTGGGAGAAAGACACAGTTATAGGGAGGGACTCAGGCGATCGTTTTATTGCACACAGCCCTGAAGTTCTTGGCTCCCCACACTCAGTTTCACCCTTTCTGCTTTGGAGCAGGAAAGCAGTTGGAGCTGAACTAAAGTGTTACTATTCTTTTTTCTTGGCTTCCAGCAGAAGAGAGGTAAAAGGACTGCTTGGTTGCAGAAACCACAATCTGACACTTGGCCAGATCCCATGCTGTTCTTCACACAAGTGGCCGTCAGTTTGTCTTGGAGGCACCATTGCTCTCCTCAACAGCTAGAGAACACAGGTGCCAAGAAAGCAGTGAGAGGTGTTACAAGTGATATCCCCAAAAAGATTGATGTGTATTCTCCTGCTTTCTTCGCTTTATAAACACCAACATGGTTACCAGCAGTCAGATCACCACTTTCCCTGCAGTGAAGGTACCTTGGGAAAGGATGGTAGATCTCAGTTTCTCCTCTTTTTAGCAACATCTATTCCTTCAGTCCTCAGCTTCAAAGGGGGAAGTGTGGCAAGAGCCAGACAGCAACCCTGAGGGATGGCAGATCAAGTATCAACAAAAAAAGGAGAAATATGGCACCTCTGGATCTCCCTTCCTCTCCCGAGTAAGCGGCTCCCCCTTCGCATTCTGAACACTGGGTTGTAATTCAGTATGATTAAACAACAGAGTTGTGGGTGCATTCTTTTTAAAATCAATAGAGAAATTAATCCAATGGGCCCCATTTATTTCAGTTAAAAACAAATGTTACCATAAGTTCCAAATGGAAATGTGTTTCCCATTTGCCCTTATGTCTGTTTCCCATCTGCTCAGCTTCGCCCCTTTGGCCAGAGGATCCTCTTGCTTGTTCCGTTGTCTCCTATAGAAGACAGAAACCTCCCAAGTACACCAGTACTTGTAGATTCTCCCCTTTCAGATTTATTGTGCAAATTGTTAAGAGATGCTGTAAATTGACCACGACATCCTTTAGTATATTCATGACAGCTAGAAGACATGAGTTTCTCATTAAGTTTCTATCTGTTCTGCCCAAAAGGCTTTTTATGTTGACTCTTGCTGCTTTACCACATTCGTAGAATAATAGAATTGTAGAGTTGGAAGGGACGCCGAGGGAATCTCACAGGAATCTCAACTACAGCATCCATGACAAATGACCATCCAACCTTTGCTTTAAAACCTCCAACGAAGGAGAGTCCACAATTTCCCGAGGGAGGCCATTCCACTGTTGAGCAGCTCTTGCTGTCAGACAGTTCTTCCGCATGTTATTCAGAACCATTTTTCTTGTAACTTGAATCCATTGGTTGGAGTCCTAGCCTTCAAAGCAGGAGAAAATAAGCTTCTTCCATCTTCCATGTGACAGCCCTTGAGATATTTGAAGTAGGCTGTCATAACTCCTCTCAGTCTCCTTTTTTCCCCAGGCTAAACATACCCAACCATTCTTCAGCAGTCTTGGTTTTCCAGACCCTTGATCCTCTTGGTTACCCTCCTCTGCACAGGTTCCAGCTTGCCAATATTCTTCTTAAATTGTGGCGCCCAGAACTGGACACAGTACTTCAGGTGTGGTCTGATCAAGGCAGAAGAAAGTAGTACCATTACTTCCCTTGATCAGGATTCTATTCTTCTATTGATGTAGTCTAGAACAGGGGTCAGCAACCTAAGCCCCATGGGCCAGAAGTGGCCTGCGGAGGTCATTTGCCCGGCCCAGGAGCTACCCCCAAACCAAATTGCACGTTGCGCTAAACTGGTGCAGCGCGGTGACTCGCTTCCGCGGCGCTTGAAATCATGTCTACACATGCACAGATGCTGAAAATCGCAGGTGTGCGTGTGAGCGTGTGTGTGTGCGATCTGGCCCACAGCAGGATCTCCATGGGACCAATCTGGCCCCGGCAAGATAAACCTTGCCGACCCCTGGTCTAGAATAATGTTAGCCAGTAGTTTTATTTCCAATATTTTCCTCTCTCTCCCTGGGCCATGATCTTCAACAGGAAGGTTGAAAAAACCACCTGTGCTCTTAGTCCCTTGCCTTACACCAAAGGCTACAGTATGTCTGGCACTGTCATTTGTACCCACGTGAATCAGAAGGAAGGCGTTGCAGTCAGAAGGCTTTATAAGACTTGGCAACTTTTCTGTCACGTTGTGAATCTTTGCACCTGGAAGACAGCACACCTCCCAGGACATCCTGTTAACTCCGCACACTGCTGCCTCTGTCCCTCTCAGTAGTGAGCCACTTAACAAAACCCCATGTCTCTTCCTCCTCTGGGGTGTGGCAAGAATTGTTCCGTGCACCGTACCTTCCACAGCCACCTGTTTTCTGAGGTCGGCAACTGCTGTTCTTGCTCCTCTGGCCCAGAATCAGTGACCGAGGTAAGGGCACGGAATCAATTTTGCAGCTCCAGTGACACAGCATGGCTCCTGACATTTCTGCTTCTGTGTGTCACGCTCCACCAGAGGGTTGACTCCCCCATTGAGTGATCTTCTTCCTCCCCTAGGGGCACCCTGCCTACGTCTCTGTTCCAGGACAGTCCACTCTGGTCTAGTGAGAAATTCCTCATGTGGGTAGTTGCGCCTCAAGTTGCTGTACCTTCTCTTCCAGCAAGGCAACCAACTTGCACTTGCTGCAGGTGTACATTTGCACATTCCTAGGCAGGAAGACAGCGACGTGGGTGGCGCTGTGGGTTAAACCACAGAGCCTAGGGCTTGCCGATCAGAAGGTCGGCGGTTCGAATCCCCGCGACGGGGTGAGCTCCCATTGCTCGGTCCCAGCTCCTGCCCACCTAGCAGTTCGAAAGCACGTCAAAGTGCAAGTAGATAAATAGGTACCACTCCAGCGGGAAGGTAAACGGTGTTTCCGTGTGCTGCTCTGGTTCGCCAGAAGCGGCTTTGTCATGCTGGCCACATGACCCGGAAGCTGTACGCCGGCTCCCTCGGCCAGTAACGCAAGATGAGCGCCGCAACCCCAGAGTTGGACACGACTGGACCTAATGGTCAGGGATCCCTTTACCTTTACCCTTTAGGCAGGAAGACAAACATGGCACAGGTGTTGCAGGTCACTGCTGCAACTCCCTCACCCCTCATGTCTCTTGATCCTACATACACCATGATAGAGCACTCCAGGCTCTGCTCCCAGAGACTGCAGTAAGCTAAACAGAATAGCTGCTGGCTGCTGATGCCTTCGCCAACTCACTTGCATTCAATTGATGGCCATAGGTTTCCTACAGTACCAAATTGGTCACATGGTAAGTTTAATGGTAGATTAATAGCAAACCAATTTGTTAGTTTTACCTCTTTGTTCTTGATGTATTTCTCATAATACTTGCATACATGTTCTGACCCTGTAGAATACAGATTTCAAGGAAGTCCTTGTAATGAATCAGATCTAAGTTAAGGGATGTTCAGAAACCCACGGTGTTTTAGGAGTTAATGGGCACCCCAGTTTGAGTGGCAGATACCCCTTGGGAGGCGGGACCTTCCGCTCTTTAAAAGGAGGGAGCAGCCGTTAGTGTGAGGAGAGTGGTGACTGGAAGAAGGAGGGTGTGGGGCCAGGATAGGTTGGGGTAGGTTAGGTTAGGTTAGGATCGTTGAAGATGTGTATATGTTGCTGAAAGAAAGAGTTTACACTGTTATGAAACTAAGCTTATGAACCATCACTGAAACCGTTATGTTCTGTAAGAAATAAAGACCTCTTATTGTTGAGCTAAGAAAATATCGTCGTTCATTTGGTCCAGCGAGTTATATAGGCTCTTGAGGAGGTGAACTCAGGGAAAGGACAAAACTAACCTGAAGGGTGATAGTTTGTGTCTTGGAGTTCCCTCAGGAGGGGCTAGCGGGCGGAAACCCTGGTATTGCCACAGAGTTGCTAAGAGGGCTTAGCTAACTGATATAGTGAGGGGATCTAATAAAGAGAGACCCCGAACTGTAGGCAAAGGAGAGGTTAACCCCTGAAGCCCAGAGCAGAAGATATAACCGGCCACGGCCGCTGGACAGGAAAACTCCCGTTACTAAGAAATTCCCAGATTATTAATAAAAGGGAAGTGAAATAACAGACGGACCTCAGAGGGACAGGTGGGGTGCATTGTAATTTGACCCAGAACACCTGATTAAAAATTCACTTAGTAACGAGGGGAGAGTCTGAAGTGGAGGTTCGTCGCAGTCCTCCATTGCCTTGTAAGCCAAAGGTCACAGGGCAGAGCGAGGTTCTCTCAGCACAATTACCATTTGGCAGCACCCATCCAGAAATGACCAGAACCACTGTAAGCCCCTTTAAGCCCAAAGATGATAGACAATCCAGAAGGATACCATGACTGATGGTCTTGGAAGTCTCCAAAGGGTCTAGAAGAACTAACTCTTCTTCTTTGCCCTCTCCTTGCACCCATTCTATGACATGTCATCCACCACAGCAGTCAAGGCCATTTCTCTTTCATACGTGGGCCTTAAGCTGATCAAAATAATCAGCAGCATGAAAAGTTTATTTGTCTATGTAGATAGACAAGGGTATTTTCCATAGCACGCTTAAGCTGTTCTCAAGAAGCTCAGAACTGAAAATATTGCTGAGGGTTAGCAGTTACTTTACATAAATATATTGTTTTCTGCAGAGAGTCTCCCCTTGAGTGAAATTGCAGAGCATTTGGACAAGGACACTTTAAAAAGGCTGAAGAATGAATATGGAGGCCTCCAGACCTTACTTAGAAACAATCATCAAGTGTTTGAAGGTAAGGACAAGGTTTGTTCAGTGATTGGTAGTCTCTTATATGTTGGTTTAAGTATGTGGAAGATGAATGATCTTAGTCTAAGGACTGCTTTGCTTCTGTAACAAGCATGTTGAGTATTGGATTCAAACAAGAGCAGAGGCGTAGCTGAGGGGTGGGGGGGCACTGGGTGCCACACCACGGTGGGTGGCACTTACTGCCCCCGAGCCATGTGTCTCTTCTGGGAGTGACGCAGTGGCTCGGTTGCCTGTAGGCTCCATGCTACTCAAAAAAGCAATGCAGGCCTGCAGGGCGCCGGAGTGGAATGGGGCTCGGGCACTGTGATTCTGGCATGCCCCGCCCTGCCCTGCGGGCACCTCGCCCCAGGTGCCCAAGTGGCTAGCTGTGCCGCTGAACAAGAGTGTAGGCTTCCTAGGAGTGCTGAAGCTGTAAACTAGGTCTTGGTTCCACATCATATCTGCTCCTCGCCAGCCATGGCTTAATAATAATAATAATAATAATAATAATAATAATAATAATTTATTATTTATACCCCGCCCATCTGGCTGGGTTTCCCCAGCCACTCTGGGTGGCTCCCAACAGAATATTAAAAACATGATAAAACATCAAACATTAAAAACTTCCCTAAACAGGGCTGCCTTCAGATGTCTTCTAAAAGTCAGATAGTTGTTTATTTCCTTGACATCTGATGGGAGGGTGTTCCACAGGGCGGGTGCCACCACCGAGAAGGCCCTCTGCCTGGTTCCCTGTAACCTCACTTCTCGCAGTGAGGGAAATTGCCAGAAGGCCCTCGGAGCTGGACCTCAGTGTCTGGGCTGAATGATGGGGGTGGAGACGCTCCTTCGGGTATACTGGGCCGAGGCCGTTTAGGGCTTTAAAAGTCAGCACCAACACTTTGTTGTTGATAATTCTTCCTTCACAAGCTCATGGGAGAGGATTGCAGATCATGGCAGGAATGAAGTAAATCTACCTTGGAAAATTAACTCAACAGATACAGGCAGGCTGCAGTAATTTAGTCAAGATAGAACTTGAGAAGATAAGTCTTTATGGTGCAGGATGCGTGCTCTTTGTGGACATAATATGCTTTTTCAGTGCTGATGCCTAGCAGAAAATATTTTTCTAATTTGATGCATCAGTATGTAGGTAGTATCAAATTTGCTTTTTTAAAATTTAAGACTGTACTTCATTAAGTATTTGTTTACTTTCCCTCCAAGGCATCTCACAAATTAGCTAGAAAATATATACAGTAGTAAAAAATATTTTAGTATGCATTGTATTCTCCCTCTTTTTTATTAAAAAAAAAGAGTTTAGAAAAGTAAAGTCTTTTTAGTAGCAATTAACATTTCCTGATAATGCAGGAGAGTATTCTATTTACAATAATTCCTCTATAGATTAGAGGGGCCAGTCTGTCACTCATCCTGAGAGATGGCAACTCCTAGCTTAGTTCTGTTTTCTGATTGGAAAGGCCAAGTGTTCCAGGATTTTCCCCTGCCTCCTCCCACTTAATGTGGAATAACAGAATTACCAGCTCACTGGAACATTCCCTTTATACAGATTATACTTTGCTGAAACTGGGTAATGGTGAATTAAGAGCACTGCAACCATCACAGGGACACAAGGATAGACTCTCCAGGATTTCAAACAGGCATATTTTCCAGCCCTACCTGGAGATAAAAGGGATTGAACTTGTGACCTTTCGGCATGCAAAACATTCTGTACCACCAAACAGTTTACGTTAAGCATGATCATGCACAAGGGAAGTTTTCCCTAGCTCCTTTTTTAAAAAAAACAAAAACAAAAACAAAAAGCTGAGCATTTGAATTCAGCTTGAGATGCATTACAGAAATTGAGTTCGTGTTGAAGGCACAAGTTCTTTGATTTTAAAAAATTGTGGATTTTTCTTTCCCCCGATCTTTTATTAGCAGGTTGTTGGTACCTGTAACCCATTTTAGTTCTTCTATATTACCATTCACATATTTGCAGATGTAATGTAGTTTTTTCCATCCAAATATATATTTAGATTTTACACGCCGGCCTCATTCATGTGTATTGCCAAGCCAAATGATTCCCGTTTTGCTTCTCCCCCAGCTAAGCTAAGGGTTGTGGCACCTCAGAGACTAGCAAATCTCACATGCATATTTGTCGTGTTTAAATTTACTCACCCAAATTTCTTGTGGTTCCTATTCTGGCACTAATTCTTGTAACCCTTTGTTAATATTCGGGTCTGTGTGTTTCTTTCTCCGTCCCCACCCTTTAATTTCAGTTCTAAATGGGAAAGTTCATATTCGTGATTGGAGAGAATGGAAACCACCAAGGAAAAACAAGCCAGGCAAGCAGGGGAAGCAAAGACTTCCTTCTGAAGCATTTAAAACACGCCTGTGTTGGTTTCACATTCACCATCCTCAGGGCTGCCCGTTGTCTTCTGAGCTCTGTTGTTATGCTCACGGGAGCGAGGAGTTGAAGCCATCTCTGAAAACAGTGACGAAAGATAAAGGATTTGGGAGTTAAACTTACGCCACTTGGATGGATTTCTGGCTGAATTTCATGTACATTGATTGTACAGCGGTGACATTTATGTTTTGTTCCACTTTATGCCTGCTCTTCTCTGAGAATCCCCTGTGGTAAGAGAATAAAGGTTTTTAAATCCCATCTTGGAGGGATCCATGGTTGGATGGTCGATGTACTTTCCATTTGTCTGTTGAATTTCAACCTTGATAATCTTCTGAATTCTCTGAATAACTCAGAGGTTATAGTTTATAGTGTTCATTTTGTTTCAATCATATCTCAGAACAACCTTGGGCCAAATCTGCCTCTGAAATTACATATCTGATGGGCAAATGTCACTGTATGACTTTGTGATGCCAGTTGTTTTTGTGCTGTCTCAAACACATCCAGGCACATATTCTTTTACATGTTTGGTGTAATGCAAAGAACACAGAATTAATCATTTTTGTTTCTGTGAAAGAGGTTTCTGTGAAAACCTCACACTAATAGGATTTCAGCACTTTGGAGACCTGAATCTTAGTCTACTTCCTTGACAAATAAATAAAACTTTTACTGTTTGTGTCTGTTGTATTACGCTGCTTGTGGGGAGCCACATAACATTAAACTTGAAGCCCCTAACATTAAAGGTAAAAGTAGGGTGTGTTTCTACAACAAACAAATGCTGATAAACTGAAGCTTCATTCAGATGTGTGTGTGGGGGGGTAGACTCTAGCCTGTTCTCTTTGGTGTTACTTTTCCTGAAAAGATCACATTCAGAACTTGAGCAGTTTCCCTTTTGGCAGTTCAAACTTCCCAGGAAGGGCATGAGCAAAGACTGCTGAGTGGGGCAATATTTAACTTCCTGTGACTCATGGAGATCATCTGGTCCTAGAAAAGGAGCTCCCCCACAGCTCTGTGACTGACTAACTTCTTGTGTGGAGAAAGGAAAGAGGCTGTTTGGAGGCTAGAGCTCTTAAGAGAGAAATAGCGGCAAGCCTGTGCCATTTCCCCTAAAGAGCTCTTGAGGCTCAATGGCCAGCTGCTGTCATCTGGACGCCTATCCATGCAGAACAATTGGAAGCTGCAGAAACTGTGTCAAAATTTAGTAAAAAGAGCCTTAGAATGAGAGAAATGTGCACCAAGAGGTCGTAATCCCACCCCCCAATAAAACCATCCCATTTGAGGATGTTCAAGGAGAAGGAAAAACCACCTTTGTTCCCTTCTACATTCCAGGACCCCTTCCGCCCCCCACCCTGCTAAATAGCAATGAAGCCCTCTAGTTTGGGGCTGGTATCCTTAAACAAGGTCGCCAGAACATAGCTTCTGTTCCAGGTTGGCTTGGCTGGATCCCCGAACAGGTGCGCTGTTGCCGCCTTGCGTTCTACCTTTCCACTTGGAAGTACGACTTGAGCGCTAAATGAAGAGTTGGGGAGGGGGGCTGGCCGAAGATGCCTTGATCCTGGGTCTTGACCCACGTGCTAGTCGAGGGTGGGGTGGGGGCAGGATTTGAAGAATCAGTTCATTAGTAGCTGCAACAGCAAACGTGCTGCTGAGGTCTTGCTCGCTCAGGGAGAAGGAAGGGGGCGCCGTCCCTGGAGCGGCCAGATCTGGCAGGATGTGAGCGCCTGGCGAAGAAGGGAGCCCCCCACCCCCCGCTTCCTCCCTATTCCCCTTCCCAGCCCGAGGCTCCTATAAATCTGTTTTTCCACCCAGGAATACCAGCCGCTGTAACCCGATCCCCGCGCCGTATATCCCATAATACGCGGGCGCGCACTTGCAGCGCGCTCCTCGGTCCCTTCGCGGCTGGCGAGAGAGCAGCGCGCGCGTGTGGCTCCATCGACGTGGAGGAGCCGCTGGCCGGTGCTGCCACATCACGGCGTCGGCCACGCACAAAGGGCTCCGGCATGTGGCTCCCTCTGCTCGTGGGCGCTTTCGTGGGCGCCCTGCACCCCGCAGCCCCCGCCTGCCAGCCGGGCCAGGGGGCTCAAGGTAAGGCGATCAGCCACAAAGCGGGAGAGGGGGAGCTGGGGGGGGCCCTCAGCCCCCCGGGGTGCTTTTGCCATTGAAGCGCCAGCTCAAGGGGTTCCCCCTGCAAAGCATAGCAGGATCGCACCGTCCCTGCAGCGGCTTAAGCCTCGGAGGATGCGGAGAGACGTGAGATTTCCTCTTTCCAGGAACAGAGTGGCCAGACTCCCTGTAATCAAAGGGGACGATCCCTCGCCTGTAATTTTGTGTGCGCGCTTTTGGTCTCCTGTGCGTTTAACTTTGAGCGTGACCCCCTTCAAGTCTGAAAGAGATAAGGAGGAGAGGGTTCCTTAAAAACAGTAAATTTCATCCCCTGGTGCCTCTGTCTGCTGCGCGCTCCATCGGGCCCTGGGAAGCCATAAGGGGGACTTTATTTAGCTCCTGGTTGGAGGAAGCAGAAAGAGGGAGCTAAAGGAGGGGGGGCTCTGCTCAAGACCCATGTTTTCAGAACTAGGTTGGCAAACTCTGTAAGATCATTCTTTTTCTTCCTGTATGATACTCATCTCCATTCTTTCTGTTTATTCTTACAAATATTCGGAAGCATTTGTGGCGGCTCAAAAAGTTTTGCGGGAGGGAAATGATTTCGTTCATTGTACCACCCAGTTCCACAATCTGCCCCTAGAACGCAGCCAGGGAACTGATCCTCCCACTCCAGCCCTTGACATTTAATGCTGGTAGGCTTGGGCCAGCAATGCAGGCAGCAGGTTCCCTCGTGGCATATTTTGGTGGCATCCCATGGGTCTTTCAGAGCCAAGGAACCTGTTGCAACCCTGAACTGGTCTCCTTGGGCAATCTGAGCCATTGGGGAGGGTTGGCTTCCTAGCAAGAGTCAGGAGAGGAGCTTGATGCTAGGATGGGCATCTTATCAAGCATCAAGCATCTGTGAACCAGCACCTTGACTTCGAGCCAAAAATTGACTGGGAGCTGGTGAAGATGGCAAAAACAATATGATGTGCTCAGATTGCTCAGATTCAGTTAACAGTCTTTTACCCATCATATAAACTAAGTGGAGTTTCTTCACTGTTTTCAAAGGCAGCTCTATACCTACCGTATCCGGATAGGGCTGTAGTTGGCATGGCAGTCTAACCTGGGAAAAGGTGCTCCCGCTCACAGTGGCCACTTGTCCCTCTAGGGCAGGGCTGGTCCATCCATAAGGCAAGGTGAGGTGACCACTTCAGGCGGCAGGACTCACAGGGGCAGCAGATAAGACGTCCAAGGAATGCATCGCCCACTGCTGCCGTCACAGTGGTAGTAATGGCTACAGCACATTCATTGGAGGTCAGATCTTCCTCCCTCCTCAGCAGCCCCCCCCCCCGTGTTGCCTCTACAGCGGCCTCTTGGGGAAATAGGAGGAGATGCTGCTGGTCTCCTACCCCTAGGGAGAAAATGATGGGGGGCTGCCTGATGGCTGGGTTCTCCTGGGCTCTGCGTCCATCCAGCACGATTCAGAGCAGGCCCCTTCTCTGCCCCCCCCCATGGCCTTTGATTCCCACAACTGTTGGATAAGGTTGATTTGATCCCCCATCGTGTTCCCGATGGAGACCTTTACTCCTCCCCCATGTTCCTGATGTAAATCTTCACTCACCTCTTCTTCCCTTGTGGTTCACCTCAGGCGCCAAAATGTCTCAGGCCAGCCTTGTTTCTGCAAGGTGAGCCTGACATGAAACAGCGCCTATCCTGATGACCTTGGGGAATGGGCAGGTTCCTAAGGTAAGGAGATGATCCTTCAAGTATCCTAGTCCTAAGTCACCAGCACTTTGAAGTGGGCCTACAAAATGACTAGCAGGTCATGAAGATCTAGCAAAGAAGTCACATGTTCCTAGTATCTGGAATCAGTCAAATGTCTGACTGCAGCATTTTGCAACCAGCTGAAGTTTCTGGACACACTTCAAAGGTAGCTCCAAATGAAGAGCATTATAGTACTCTTTGATGTGACTCAGTTATGTGTGACCATGGTCAAACCTGCCTTCTTTACAAATTGCTGAAGCTGGTGCACCAGTCTCAGCTGGGCGAAGGTAGTCCTTGGCACAGCAGCTCCCTGAGCATTCAAGAGTAAACCTGGGTCCAGGAACACTACCTAACTGCACACTTGATTCTTCAAGAGGAGTGCAACTCCACAGCGGCGGAGCAAGCTGATCATGTGCCGGGGGTGGCACGTGTGCCCTGCGCCCAGGGGCAAGGCCAGCTGGGGCAGGACACTCCGCGGGGCCTCCGAGGAGTCTGCCTGCCTCCTCCTACTCAGCCGCCCTACAGCTGAGGGGGAGGCGGCTGGCAGACTGTTGGGGGCAGCACGGAGCCTGTGGACGCCCAAGCCACCGCTTCACTCCCAGGAGAGTCCTGTGGCTCGGGCACACTGCAGGCCCTGTGGTGAGTGCCACCCAGCATTTTGTCACCACCACCCCCAGTGGTGACACCTGGGGCGGACCACACCCCACCACACCCCCTTCCTCCGCCCCTGCAACTCCACCCAAAGCAAAATGCATCTGCATTGACAGATCTAGAGGTCCTACTCAGCATTTGTCTAGATGGATTTTCTCTCATTCATCCAGCCAACAACCTAGAGTGGCCACTTAATGCATTGCCACAAGGAGGATAAACATCACCAAAAAGAGGAAACAAATTTGCATAAAACATACATGCTAATGTATATATGGGTGCAAATTTCAAAATTAAAAACTGGAATTTAAATTTTGGCGGTACCTCCACCCCTTAAGACGAAAGACCTACACACATATCCATTAGCACTGCCAGTTTATTAGTAGCTGTCTCCATAGATCTCTGTAAATTGAGTTGCTATTTTAAGGCCCAGGAACAACCTACCCAGAGTTGGCCCACCCACCCATGAGGCAACGTGAGGTGGGCTCTTCAGAAAGCAGATGTGGGACTGAGGAGTGTGGGCTTGCCTTCTGCTGCCTCCTCTTCTGCTGTGAGTGCACCCCACCACTGCTGCAGTCACCCCCTCCCACTGCGTCCTCTACTACAGGTACGACCTGCCACTGCTGCTGGGGGCAGCGGCATGGCACAGCCGTGGAGGAGACAGTGGTGGTGCTGTGGCATGCTTGCAGTGGAGGAGGGGAAGGAGGAGACAGGGCGTCCCAAGCAAAACATCAAGGGGCAGGATGTCCCTGGCCATGTCAGTCATCTGGCTACCTGGGGCTGCTACTGCCAGAGAGAAGATGGTCAAAGGCCTGGAAATGATGCCTTATGAACAATGGCTTAGGGAGCTGGGTATGTTTAGCCTGGAGAAGAGAAGGTTAAGGGGTGATATGATAGCCATGTTCAAATATATAAAAGGATGTCATATAGAGGAGGGAGAAAGGTTGTTTTCTGCTGCTCCAGAGAAGCGGACACGGGGCAATGGATTCAAACTACAAGAAAGAAGATTCCACCTAAACATTAGGAAGAACTTCCTGACAGTAAGAGCTGTTCGGACAGTGGAATTTGCTGCCAAGGAGTGTGGTGGAGTCTCCTTCTTTGGAGGTCTTTAAGCGGAGGCTTGACAGCCATCTGTCAGGAATGCTTTGATGGTGTTTCCTGCTTGGCAGGGGGTTGGACTGGATGGCCCTGGTGGTCTCTTCCAACTCTAGGATTCTAGGATTCTAAGAGGAGGGTGACAGCCGTGGCCGGATCTCTCCACAACTGACTTGTCGTAGCCAAGGAACTGGCCCCAGCTGTAGCTTGCAGGACCATCAGCTGTAGCTTGCAGGACCATCTTTACTTCCAAGTGCTGGGTCAGCTCAGTGGCAGACGCAGGCTCCAGTTATGTTGCCAGGCATGGTGAGGCCCCATCAGGGGAAAAGGAGAGGAACTTGGAAAACCTGCCTCCTTTTCTTTGTTTATTTTTCCTTTCTATCCAACTGTAGGACTTACCATTGTGCATTATGTCCATCCATCATTTCTACTTTTTTAAAATATATATATATATTTGTTGGATTTTTGTAGAAGCAAGCTTATCAGAAAAAAAAGAGAAAACTGGATCACAAACACCGGATATTGCATTCAGGTCAATAGTGCATATGTAAAGGGTATATGAAAGTTACTACTACTACTACTACTACTACTACCACTACTACTACTACTAATAATAATAATAATATCAAAACAAAACAAAAAATAAAAAAAATCCTTCCAGGAATCTAGAGACTAAGGTGCTACTGGAAAGAAATTTTTTATTTTTTGTTTTGTTTTGACTATGGCAGACCAACACGGCTACCTACCTGTAACTGGAATAATAATATCAGTCCTTTTTTTTAAGGATCACATGCTCCATATGACCAGGGAAGCAGCAGGTAACATTTGATGCAACTGATAGGTATTTGCATAAAAGAGAGAATTCCTCCCATACAGAATGAAAAGAGACCAGTTTCGCAGTGCCATTAATAGCCCTAAATGCCAAGTTATCTTTTCTAGCAAAGCAAATTTCCAAACATTATTCAGTCGTGAGGAAATACAGAGGCCAGATAACGTTTTCTATTTTTGGACTATAGAAAGGCTTGCAGAATTAAAAGTTTGTTGGATTTCATGTCATTATTACTACCTTCAAACAAAGGCAAACTGAATAAATTAAAAATTTAAAAAAAAAAAATCCTTCCAGTAGCACCTTAGAGACCAACTAAGTTTGTTATTGGTATGAGCTTTCATGTGCATGCACACTTCTTCAAGTGTGCATGCACACGAAAGCTCATACCAAGAACAAACTTAGTTGGTCTCTAAGGTGCTACTGGAAGGAATTTTTTGTTTGTTTTGACTGTGGCAGACCAACACGGCTACCTACCTGTGAATAAATTCAATTTCTTTGAAAACTGCCAACCAAAATGATTGAACCAGGATGCACTCCCACCAAAGGTGGAGGTATGTACCCCATATCCTGCAATCTCTTTTGCAATCTGGGCTATGCTACAAGTCATATCGGAAAGTTAGATTGGTTAAGTTTAACCTATGGTTAAGTTTTAGAGAAAGTTTGCTTCCATGTGCAGAGATAATTTCTGTTGGTCTACTTGTCACCCATCCATCATTCCTTACAGGGTAAATTCCAGAAATACAAAGCTGGAGAAACTATTTATTTAGCTATGCTGCATTGGAATGTACATCCCGTTTTTTTTTTTTAATGTGTGCAGAGGCCACAAGCTCTGCTTTGTATCTGCTGTGTTTTGTATCTGCTCCACCCATTTTGAATCTGTGCTGTGTCATTTTGATTCAGTATTTGGGTCCAACTCTGATATGTTAAATTTGAAGCTGTTTCCTTCCCATTGACTATAATGGGAGATATAAAACTTGCTATTAACCCCCCATTTTCACATAAGTGGATGAAATTTGCAGGCAAAGGAATGGCTTAAACCTGCTTGATTTCTGGCAGATCCATCCAGGTTTTTGTGTGTGTAGGCAATCTTTAGGGCAGTATCCAAGTGAAGTTATGCTTGTGCAATAACTTTTAGCTGTGTGATGCAACTTTCCCACTCCCTGCACTCCCCCCCCCCACAAAAAAATCTGTTCCAGAAGGTTGGGGGGTACCCCTGGACCAAATTTGGCACAAGAAGAGGACAGGGAAAATACATTGTGCGGCTAAATGTTGTTGCACTAGCATAGCTGCTTAGTTGGTAACTGCCCAAAGTTTCTACTTTTTTCTGAATTAGATGCAAACCAAAGACAATTTAAAATTGAAGATAAGGTCCCCTCTTCCGAGGGGAAGAAGACTGCCAGATTTCAGGGGGGGAAATAGACACAGCAGTTCTCCTACAAGCTCACACTTTTGTTTTCCCACCCTAAATTGGCAATCAAGTTCTCTCCCTCAGTTTGTTATGGGCAAAATCAGTTTGAAAACTGGGGAGATGAAGGTGGCAATCCTGGGTAAGAAACTCAACAAAGTTCATACAAATGATCCAGGGGCTTTTTTGCTAGTTGATTTCCCATATACATAAAAATATATAACTGTGGAAATAAAAAATGGGGAAATCATGCTTTTCAAGTCCTTTCTGAAAGTACCCTTTGTGAAGAAGAGAAAGAGAAAGAAATGATTTTTAATTGTTTGGTAGGAGAAAGAATGGTTGGGAAGGAAGGAATCTACCCCAATAGTCTAGCTGCTTGCTTTTCATAGCCAAATGGATCGTGTACAAGAATGACAACCCAACTGAAGAACAACTGTTTATTTACTTCAACATCTCTTCCCGCAAACACTGTGATTGCAGTGCACTGGGGGAATAATTAAATGTCTGTCGAAATGTAAGATCCCTTCCACCTCTCCACCCCCTCTAGAGTTCTGGGCGTTTCCCCAATCAGTCTGGTTTCATTTCTAAGAAAAGAAAAAGCAAAGCGGGAGGGGGGACAAGGCCACAGAGGGACTGAAGTTTAGCATTCACCTTGAGAAGCCTTGTTAATTCCATTTGGGGACATGAAAACCTGCCCAGAATCACTCCAATTTGCCGCATTATCTCTAGTAAGGTAGGGGAAGGCAAAGGATTCCTGGACAGTTGTCCAGTCAAAGGCAACTATGGGGTGCAGAATACATCTCGCTTTTCAGGCTGAGGGAGCCGATGTTTGTCCACAGACAGCTTTCTTGGTCATGTGGCCAGCATGATTAAACCGTTACTGGCGCAATGGGACACTGTGACGGAAGCCAGAGCACAAAGAAATGCCGTTTACCTTCCTGCTGTAGCGGTACCTATTTATCTACTTGCACTGGTGTGTTTTCAGACTGCTAGGTTGGCAGAAGCTGGGACAGAGCAACAGGAGCTCACCCTGTCGTGGGGATTCGAAACGCCGACCTTCTGATCGGCAAGCCCAAGAGGCTCAGTGGTTTAGACCACAGCGTCACCCGCATCCCTGTCAGTAAATTAGAACATGACAAATCATAAATACAAAGCAAAATGAGAGTTATATGCTAATAAATTCTCTGGTAATGTACTTCCTGTACTCCAAGGAGCCTGGCTTACAAACAATGGGGGGGGGCATTTCCAAAAGGTGGCGCTTTGTCCTGGATCTTAGGCAACTCAATCAAAAAATTGTGTTCTTATCGTTTTTGTAAAGAAAAGCTCAACAACAATTTCGGTGGTTTCCTAAAAAGAAGCTCAACAAGGTTGAGTTCTTCCTAAAACCTCATCAACTTTCGGGGTGTACTGGTTTTTACTTGGCAACCCTACTGGAACTACCAACTGCTGGTGCAGGTCTCATTGCGCTTTGAATTATCTGGGCATGGCTTTGGCATCTGTGAAAGATGGGTCGGGGTTTGGGTGATCTGTAAGGAGACGGAATTGGGGCATGGGTAGCGGGGGAAGCAGCTGCCCCCCTAGATTAAGTAAAACAATAGAAATACTTAACCAAATGACCAATCACGTGGGTTCTGTCCCCACTAACCAAAGTCGTCGTCCCCCACAAAGTCCTGCCTGCCCCTAACAAAAATCCTGGCAAACTCCATGGATTGGGGGAGGTGTAAAGGGAGGGGGTTGGCAAGGGAGGGGTTTTTTGTGGTGATGGTAAGCAATGTGAGCACAGCCTCTAGCAATTTTGTAAATTGCAGGCTGCAAAGGCTCCTTTAAAGATAATACGTTTTTCATTTGTTTATTACAGTTATAAACCAGCTCAAATGATGATATGTTTTCTGGTTCATCAGTCTACTTTCCCTCCCCTTCCCTGGTCTTTGCAATGCATCAAGCACTAACGAAGAGATCCCAGAATGAGTTTTGGAAATGTTTTCACTCTCTCTTCTGCTGTCTGTGTTGCCACCTAGTGGCTAAAGTGCATATTTAACCTACAATATTGAATCTTTAATACGGTTTGTCAAGTTACAGGAACTGATGATGAGGGTTCTTCTTGAGCTAGTTACAGACCATAAGTTGTTCCTGCATTTTCATGGACATTCAGATTTGGCATCCAATCACTGAACTCACTCTCAAAGCAGAAGTTATACATTTAATATTTTCGGATAGGCGGATAGTTGTTTCTTATTATCTTGGGAAACAGCAGATCACTGAAGGCCAGACTAGTGGCAATACAGTGGTACCTCGGGTTAAGAACTTAATTCGTTCCGGAGGTCTGTTCTTAACCTGAAACTGTTCTTAACCTGAGGTACCACTTTAGCTAATGGGGCCTCCCACTGCCACCGCGCGGGGCGTTCTTATTTCTGTTCTCATCCTGAAGCAAAGTTCTTAACCCGAGGTACTATTTCTGGGTTAGTGGAGTCTGTAACCTGAAGCGTCTGTAACCACTGTAAATGAGAGAGTGGAGATAAGCAATTGATCAGTGTTGTGGATTTGCTCCCCCTATACTTGGAATGAAAGCTAAAATGTTGCAGTCACAGCATGCAAGATTTCTGAGAGCGGTAGTGGTTAAGAGCGGTAGTCTCATAATCTGGTGAACCGGGTTCGTGTCTCCGCTCCTCCACATGCAGCTGCTGGGTGACCTTGGGCTAGTCACACTTCTCTGAAGTCTCTCAGCCCCACTCACCTCACAGAGTGTTTGTTGTGGGGGAGGAAGGGAAAGGAGAATGTTAGCTGCTTTGAGACTCCTTCGGGTAGTGATAAAGCGGGATATCAAATCCAAACTCTTCTTCTTCTTCTTCAGGTCTACCTGTCTGGCATATAAGGGAGTCTGCCAGAAATGGGGAGTGGGAACACTATCACAAAGCATATTAACTTCCCCAAACACACAGACTTCCTTTATTCCCAAAGCTCTGTGTTTAAGATGGGGCAGTGTGGGGAGCCAAAAGATTCTGAGCTAGCAGAATCCCCTTTTATGAATCAATGTAGCTCTGTCATCAATTCAGATTTCAGTTTGGAAAACTCCTCCAATTTTCTCAAACACACAAAGAAGAAGAAGAAGAAGAGTTTAGATTTTATATCCCGCTTTATCACTACCTGAAGGAGTCTCAAAGCGGCTAACATTCTCCTTTCCCTTCCTCCCCCACAACAAACACTCTGTGAGGTGAGTGGGGCTGAGAGACTTCAGAGAAGTGTGACTAGCCCAAGGTCACCCAGCAGCTGCATGTGGAGGAGCGGAGACGCGAACCCGGTTCACCAGATTACGAGTCTACCGCTCTTGGCCACTACACCACACTGGCTCTCATCACACTGGTATCCCCACCCCATCCAGTTCCCCCTGAAATGGTCCATCTAGCCTCCACTCCACTTTAAACAAAAATAAATAATCCAGACTCCACTCCTTGCTCCTAGCATTCCAGTCTCCAAAGGCCACCCAGTTGCTGTGGCAGTGGAGACAGCAGAGCTCAGCACCTGCTGCTCTTCATGTGCTCCACGATGTTTTGTAGCACCACAACTCATGCGGGCACATGGGCACAAATGCACGCTCGGAACCCTCTCCTCCTCTTGAGCCCAGCCCAGTTCTTTTTCTTCCTCTGTGCTCCCTCTCACCACTGGGCCCCGGAGAAGGAGTTTAATTAGGAGAGGGTAGGAAGGCAGGGAATGTGGGTGGCGCTGTGGGTTAAACCACAGAGCCTAGGGCTTGCTGATCAGAAGGTCGGCAGTTCGAATCCCTGCGATGGGGTGAGCTCCCGTTGCTCGGTCCCTGCTCCTGCCCACCTAGCAGTTCGAAAGCACATCAAAGTGCAAGTAGATAAATAGGTACCACTCCGGCGGGAAGGTAAATGGCGTTTCCGTGCGCTGCTCTGGTTCGCCAGAAGCGGCTTTGTCATGCTGGTCACACGACCCAGAAGCTGTACGCCGGCTCCCTCGGCCAATAAAGCGATGAGCGCCACAACCCCAGAGTCTGACACAACTGGACCTAATGGTCAGGGCAGGGGTCCCTTTACCTTTACCTAGGAAGGCAGGCAGACCCTAAAGAGTATGCAATAATTTGCAGAGACGGAGGTCAATTGGAGGAGAGCAAACCATCCCACAGAATCTATACATCAATTTGCAGCTGGCTGCTACTGGGCTGAAGCTTGCAAAGTATTAAGTCTTCTCAGTGCTTTTTTCTAAAAATAAATAAATAAGTGTTTAGGGGTACTCTCATTATCCTTCTCATATTGAAATACTGCCCCTCAGAAAAAGTACTGAGTCTTCTTCATAATTTTGGTGTTTTTAAGGTGCTCTTGCCCACTTGGAGATTCAAGCTGTCCCCCTGCCACCTAGGGGTAGCCAGACAAACCAGGAGACTTCGGATCAGTCCTGGGGATCTGGCAACCCTTTATTAGCAGAAGCTGGCAAAACCAGCTTAGGGAAGGTTGGGATAGGATAACAGAATGAAAATAGTGTTTTCAGAGCCAGGCAAGGAAGCTACTGAGGGAGATTCCAAATGAGATTTGATTTGCTTGACTTGGGACTGTTTTTGATGGATTTATCTGCGTCATCTTTTGGAATAGAGAGAGGTAGATCTGGATTTCATACATTTAGCCAAGTACGGTAATTCATGTTCCATTTATGTGGCACACAGATGTTGCAGTAACAGTAATTCCTAATAGTAATAGTAGTAAAAGAAGAATTCTTTGTGTGTTGTTCAAAGCACTTCGCATGTATTATTTTAGCAATCCTGTAAAGTAGGCCATTATTATTCCCATATTGAGGATGGGTACAGAGACAATAGTGGCTTAAGGGAACAGTACCCTGTGACAAAACAACAGTGAATTTGGAATTTAGGTTAGTTTTCAGTCGGGAGCTTCTCAATTCATATTTTAGCTGAGAAGTGACGTGCCATATGGAGTGGCTAAACTTGCTAGCTGGGAAAGGCAACAAAAGTCCTTACCTCAGCCATGAACTCACTATAGCCATTTCACTCCTATTCCATCCCCTCTCTCTCTCATCCACCACTTCTCTGTATTCTTGCTGGAGCATAAGATAAGTGATGTGTGTGTGTGTGTGTGTGTGTGTGTGTGTGTGTGAATGAGGTGCTGGTACGCACCATGAAGTTATTACAGTAAATGACACACTTTTAACATTTGAAAATAAAAAGTAATGCATACCTTTGAGTGCTGCCAGAAAAAAAGCACTGCATAATATGTTCTTAGTGGGACACTGTAATTAATGGGGAAAATGTAAGGGCCAATCAAGTGAGCAGAGATATTTTTGGGTGTTTTGTGTGTAACTTGCTGGCACATAATCTGTGGTAAATAAACCAACCAACACTCATGCAACAAATAATGGGAAAGGAGCTGAGATCTGGCACTCTGAGGGGGAATAAAGAAATGAATTGTTTTGTTGTCTAAAAATTCTATCTAATACACTGCAATTTGAAGCAGTCACATTTTAATTTATTTCATGACAATCTGCCCCCCCCACCCTCCACCTTTGTTTTTCAGCTCAGTGTCAAACCCCATCAGAAAATAAAGGTAAGATATCTGTTTTTTTTCCCTTTTTTGAATTTAAATCTAATGTGCAAATACTGAAAAATCTTCCCAGATTTTCTCACACAAAGAGAGACAAAAGTGCCCATATTTCACTCAGAGTAATTAATGGTACAGCTTCACCCCATGTAGGAACTTAGCCAACATATCTATGAACCTCTTCATATTTAACATAGGGGGTGCTTTGCGATATCACTATTTACCTTCCTGAATGATGATAATAATAATAATGCTCATAGAACCCTTGTTTTAAAACAGCTGTCCTGCATGCCAGTTTGCTTCTGGGCCCAATTCCATGTGCTAATGTGTTTAAAGCCCTGAACAACGTAGATGCCTCAGTCCTGTGAAGAGTTTCCAGACAAGCCAGCTACTCTGGGCGGCTTCCAGCAAAAGAATACTTAACAAGAAACATTTGTTTACTTATCTCCTGATTTCTTACAGCAACATGCGTGGACATCAGCCTGGGATCCTGCAATGACGTGTCCTATTCAAAAACAATCTTCCCTAATTTGCTGGATCAGAAGTCCAGAGGAGTGATTGAATACAGCTCTGAATATATCTTGATGAGTGTGCTCCATAACTTGCTGCAGGGAGAATGCAATCCTGACCTAAGGATTCTAGGCTGCTCTATCATGGCCCCAAAATGTGAAGAGGGGAAAATTGTTAAGCCTTGCCGTAAAGTTTGTGAAGCTCTGAGGAAAAACTGCCTTCCTGCCTTTGATGCGATTGACATGGCATGGCCATATTTCTTAGACTGTGATCGCTTTTTTGTCGATGAAGTGGAAGGATGCTTTGATCCATTAGCAAAGCTGCGAGGTAAGAACCGAAGCCATCTCTGCATGTTGTAGATATGCTACTAATTTCAGATGCAGTCAGCATGCCTAGAAATTTGGTGTGTCCTTGTAAATAAAAGGCCCGGGCCACAATCCGAAGTATTTATGTCTGTAGCCTACAGAATAATTCCTACCGATATAATTCTAACGTATTAGGCACTTTGACTAGAAGTCAACTGAGTTACTCATTTTGTTACAATTGAATACTGGTTGCCGAAATCAACTTGTTTCAACCTGAGTTGAATCAGATGATGAATTTGTCATCTGGATTGCCAATCAGCCAGTCTTGTAAGAAGGAAAGCGGAGATGTCAGTCACATAATTAGGTATGTATGCTAATAGGAGTAGGTATGTAGCTATATTCTGCTCTGGTCATACCTGGATTTAGGGCAACCAAAATGCAAAGGCCTGGAAATAAACGGCTAACTGGGTATGTTTAGCAGAAGAGAAGGTTAAGGGGTGATATGATAGCTGAAATATATAAAAGGATGTCATAGAGGAGGGTGAAAGGTTGTTTTGCTGCTAGAGAAGCAGAAATGGATTCAAACTACAAGAAAGAAGATTCCACCTAAACATTAGGAAGAACTTCCTGACAGTGAGAGCTGTTCGGCAGTGGAATTTGTACCAAGGAGTGTGGTGGAGTCTCCTTCTTTGGAGGTCTTTAAGCAGAGGCTTGACAGCCATCTGTCAGGAATCTTTGAGGTGTTTCCTGCTTGGCAGGGGGTTGGACTGGATGGCCCTTGTGGTCTCTTCCAACTCTATGATTCTATGATTCTATGTAGCTGATAATTTATGCACAAATAAACTAACCAGATTACTGACATAGCCTGTACAAAACCACATTGGGATGGCATATGTTTAGGTCCATGTAAATCAGTCCTGAATGAAATAAAGTATTTGGTGTCCTGTTGGGACAAAGGTTTTTACTGTACATCACCTTGAGGCAATTGTGTAGAAAGTGATCAATACATTGATGATTTAACCAATCTGCACACAGATTGGTTAAATCTCAAAGTTTTTAATGCCAAAAAGGCCAGATTAAGATTAGTTGATGTCTTGGAGCTGCAATCATTTGATCAGGGAGCAAAAAAACATATCTCTTTATAGAGGGACAGAAAAACAGATATCACTCTAGCTAAAGGAACCAAGATTTTAGTTCTTCAAGCATGAAGATCTCTTTTGTAACCATTTTATCCTTCCTTCATACTTCACAACAGCCACGTTGGGTAGGCTAGCCTGATCCAAGGCAGGAAGTGAGCAAAAACAATGATGAATTGAGTTTAAAATGTAAAACTGTATATGCTCAGATTGTTTTCATTTTGGTTGATCAGGCATGAGAAAAATGTTTTTTTGCTTTTGTGTTTTGCTAAAATTTGTGAAACTCCACAGGCTCAGATTACCTTTTTGTAGTCCACAAAATCTTATGCCACAACAAACTTGTTAGTCTTTAGGATGCTACAAGACTTGTTTTATGATATTCCAAATGCCTCTGAGATGTTCACAAACAGAACATGATGCAGAATAAGGTCTCCTGCACATACTTCTCAGAGACATATTTTCCTTAGGGACCAGTCTGCCTGCAACCTAGGGAACAGGATGGCTTTACATGGTGTAAGTGTGATCCTAAAATAGAGTATTAACCACCTTCTTACAATTGGGTATCATGTTTCATTTACACGTGTCTTTTCATTTCTTTAAATTAGATTTGTCCCAATTGTATTATGTTCTCAGATGTTGGGATAATCTTCTACAAGAGCATAAAAATTAGTGAGCAAGCACAGCTAAACCAATTTTCTTGCATTGCAGGGGAAACTGAATTTGTGGAAGATGCTCCCAGTGAGGTTCCTACTTTCATTCAGTTCACCCACCACTCCTTCCCACAAATGGTGAGAGAATTGAAAAAGGTAGCATCCAGGTGTTCCCACATTGCTAAGTTGTACAGCATTGGCCGCAGCTTTGAAGGGAAAGACCTCTTTGTGATTGAGTTTTCTACTAGTCCTGGACACCATGAATTGCGTGAGTAATGGACACCAGAGGTATATGAAATTTATTCAGAGTATTGACATTGCTTGAGGCGTGGCAAACTGGAAAGGATACTCCTGACCCTTACTGTTAACTACACTAGGGATTGAGACCTGCATCAGTGAATAACGACTAAATTAAATGTATTTATTTTGCAGTTTGGTAATAGCAGTGTGCAGTTACTGTAATATTTATAGAATGAGCATGTCAAATAACCATAAATGAACTATTGACTTATTGCATGTTTATACCAGATCCCATTTCCACCCTCCAGCAGCAGCGTAGTCTGGGTTGCCAGCACCGGGGCTATACCTGCTCTGTCCGAAACAGAGCCTACCCACCCCAGGAAAGAGCTCTTTGGTGGTGGCACACCTGAGCCTCTCACCTTGAGGCATGAGAAGGCCAGCCAGGGGCAGGGCAACCGTCCCCCAGTGGTTCTTACTTTGGCAGTTTGTGACAGACACCTTGATGAGGGCAACACAAACCACAATGACCACTGAGCCAAGTCTCACAGTCTGTTTCTTGAAAGTCAGATAAAACATATCCTGGTTCTCATCTCTTCACAGTTAAGCCAGAGTTTAAATACATCGGCAACATGCATGGAAATGAAGTTGTGGGCAAAGAATTACTGATCTACCTTGCCCAGTATTTGTGCTCTGAATACCTTATTGGGAATTCCAGGATCCAGACGCTCATCAACAACACTCGAATTCATCTCCTTCCTTCCATGAATCCAGATGGATATGAACTTGCAGCAGAAGAGGTCAATACCTAGCAGGGGATTGAGCGGAACTTTGTTTTGATTTGAAATAATATACTGCTAAAAAAAAAATAGTGCCCAAGGTGTCTAACAATGAATTCACAAAACAATAAAAAAAAAAATTTAATAATTTGCTCTGGGGACCCACAAACCTCTTTTGCTTTTCTTTGGCAATAGCGTGTGATTTGCGTTTTTTACCTGAGTCACCCAGAACAATTTATTTCGGGGGGGGGCTGATGTGCAGGGGTGTAGCAAGGTAAATTGGTACCCAGGGGCAAAAAAAAAAAAATTGTAAACCCCCCCCCCCGAGGCGTGGGAAGGTCAGGTGGTACCCGGTGCAGAAAATTTCTTGTCACCCCCCCATTGATTCCCCCCCCCAAATGGTTTTACGTTATTTCATATTTTCTTACAAAGGAATAATAACAAGTAATAATAATAATAAAACTTTTATTTATATCCCGCCCTCCCCAGCCGAAGTCGGGCTCAGGGTGGCTAACATCAGATACATAACATTGGTATAAAATCAAACAATAATTAAATTACCTCCTAAAAACATCTCAAAATCAAATTAAAGTCTAATTAGATGGCTTTCCACAGGGTTAGGGTTGGGAACAGTAAGTGCTCCACTGAACTGAAATTTCAGCCTTCACGACATAGGAAAACAGCCAAGTAAACAGCTATTTTGGTGGAGGAGGGTCAAGATATTAACCGATATGCATGAAATTTCATATATAGCTATATAATCCCTAGTATAGTAAGATAAGACCTTCGGAGCAGGCATTTAAAAAAAAATTCAAAAAAATTGTTCCTTGATAATTTGTCACCCCCTCCATTATGGAACACTGGGGCGACCCGCCCCCCCTTGCTACGCCCCTGCTGATGTGTAAATCCTTCTGCCTCTTGGTCAGGAGTTTGTGGTCAGCAGTTCCTTCAGCTCTGTAGGGCTGTAGCACCCAAGCTACAGTTCTTCTCCCCCCCCCCTAATCCCAGGTAGAAAGAGATCCTGCAGCAGGTTGATTAAACAGAGCTATATACAAGTAGATATCTTTGCCAGTCTACTGCTGTACTGGAATTGTCTTTAGATGTTTTAATCATTGTTTGCCACTCTGGGCTTCTTTTGGTGGAAGGGTGGGATATAAATTTTGAGGAGGAGGATACAAATACTGCTACTACTAAGCCCATTGCAAGCCTCTTAAGATAGACATTTTCTAGTTCTGGATTAGGGAACCTGTGACCCTCCAGATGTTGTTGGATTCCAGCTTCCCTCATGCTCAGCCGGCTTGAACGATGACCAGAGATTATGGGAGTTGTAGTTCACCTGGAGGGCCACAAACTGCCCATTCCTTAAGGGGACTGTACACCATGAGCCTAAGAGCTTGAGCCTAAGAGCTTGAATATGTTGTGTCTTCTCCAGTTTTCAAAGACATGTGCAGGAAGATGAATCAAAGGAGACACTTTTGGAATTGCCATCACCCATCTCCTCCCCTCTGCTTCCCCCTAAGGGAACATTCCTCCCCTTAGGGACCAGGGCAAACTAGTGCAGGCAGGAGGCCCGCTCAACCACCCCAGTATCTGAACTGACCACTTGAGTTTTCTACTTCATTTTCATGGCAAGCATGCCCACTTCTAGCTGTGACTATTTTGTTTAGATTACATGTTAGTGGCCGTTGTGGCTCTTCTGGATTTTCTCTGGTGCTTCAGTGCACCATCTCAAAGTAGCACCAGAGTTGTGGAGCTTCTCCTTTTGTTGACTGCTTGACCAGGGGGCTGGCTACAATGGATGGACGAATGGGAGACAAACAGCGCAGAATCTGGATCTTAATAGGAACTTCCCAGATTTGACGTCTGAGGCTTACAGGCTATCAAGGATCCGAGGGGCTCGTACTGACCATCTCCCAGTTCCACAGTCTTACTGGTGGGGTAAGGTATGGATTGCAAAAGTTTATGAAACGTGTTCTATTTTATAGGCCATTAACATAGGGACCCAGGTGGCGCTGTGGGTTAAACCACAGAGCCTAGGGCTTGCTGATCAGAAGGTCAGCGGTTCGAATCCCTGCGATGGGGTGAGCTCCCGTTGCTCGGTCCCAGCTCCTGCCCACCTAGCAGTTCGAAAGCATGTCAAAGTGCAAGTAGATAAATAGGTACCACTCTGGCGGGAAGGTAAACAGCGTTTCCGTGTGCTGCTCTGGTTCGCCAGAAGCAGCTTTGTCATGCTGGCCACATGACCTGGAAGCTGTACGCCGGCTCCCTCGGCCAGTAACGCGAGATGAGCGCCGCAACCCCAGAGTCGGACATGACTGGACATAATGGTCAAGGGTCCCTTTACCTTTAACATAGTATCTAAAAAGGTAAAGGTACCCCTGACCATTAGGACCAGTCGCGGACGACTCTAGGGTTGCGGTGCTCATCTCGCTCTATAGGCCGAGGGAGCCGGTGTTTGTCTGCAGACAGCTTCCGGGTCATGTGGCCAGCATGACTAAGCCGCTTCTGGCGAACCAGAGCAGCGCACGGAAACGCCATTTACCTTCCCGCCAGAGTGGTACCTATTTATCTACTTGCACTTTGACGTGCTTTTGAACTGCTAGGTGGGCAGGAGCTGGGACCGAGCAATGGGAGCTCACCCCGTTGCGGGGATTCGAACCGCTGACCTTCTGATCGGCAAGCCCAAGAGGCTCTGTGGTTTAGACCACTGTGCCACCCACGTCCCCTAACATAAATGCACCTTTAAAATATCCTTAGATCATCGGGGCTAAAATACCCTTTGGTGCATAGTCTGCCTCGTTTCAGTAATGCATGTCAAAATGACCTCAGTTCTTAATTTCATGTGCTATGGTGGTATCCTTCTTTACACAGAGCACTTTCATTAAAATGTTCCAGCGGTGTGTAAAGGCTTCAGGCTGTGTTTTCCATTCACAATATCTCAATGAGGAAATATTAAATTCATCTTAATGTGATCACTTTAAAATGTTCTTCAGGTCGCCCCTGAGACGAAAGCTGTGATGAAGTGGCTCAAATCTATCCCATTTGTCCTGTCTGCCAGTCTCCATGGGGGGGATCTGGTTGTTTCCTACCCTTATGATTACTCTGTACACCCCCTGGAAGAGAAAATGTTTTCTCCCACCCCCGATGAAAAGGTAATACTGTATTACATGACAGACTCATTCAGAACAATGTGAACCTGTGTGAATTTTCAAAATGGCTGACCAAAGAATTTGCTAATAATTGCCTGACAAGAAAAGTGTGATAGTTCTACAAACGGCAATTGCTTGCATTTAAATGGCTCACCACACACATCCATTGCGGCTTAGAACGAGAGTCATTGTATTTAAGAAGAAAATGGGTGAATCCATTGTCCCAGGAGCACCAAGTCTTAGTCCCCAGGATCAGCACGAAACATTGAAAGAGCAGCTCTGAGTAAAATGAAAAGGCAACAGAAGGGGGCAGTAATGTCATTTTTATTGAGTCTGTCAGAAGAAGCCCTTTTACTCACTTTCTTTGGGGTTGCAACTCCCAAAGCATCTTTATTTAGAAACCAATGGGATCTTCTTCCAAGCAAATCTGTCTAGGATTAGAGTGAGCTATCACCCTCTGAAGAACTTCAAAATGCACATTTCTCATTTTCCGGTTCTGCATTTTGTTGCCTTAAATCGCTGAATTACAAGATAAGTAATTCATTTTTATCTCATAAAATGCTCCCCACCCCTTTTAAGGCAATCATACTTGTAGTATTATATATCTGGATTCATCACACCAAGCAGGTAAGATGTCTCTGTAAGATGGAGCCCAAGATATTTTGTGTGGATTCTCAGGGCCCAGGCATCATTTTGGGGAGGCCAATATAGACTTGGAATATGGGTCCCTTCCCACACATATATCATAATTCTATCCTATACATCCAATCTCATGAGTCATGGAAGAAAAGTGTTTCTCCAAATTCTGAAATGACATTTCTTACATTTCTGAAATTGCACCATGGGCAATGCTAGTGTTTGTCTACTAATCCCCAAAACACACACACCTTTTTTTCTTTATTATTATTTTGCTTTTTTTGGTTATTTTTGTAGCTTTTTGGTTGGTCTCAGTAAAGGAATTATTCCACCAATGCTTTGAATACCTCCCTTAATGGATTCACAAGGCTGCAAACAAAGGTCAGTTTCTTCTGGCAAATATATACTTGATAGACAAAATATCTAAGTGACTTCCAGAGCAATCCTATGCATTAGAGATTAGGCTCACTTTGTTCAGTGGTGCTTACCTCTCCATAAGTCAGCATGGCATTGCAGCCTTAACCACTCTGGAGTTCAGGTTGAGCATGTGCAGTTTTTAATGAGTGGTCCTTTACACTATCTGCAAGGCTGGATCTTTGCCCAAGCAAGCAAACAAACAAACAAACATGAATCAGACAGTACAGTTCTATTCTCTCCTGTTTCTTGTGAGCCTTTTGAAGGTGGTGGTGCTAATGGCGCTATTACCTGTCTTTTGAAAGCATTAGACTGGAGTCACATTATTAAATAGTGGGTGGACATAGCAGATGACACAGTGATTCTCCAAGCAGCTCTGTTTATTCTCAGGCTGGAACAGAACTGAACTGAAGGGCTCAGCAGCCTGCTTATATAGAACTCAGCTACAAGCAACAGTAACAACTTTCTGTAGTTACCCAATCCCTGAACGTCACTTTCAATCCCTCATTTGCATGTGCGGACCTGAGTGAGAACTGCAGCAGAATGAACTATATACACACACCCCTAGTGGCCTAGGGTGAGAACTTCAATACATAACACACACGATGCCTGTGGCCCATTGTCTTCATCATTTGCCAAAGACAGTCTTGACACTGAAATCATCTTATTCATCAACTTCCCTAGTTAGTGTATTAGGCTAGAGGATTGTTGATGTTGTTTAGCTCCCCTTATTTAACTTCCTTACATTTCTGACTCCTTGACGGATATGTATAGCCAATAGTATACAGAAACAGTAGTATGCTGTGTGAATGGCACATTTACTCACATAGACTTTGGGCCTGTGATTCCTACCAGCAGCACTGGCTATCTCTGTCCCTGATTATTATGGGTGCTTTGTCCCTTCCAGCGGCTGCATCCATCTCCTTCTATGGAGCCAGTGTGGTGTAGTGGTTAGGAGCGGCAGACTCATAATCTGGTGAACCGGGTTCGCGTCTCCGCTCCTCCACATGCAGCTGCTGGGTGACCTTGGGCTAGTCACACTTCTCTGAAGTCTCTCAGCCCCACTCACCTCACAGAGTGTTTGTTGTGGGGGAGGAAGGGAAAGGAGAATGTAGCCGCTTTGAGACTCCTTCGGGTAGTGAAAAGCGGGATATCAAATCCAAACTCTTCTTCTTCTTCTTCTTCTATGCACAGGGAACCCAGGGACTTGCAGTTCTTGAGAACGCAAGCACAAATCTTTCTGTCTCTAAAACTACAAATGCTAGCTTTTCTGCAGAAACACATTCTCCCTGTCCTAGACGAGGGTCCAGATGCACAACTCATTGTTTGGAAAGTTAGTTCTTCTTTCCTAACACAGAATCTGATTGATTGACTCCAGCAGATCTCACAATAGGTATGTAGATACAGGAAAAATAATTTCCCATAAATATTCTCAAGCATGATCTGCAATTTAGTCAGTTTGGACCAGGCTCAAGAGCTCCCACAGTTTGATCATGTTGTGACAAGTGCTGGAGCCAATGCAAGACTGGATTCAACTAACCTGAATGTCCTGCTGCCCAATTCCAGATGTGTTGGATTGTGCTGTAGTCATTCAGTCAGGAGGGAAATGCAAACTGTCTTTCTCAGAGGCAACTTTTTTCAGTTCTAGCAAGTCCTGGCATAGATGAAGACCTGATAGCCTCATTTCAGTGCATGGAGCTGTCTGGGAGGCATTCTCTGACACCCTGCAGTGTTGGGTATCCAACTGAAAGGGGAGCTAGTCAGGCAGGAAGGGGTATTGAGGGGAGAGCAAAGGACACAGTGTCCCTCAGCCCAACAGGGGATAAAGGTGGGGTGGGAGATACATTGGGGGCCCAGCCACTAAGAAAGCGAAGGCCCCCAACCTAAAAAGGGTGAGAGTCTCACCAGATAGCTCTGAATGTTAAGAGACGTACTGGAGCTCTGAAGGCATTTGTGACCCACAAAGAAGTAAGATAGGAATCCTCAGGATCTGTTGGCCAATTGTCAGCCTTGGCTTTTGGAGCCCACAAAAATCTACCTTTGTTCCTTATCCACAACTGCTTCACACACTACCCAGAAGCAACAACAAAGAGAGTGTGAGCCACCTGCTTCAGGTTGTTGTGCAAAGGCAAAAACTGTGTGTGTGTGTGTGTGTTGTGTGTTGTTGTTGTTGTTGTTGTTCAGTCGTTCAGTCGTGTCCGACTCTTCGTGACCCCATGGACCAGAGCACGCCAGGCACCCCTATCCTCCACTGCCTCCCGCAGTTTGGCCAAACTCATGCCAGTCGCTTCGAGAACACTGTCCAACCATCTCATCCTCTGTCGTCCCCTTCTCCTTGTGCCCTCCATCTTTCCCAACATCAGGGTCTTTTCCAGGGAGTCTTCTCTTCTCATGAGGTGGCCAAAGTATTGGAGCCTCAACTTCAGGATCTGCCCTTCCAGTGAGCACTCAGGGCTGATTTCTTTAAGGATGGATATGTTTGATCTTGTGTGTGTGTGTGTGTGTGTGTGTGTGTGTGTACACACACACACACAAACTTTTAATACATTTTCCAAATACATAACATCTCTTCTTATCTTATACAATATTTTGGCTATAAGCCTAGGACTTCCATCAACTCCATCTAATGCTTTTCAGTCTTCATCACTTACTCCTGCATTTCATTATTTTCACTATTACTTTTAACAGTTCATAACTAATAATTGTTTTCATAAATCTCCCCTGCAATATTTCATATAGTCCTTACAAAACTTCTTGCAGTCCTACTAGCGTAGTTAGTTGTTTACGGTTGGTTTTCAAATAGTCCACATACGGTACGGTATTTTCTCCAGTCTTCTAAGAACCTCTGGTCCCGCCGATTTTGAATTCTCCTTGTCATCTTACCCAATTCTGCGTAGTCCATTAATTTCATCTAAAGGCAAAAACTGTTGACAAGGTTTTAATTTGGCTCCAGGCAAAGCACCTGGCAGCATCTTTACAGAAGAACTGCTGCCACTTCTGGGTTATATGTGATGTGGACCTCAAAATATAAACAAGGAGAAGCTTAATGCATTTTAGTCAACGGCCTGCAGCCTGCTTTATCTGTGGTTCCTGCAACCTAGAACTTTGAGTGAAATGGGCTGCACCAAGGAAGTCTTGCCTCTTCTTGCTGCTGCAGCCTGTCTTCCCTTCACCCAGAAGCTGCTCCTCAGCTGCAGCCCCTCTGCTGACTGCCCGGTCACAAGTCCTTGGGCCTTGCTGTCTCCCCCTCTTAATCTCTGCGGCACACGTGCTTCTTTGTGCCTCCATAGCATTTTGCTGGTTTCTCTCCTCCAGACACTTCACCACCAGAATATTTTAGCTAGGCAAATGCACAGCTGAGTGCCTTTCTCTTAAGGTTTTTCAAAGGCTGTTAGCAGAATATCTGCAGTCTAGTACAACTGACATCAAACCAGGGCTGAAGTAAGCCCTTTTAATTTATGCCAAGAGAAGAGAAGTGTCCCAGAATGGGCATTTGTGTCTTAGCTTGCCAGATCTATTCAAAGAAATGCTGAGCTATTGCCAGATCTATTCAAAGAAACACCTTTGGAAACATATAAGAGAGGGTTTTTTTTAAAAAAAACTTTGTTTTATACCATCACTAGAGAATATATTTTTATTAGGCGACTAACGAAAATAAGGATAACAACCCAAAGCATTTGCAGTTAGAAATTGTGCTGCGGTTTAAAACACACGAGTTCTAAATGGTGGCTGGACACAGATGTGGAATCATTAGTAATGACAATATGGTAATAAATAAATTGAATGACCAAGAATCCTGACTCTGCTGATCACTACGTGCAAATGTAAAATTAAAATAGCAACAAAACCTTCACACAGGACAGACAAGGATCCAGGAGGGAAGACTGACAATCAAGGCTCCTTTGTAGGACCTACAAATGAATTTCATCGGGTTCAAAACCAGACTGCTTCATCTCTTTTTTTCATTCATTAAAAAAGAAGAAGAAATGCAGTGAGCAACATAAAGTAACATGATAGGAAATTATGCAGGATCGGAAACTGTAAAATTTTCTTGTTTTTCTGGTTTTATCTTTTTGTAAATGGGTTTGAGGGTCCGTCCCCCCACCACCAACAATCAAACTGTGTCTAAATTTAAATAAAGAAACAAGCAAGCCAGCCAAAACATTATGCCAAACATTTTCAGCCCATTTAACTAGAATAGGCTGGGGGTGTTTCCCATAATATCCCAGTACTGGTGGGCTGCTATGGAGGTCACAACCTATTTGAAATGTCCAAATGCAAGCGGTAACACCAGGAATTTAATGGACATATGCTTGCAATGGGAGTGGGAAACCTAATGACTGTTTAAAAATATATTAAATTTAAATAATTTGGATAGATTTGTTAAAATGGAAAAACTAATAAAAATTAATATATATATATATAAGAAAGGTCCAAATGCTATAGTGACTGCATGCTGGAATTCAGGCATTTGTTTGCAGGGAACCACTGCTTCCCATGATGCTGAAAGCTCTGTGGTGCAGAAGCCAGAGGTTTGCACAATGGCGCCTCTGTGTGGCTGTGGCTGTGGCTGAGCGCACTTCTCTGCGTTGGAGACACTTGGTGAGGTAACCTGCAAGTGTGAACCAGACCAGAGTTTCAACAACTGGAAGGCAAACAGCATTTGGAGTAAATAAATATAATTCCACTTTCTCTCTCTCTTTTTTTAGATGTTCAAATTGCTGTCTAAAGCCTACGCAGATGCACACCCTGGCATCTCGGACAAGTCAGAAATGCGTTGTGGTGGAAATTTTGTGAAGCGAGGAGGCATCATAAATGGTGCTGAGTGGTACAGCTTTGCAGGAGGTACATCTCTTTAGCAATTCGACAACTCTGCAAAAAGCCTGAAGTTTCTAATCTTAAATTCTCAAAGGAAAATTCAGTAAGGCTTTTGACAAAGTCCTCCATGATAGTCTCAGGAGGAAGCTGGTAAAATGTGGGTTGAACGAGGAAACTGTTAGGTGGATTCAGGGGCATAGGAGGGGAGGAGGGGGCGGTTCGCCCCAGGTGACACTCTGGGGGGGGTCAAGATGGCCCCTGCCTCCCCCCCCAGCCGTCGAGTGGCTAAGGGCGCGCACCATCCATATGGGATGACACTCAAGCGTAGCCTGTTCGGTCACCATGCAAGCGGCAACCTGTATGGCTGCTGTGCGCAAGCAGAAGCCTGTACAGATTGCGCATGTGCAACATCCCGTATGGTCACTGCACATGTGCACTCCCTACGGGCTGCCCCGTCCCGGGTGCCGGAGAGGGTTTCTCTGCCACTGGGTGGATTTGTAACTGGTTGACTGACTCAACCCAAAGAGTGTTCATTAATGTTCCTCGTAATCCTGGAAGAAAGTGACAAGGGTTCTGTCCTGGGCCTTTTGTTGTTCAACGTCTTTATAAATGACTTGGATGAAGGAATTGAGGGGATGCTTATCAAATTTGTAGATGACACCCAACTGGGAGGGGTAGCTAATGCCACAGAAGACAGAATCAGGATTCAAAATTACTTTGACACATCGGAGAATTGGGTGCAAGCTAACAAAATGAATTTCAATAGGGACAAATGTAAGGTTCTGCGTTTAGGCACGAAGAACCAGGTACACAAATTAAGATGGGGACACCTGGCTTACTAGCTGTACATGTGAAAAGGACCTAGGGGTCTTAGTGGACCACATGTTTAACAGTGTGATGCAGCAGCAAGAAAAGCTAATGCTATTCTAGGCTGCATCAACAGAAGCATAGGGAAGCCATGGTCCCACTTTATTTTGCCTTGGTCAGACCACACATGGGAATACTGTGTCCAATTCTGGGCTCCACAATTTAAGAAGGATGTTGACACGCTGGAATGCCTACAGAGAAGGGCAACCAAGATGATCAAGGCTGTGGCAACTAAGCCTTACAAGGAGCGCTTGAAGAAGCTGGGTATGTTTAGCCTGGAGAAGGGGAGACTGAGAGGAGATATGATAGCCATCTTCAGATATCTAAAGGGATGTCATATGGAAGATGGAGTGTGCTTGCTTTCTCCTGCTCCAGAGGGTAGGATCTGAACCAATGGTTACAAGAAAGGAGATTCCGTCTAAACATCAGGAAGAACTTTTTGACAGTAAGAACTGTTCAGCAGTGAAACAAACTCCCACAAGGGGTGGTGGACTCTCCATCCTTGGAGGTGTTTATAGTAGTAGTAGTAGTAGTAGTAGTAGTAGTAGTAGTAGTAATAATAATAATAATAATAATAATAATATTTTTATACCCCGCCCTCCCTGGCCAGAACTGGGCTCAGGGCAGCTAACACCAATAAAATTACAATAAAACGTAAAAGAAAAAGAAAAAACAGTTAATTAAAATACGGGTTAAAATACAATTTAAAATGCAGCCTCATTTTAGTAGTAGCCCATAAATCAAAACCATAAGGGGAGGGAAACATAAGGGTCAGACTGAGTCCAACCCAAAGGCCAGGCGGAACAGCTCCGTCTTGCAGGCCCTGCGGAAAGATGTCAAATCCCGCAGGGCCCTGGTCTCTTGTGACAGAGCGTTCCACCAAGTCGGGGCCAGTACTGAAAAGGCCCTGGCCCTAGTTGAGACCAATCTAACCACCTTGCGGCTCAGGACCTCCAAAGTGTTGTTATTTGTGGACCTTATGGTCCTCCGCTGGGCATACCAGGAGAGGCAGTCCCGTAGGTATGAGGGTCCTAGGCTTTAAAGGTTGGGTGGCTTTAGCTGAGATTTCTGCATTGCAAGGGGTTGGACTAGATCACCCTTGGATCCCTTCCAATTCTAAGATTCTATGAATTCTAAGACAAGCCACACATTATTTTCACATATTATAGCAATTCTTAGAATTTCATGGGTCAATGAAGCTATTGCAAGTTGAGAAAGAGAAACTTTGGCTAAGTGTGCTGATTTGTTATTTATTGCATTTCTATCCCACTTTCCCATCCAAGGAGCTCAAGGCGGCTCTCCTGCTCCTCATTTAATTCCCACAAAAAGAACCCTGTGAGGTAGGTTAGACTGAGAGGAAGTGACTGGCCAAGGCCGCGTGTGGGGATCTGAATCTAAGGCTGGATCAACACTGATTTTTAAAAAACGCTAAGAAAAAAGTTATATCTGTCAATGCAATTTTCCATTTGCTGCTGTACAGCGTCCCCTGGTGTCACATTTTTATACTGCATTTATAATGTTATAGCTCACCAGTATTGATTAGTCCGAAGGGACGCAGGTGGCGCTGTGCTCTAAACCACAGAGCCTAGGGCTTCCCGATCAGAAGGTCGGCGGTTCGAATCCCCGTGACGGGGTGAGTTCCCGTTGCTTGGTCCCAGCTCCTGCCCGTCTAGCACTTTGAAAGCACGTCAAAGTGCAAGTAGATAAATAGGTACCACTCTGGCGGGAAGGTAAACGGCGTTTCCGTGCTGCTCTGGTTCGCCAGAAGCAGCTTAGTCATGCTGGCCACATGACCCGGAAGCTGTCTGCGGACAAACGCTGGCTCCCTTGGCCAGTAAAGCGAGATGAGCACCGCAACCCCAGAGTCGTCCACGACTGGACCTGACGGTCAGGGGTCCCTTTACTTTTACCTTATACATTAGTCCTAAGGACTAGTCTCCCAAGTCCTAGTCTAATACTCAAATTGCTACACCACACTGCCTCTAATGTAAGCTTGCCTAATTTGTGATCCATCAAACCAAATGTATTAAAAGGAAGAGAATGATATATCTGCCAACATTTCACAGATGGAAACAGTGATGTGTTTTTATCTTACCAATGATTCCATACTTTACACTGTTAACAAGACACATCACTACCTGCTTTATTCGCTTGTTTTGCAGTAGTCTGTCCTCTGTTGAATTTAGAGCCAAAAGTGTGATTCACTAGAAGTGGGGAAATGCTGTGGGCTCAGATTTGCCCCACAATCTGTTATGGATAGTTCAAAATATCTTAGCAACTGTACAGTGTGAAAAACAACAACAACAACAACGTTTATATCCTGCCTCTTTTCTACAAAGAGATCCAAGGTGGCTTATGGATAAAACAGAAACAGCTAAAAGCACAGAAAAAATAAGATTAAAAGCAATTAAACACTGATTAGTATTAAAAACAGTGCTTTTTCAGGGAATACTCGAGGGTACACAGTACTGGCACCTCGTTGTTGTTGTTGTTGTTGTTGTAAGTTACAGGTAGGTAGCCATGTTGGTCTGCCATAGTCAAAACAAAATAAAAAATAAAAAAAATTCCTTCCAGTAGCACCTTAGAGACCAACTAAGTTTGTTCTTGAAGAAGTGTGCATGCACACGAAAGCTCATACCAAGAACAAACTTAGTTGGTCTCTAAGGTGCTACTGGAAGGATTTTTTTGTTTTGTTTTGTTAAAAAGTGTGACGCTTACTGTAACAGTTTCACGGTGAGTATCGGCACCTATTTTTCTAGAAAAAAGCACTGATTAAACACACGGACATATAAATACACACATATAAAAGATATATTAAAACATACAGATATTAACAACAAGAACATCACCAACACTAGCCCTTTCCTTAAAAACAGTCAGGCAGAAATGGCAGGCTGTGCTGTGTTTTTCATGCACAGATATTTACCTACGTGTGCACTAGAGACAAAGTGCATCCATGCAGCTCCTAAGAGCTCTAACCTTGATGAGGGAGCCGAACACTGAAGACTGACTACTCCAGCAATTCACCCTAGCAAAAACGTAGCATGGCATCCCTAAGGGGAGAACATAGGGGAAATGCTTTGCCAGGGATAGGAGCCAGACAATAGGCTCTTTCTCTGGCTGATACTGCGGGTGAATGGGAAGGTTTCTGACGAATCGCTGTTCTTCAAGCATCTGTTTCTAGAACGGCTAATGAGACAAGCGAAAAGTGCAAGTGAACCAGACTATTTCAATCTACACTGGACCCACCTCCCATGTTGAGACATTCAGTGATATGACTATCTGAATAGGGAACTGGGCATTTGGAAGAGACTGAAGAGGTCCTAGTGGAGCCTGGAAGTGTTCCCTCCGGACACACAATGCCCCCACCCTCAGTGAGACCCCCTGTGTACCAGGAACCAGTGAGACTACTACCCACTTGGCACAGATATAACCACAGTGGATTGTGGGATCTATTCCAGATGATACAAATCCATTCCAGAGTTTTGGCAGAACAGAATGAACTCACAGAGTCATAGAATGATAGAGTTGGAAGGGATCCCAAGGGTCATCTAGTCCAACCCCCTGCAACGGAGGAATCCCAACTAAAGCATCCATGGCAGATGGCCATAATTCCTCCCAAAATTTCCAGAGTGGAACTCCAAATCCTTACTTAAGTCATATTCGCATTTCACATGACTATGTGAATCTACGTTGATTAGAATGTGATTCTGTTCCAAAAATCACCTCCTGTTTTCTGTTCCACATTCACACAATGCATAGAACTAAACCCTGGGAGGCTCCAAGTTGCTTTAGTGTCATAGCAAAATGTCCCCATTAAATACCATTAATGTACCGATGCTTTTGTTAGATCTCTAATGAACCTTCCAATCTTCCTCTTTTCAAGGAATGGCAGATTTTAATTACCTCCACACAAACTGTTTCGAAGTTACTGTGGAGCTTGGTTGCGAGAAGTTTCCCCTGGAAGAAGAACTGTATTCAATCTGGCAGCAAAACAAAGAAGCTCTTCTGAGGTTCATAGAAATGGTAGAGTTTCTTGTGTCTTCTTTCCTTTTATTGAGCTGCTCACCAAGGAAGGTTTGTGACACTGTTTGTGACTCAAGGGACCCAGCTGCCTTTTTCACAAAGGGGCTGCGAGTTGCAGTCCACAGATGGCTCTGGTGTAGCTTCCTCCCGTCTTTGAGATTATAGCTGAAGACCTAGGGCAAGCAGTGTCCAAATTCCTGCTGCCAAGCCAGTTACGTGTGTTCATTTTTCATTCTGTTCATCCTGGGCGGGGCCGGCCTGTCCATGAAGCAGACTGAGGCAGCAGCCTCAGGTAGCGGAATCCAAGTAGGTGAGCATCCATCGCCGCTGCCAGAGAAGTGAGGGGAAGGAGCTGAGCTCTATACAGTGGTACCTCGCAAGATGAATGCCTCGCGCAACGAAAAACTCGGTAGACGAAAGGGTTTTGCGATTTTTTTAGGTGATTCGCATGACGAATTTTTCTATGGCCGTGACTCGAAAAATGAAAACATTCGTCTTGCGCGGTACGACTGTAAGAAGAAGCGCAGCGGTGGTGGCAACCTGAAACGGAACAGCTCCTCCTCGTCGTCTTCACCGCGGCTCTCGGAGAAGCAGGGCACAGCTCTGCCGCCCTTCCCTCCCTCCCTCCGGCTCCCCCTTCCCGGTCAGGACGCGGCGGCCCCTTTCCCGCCCTGCCGCCTGAAGGGAGAAGCAGGGCAAAGCTGGGAGTTGCTGCTGCTGCTGCTGCTGCTGATGCCAGCCACAGGCAGCAGCCCCGACTTTTAATGCCCACAGGAACGCATTAATTAAATTTCAGTGATTTCCTATGGGAAACCCTGCTTCGCAAGACGAAATTTTCACAAAACGAAACGACTCGCGGAACGAATTAATTTTGTCTTGCGAGGCGCCACTGTAGTTCTATGATTCCAATGTGTAGTGCAGACTTTTTTTCTGGGTGTGCTGAAGGGTATGCACCACAGGCCCCTTTTTTCTAGAAGAAAAGCACTGAATTCAAATATCATTTTTTACAGTCATTTTTGTGCGGGGCACTTCAGAACAGACCTTCTTGAAACTCTTATTGGGGAGGCTGCAGCTTATGTTTTTCAAGCAAATGCTCTCTCAGATCAGTGGCCTGGCCTGGCAAGTCTACCAGAACAATAAGTGGCTGCAAAATTGGGAGCAACAAGACATCCCTTTCCAGGTCATTAGCAGGTATCTGTTCTGAGGAGCCTGGTCATAATAGGGATTTAAAGTAGTTAGGAATATGCCAGTTTCCCTTCACGGGCATTAAGTTACTCCTCATTAAGCATCCCTGTTTTATTTGCAGTATCATCCTTCAATACAAAGTCCAGTCCAGACCCATAAATTTATTTTTATTTTACAGCAGACCTGCTTTAGTGAATCCAAATGGGACTCACTCGAGACAAAAGAGCCTGCGAATAAATGAGCCCCTAATAGAGATGACTGAGTCAAGTCACTTTGATTGTGTTTAGCCATAGGCCATTGTAACAAAACACTGACCTCACCCAGTAAAGTCTGGGAAGCACTGGCAGAGGAACAGGAGTGTGGAGGGAGCAGACCACCCCCCGGCACCACTATTCCGGTAGGGTGCCATCGCAGCGCCCCCTCAACACGTGCCACGCCCCCGCACGTGCCGGGCACCACGCCCCCAGAATGCGTGCCACGCCCTCGCGGGCAGTGTGTCACGCCCCCCCCCGGGGAGCCAGCCACACCCCCGCCTGCTCTCCGCCCCCGGTAGCGGAGCATGTAGCTTTGCGACTGCTGGGAAGAGCCATGAATATAGCAGGTAGGGAAGCATTAAACCAAGGAAATTTCCTGAACGACCGAGGGTCCTCTCAGTCAAAACCATTGCCTCATTCCTCGTCTGCTCCCCGATCATCGCAAAAAGAGCCACTCTGTGCACGGTTGATAAATCTTCACATGATAATCAATCCTAAAAATTCCTGGGCTCAACCACCTTTTTCAAGTTCAGTAGATGGTATTGTGCCATTTCATAAAGTTTCACCCGAAACAGAAATGTAGATTGGTGGATCTCGCAGCAATAGATGGAAATCCACTCTCTGCTCTGTGGCAAAAACCACTCGGGGAAAAGCCTCACTCACCAAGATCTCTTCTTTGTTCAATAAGCAGCAATGCAAAAGGCCAGACGGTGAGGGAAATTGCAGAACTAGAGACTTTGCACAAGGAGGACAGAATTTACTCTGCTGCAGTTAACTTTATAGTCAAGTAAAAATTAGAAACATGAGCTATTTACAGGTTATTTACAAAAACGTTTAATACATATTTTGAAGATAGCAACCAAAAACAGTTACTATTTTTTTAAGTACACAATTTTTTTATATAAAAAAAAACCATGGAAGATTGGGGGAGGATGAATGATAACTAATGAATTTGTCACATTGAAGAAGTTGCACCCATCATCAAAACCTGATGAAAATCCAGTTAATTCTGTCCTGCACCTTTCTTTCTTCACATCTACTTCATGTCAAGAAGACGGAGAAACGTGGACAGGATTGGAATACGCTCTCTCTTGCAGACAACAGCCCAGGCCCAAGCAGCAGCTTTATTTTGTAGTTTCAAACAAGATTGATGGGGCGTCGCAGGGGGGGACGGAGGGGGCGGGGGCCCCCGGGCAGCGCCCCTGTTGGGGTGACACATCGGGGGGCGGCCCTGCTCACTGGGCTTTTAAAAATTTGTTTAATTTTTATTATTATTATTCTTTTTAGGTTATTTTCGGCACTGCCGGGGTGGAGCCTCAGGGGCGGCCAGCGAGGAGGGGTGTCACCCCCCCTCGCTGGCCACCCCTGCGGCTCCGCCCCAGCAGCGCCGAAAATAGCCCCCCCTTCCAGCGGCGCAGCTCGGCATGGAGGCAAGGGGCGGGCCAGCGAGGTGGCCCGTCCCTCTCCCTGCCCCGACTTGCGCTCCGCCAAGGGAGCCCGGGCGGCGGATTCGGGAGTCTTTGCAGCCCGCAAAGACTCCCGAATCCGCCGCCCAGCACCCCTTCTTGCAGCGGCTGCTCACGCAGGCACGAGCAGCCGCGGCAAGAAGGGGTGCTGCCGCCGGGCGGAGGCTTCTTTGGGAGTCTTTGCAGCCCGCAAAGACTCCTGAATCCGCCGCCCGGCACCCCCGGGGGCGGGGCGTCGCGTGCGTCATGACGTCATGACGCACGCACGCACCGCGATGCCCCGCCCCCAGGGGTGCCTCTTGGCTTCCCGCCCCCGGCAGCCAAGGGGCTAAGAACGCCCCTGCTGGCCAGTTGGTTTTACTCAGTCCTGGGTGGAATATACATTCCCCTGCAAGCTGGACTCAGTCACTCTAGAGTGCCTGCTGTGGCTGTAGACACCAATGTGGGAGAGACATGTTTTGTTGCAGTTGGAGGTGCTGGTCCAAGGGTAATCCAAGAGGTGAGGTCTGGGTCCAGTTCGAAGTCTAAGGAGTCTACGAGGGGTCATTACAATGAAGTAGTTTCAGGGAACTAGGCAAGGGCAGGCACAGGAACACAGGCAGGATCTGGCAAGCAGCAATGTTGCTCCCACAAGCTGGGGTGGAATCTGACTGCTCTTTTATCTCTGCCGAGGTAATGGCCGGTCCCGATCCCCCGATGACTCACCACCCTGCCTCGCCTGAAGGCGAGCACTCCTCCTGCGAGTACTCAGGTCCCTCCTTCTCTCAGCCCTGAGTCTCTGCAGCTCAGGAGACGCCGGAGGGTTACTAGACCCAGGGGCCGCCTCAGCCTCTGATGGCCCAGCTGACGGCAATGAGGACAGGCTCAGGCCCCTGACTCAGCCCAGCTGGTGCTTGTTGCAGGGGAACCTGAGCAGACTGAGGCTCTTCAGGATCAGGCCCCAGACTAGGTTCAGCTGATGCCTGTGGAAGAGGATCCGATGCGGACTGAGCCTCCTCTGGTTCTGAGTCCAAACCTGAGTCCCAGGCCATCACAATGGCATCTCTTCACTCTGCACGCCTCCCAGAGGTCATTCCTCCTCTGGTCACTGCTATGGATGCACAACATGAGTGTCTGTCTCTAGGCACTTCTGTAAGGCATTCCCACATGGTGGGGGTGATGTCGCCAACCTTCATGTCACGTTTGCAGACATCTCGGTCTTCTTCTTTGGCGATCACTTGTAGCCGAGTAAGATTGTCTTCCATAAACACGGTTTTAACAATGAGTCCGTAAGTGACTGTGGAGGCCAATTCTGGATCCACACATCCTTCCACAAGTGGGGACATTGGTTTCCGGGCGGGAGTAACACAGAGTTGGTCTGCCAATGGGCCCGGTGCCTGAAGCCTGTTCCCTGTAGATCACATCCTTCGGGATCCTACCATCTTCCATTCTGTGGATATGACCAGGCCAGTGTAGACGTCACTGAGACAGAAGTGTGAACATACAGGGAATGTGGGCTCAAGAGAGCACATCTTTGAGACTGTCCTGCCATGTAATGCCCAAAATCTTCTAGACGCAGTCCATGTGGAAGGTGCTGAGATGTCACTCCTAACACTTGTAAGTTGCCTACATAAAGCAGCATGCTCAACACACAAGCCTGGTTGACCTTCATCTTGGCATCACATTCTCCCATACCCTTTTGGAGAGGCGAGCCATTACCGTAGCTGCCTTGCCAATATGCTTGTCCAGCTGTTGGTTATGATGGAGCTTATGTAGACAAAATTGTCTACCATGTGCGGTCAACAGTGCTGATGAATGGGGTGCTGGCAATATCCTGACCCAGGGATGTTGGTCATTGCCAGGCTGGTGGCTGATGAGTCTCTGTAGAGATTCCTCTAGGCTGCGTCATTTGCAAACAAGACCTCTTGGATAAGCACTTTGGCCTTGGTGTGGGTCATGAGTGTTTGAACAGACCCCCCGTCGTTCCTCAAATGAAAGTTCACACTGTCTTCAGTTGAGCTGAAGGCAAAAGAGAACAGCAGGGAGAAGAATTTGCTAAAGAGAGTTGGGACGAGAACACAACTCTGTTTCACACCATACAATTAAAATCATGAAATAAAAACCACAAACAACCACAGAGGTAAAATGCCATTAAACTCCCACTACACATGCAGATTTTAATGATGCTAGTGAGGAATAGATACAATAAGTTACTTTATTGCCACCTGTTAAAATTGCTGTCTCTTTCCTTGAAGGCTCATCGTGGAATAAAAGGAATTGTATCTGACAAATTTGGAAACCCGATAAAGAATGCCCGGATTTCGGTCAAAGGCATCCGTCATGATACACTTGCAGGTAATAGAGTTGTGAAGGTAAAGAGACCCCTGACCATTAAGGTCCAGTCGTGATCCGACTCTGGGGTTGCGGCGCTCATCTCGCTTTATTGGCTGAGGGAGCCAGCGTACAGCTTCCAGGTCATGTGGCCAGCATGACTAAGCCGCTTCTGGCAAAACCAGAGCAGCGCACGGAAACACTGTTTACCTTCCCGCCGGAGTGGTACCTATTTATCTACTTGCACTTTGATGTGCTTTCGAACTGCTAGGTTGGCAGGAGCTGGGACCGAGCAACGGGAGCTCACCCCATTATGGGGTTGTATGGAGAAGCAAATTAAGGCTTGAAACTGGGAGGTGGGGTTCATATGAATATCACAATATTCTTTTTTCATTTCGAATACAGTAATATTTTATCAATTGATTCACTTACGCAACAACTTCTTTACCTTCAAGTCAATTTACAAAATCCAAAAGCAATAAAACAACTCGGACATTAATTGTAACTAATAAATTAAACTATCAAAATACAGTGGTACCTCGGTTTATGAACTTAATCCGTTCTGGAAGTCCGTTCTTAAACCGAAACCGTTCTTAAACCAAGGTGTGCTTTCCTTAATGAGGCCTCCCGCCACCGGTGCCCTTCCACCATTCGGATTCCATTCTTAGACCAAGGTAAAGTTCACAAACCGGGACACTACTTCTGGTTTTGCGGAGTTCGTGAACCGAATAGTTCGTAAACAGGGCTGTTCTCAAACCGAGGTACCACTGTATCAAAGAAAAGATCAAAACCAGGGGAAAGCCAATGTGATGCCTTCCAGATGTTGGATTGCAGTTCCCATCAGCTCTGACCGTTGGCTGATGGAAATTGTAGTCGCTTCGGGTGGTGGAATCGGGGGGGGGGTCGTCCATCTGCCCCTGCCACTACTGCAGAACTCACAGAACTCTTGTGGAAGTCTTGAAACTTCGGGGCGGGGCGTCACCTTCCCATTTCATTTCAAGCAGCAAAGTAGGATGGGCTGCCCCTGATTGTAGGGTAACAACATTTTGGGGACCACATGTTCCCCAGGCCTGTGTGAGAATAACATGGAAAGAAGCATCAATGTCTGTGGTTCTCCGGTCTTGGACTCAAACTACTATAAAGGTTTAATATTGACGGGAAAGTTAAATGAGCATGGTTTTCAAACTAGAACTGAGATATGAATTTCAACAAGATTCTGCACTTAGGCTTAAAGGCGAGCCCCCTCAGTCCTAGTCTACAACTACATTATACCGTCTCCAGAGCATCTCACTTTCAATAAATCCTATCCTACTGAAACAGACCAATGAATATGCATATGTGGAAGTATCATTCTATAATGTTTGAAAATTTAAAACAAGGTATTTGTCTCCTTTAGCTGCCGGTGGAGACTACTGGAGACTGCTGCCTCCTGGTACATACGTTGTCAGTGCTCAAGCTCGTGGCTACAGTAAAGTCCTGAAGAAGGTGACTTTGCCTGCCAAGATGACCAAGGCTGGACGGGTAGACTTTGTCTTGCGACCCCTCCTTAGTAAGCCCTCCCGAATTGGCCATGGGGCCATGGGCACAGCATATGAGCATTATGACCCACTGGAACACTTCGACCCTCATGCTCAACATGCCCAGCCAGAACCAAGAGATGATGGAGGGCAGTCTGTCCAGCCGAGAGAAAAGCCCTGGTGGTGGTCTTACTTCAGCTCTCTTGATCAACACAAACCTTTGTGGCTGCTTAAACATCACTAAACTGTTCTACGTTGCACTCTTCATCTGAGCACACTAGCAATAAATTGCATTTCCGGCTCTACCTTTGATGATAACAGAAGTATTTGAATCTGATTCCATTGTGAATATAACATTGCCTTGCTTCCCCCCCCCTTCCTGCATTTTCTTTATTTCAAAATACAAAGAAAATATTAAAATTAGTATGCTCTTAAAGCTGGATGTAGCGGTTAATATTCCCTAGCGCTGTGCTTCCCTTGTGCCATTGTTGTTAATCATCAGATTTATTATTTATTAGGACCCTAAAGTACCTGAAGAGAAATCTTCCTGATCCTTTAATGCATTTTCATACATGTCTTAACACATTCATTACTGCAAGTGAAAACACCCTTTAGGAAAAATGGGAAAAGCCTTTTCTTCTATACACATTACTTCTACTTAACTTGGTACATTAATTTCCCCATCTGAAATGGTTTCTTAAAAAATATCACTTAATGTCTACATTGGTTTTCATGTAGGCTTTTGAAAAGTATGAAAGGAGAGGTCCTCATTTAAGACGGCAGTGACTTAAATGAGGCAGCCGGGTTCTTTTAGAAAAGGACATTTTGCTCTTGCTGAAACTAAGATCCAGTGTGCGTTTCTCAAAAACAAGTCATGCCAGACGAATCTCATTTCTTTTTTCTTTTTTTGATAGAGTTACAAGCTTGGTGGATCAGGGGAATGCTGTGGATGTAGTGTATCTTGATTTCAGAAGAGTCCCCTATGATATTCTTGTGAAGAAGCTGGTAAAATGTGGGCTGGACGAGGCAACTGTTAGGTGCATTTGTAGCTGGTTGACTGACCAAGCCCAAAGAGTGCTTATGAATGATTTCTCCATCTTGGATTTTCTGAAGCTTTTATGTTGATGCCATCGTCTCCTATTCTTGTTATTTAATTCAGATGGAACTACTGAGGAAAGTACTTCAGGTAGTTTTTGAGACCCACCAGCCGCCCAACTGTTTGTGTCAGAGCACATCCAATAAGGAAAAAAGCCAATGCAATTCTGGGCTGCATCAATAGGAGTATAGCGTCTAGATCAAGGGAAGTAATAGTACCACTATATTCTGCTCTGGTCAGACCTCACCTGGAATACTGTGTCCAGTTCTGGGCACCACAGTTCAAGAAGGATACTGACAAGCTGGAACGTGTCCAGAAGAGGGCAACCAAAATGGTCAAAGGCCTGGAAACAATGCCTTATGAGGAACGGCTTAGGGAGCTGGGTATGTTTAGCCTGGAGAAGAGAAGGTTAAGGGGTGATATGATAGCCATGTTCAAATATATAAAAGGATGTCATATAGAGGAGGGTGAAAGGTTGTTTTCTGCTGCTCCAGAGAAGCGGACACGGGGCAATGGATTCAAACTACAAGAAAGAAGATTCCACCTAAACATTAGGAAGAACTTCCTGACAGTAAGAGCTGTTGGACAGTGGAATTTGCTGCCAAGGAGTGTGGTGGAGTCTCCTTCTTTGGAGGTCTTTAAGCGGAGGCTTGACAGCCATCTGTCAGGAATGCTTTGATGGTGTTTCCTGCTTGGCAGGGGGTTGGACTGGATGGCCCTGGTGGTCTCTTCCAACTTCTATGATTCTATGATAGGGAAGCAAATATTGGGAATAAGAATCCCTGATAGATACAGGAAGGAGCCAGGCCAGGTCATGATTTCAGCTCAGTATCGTTTAATTATTTGTGTTCTGGATAGGACAAGGTGTATTTGTGTTCACTCCTGACCTTGTCATCATGCGTCACGAGGGAATCAATTAAGATGCAATTATGGGGTGTGTGTATATGGAGGGGGATTTTCCTCTCACTAAACGTTGCTGTTTTGAATGCTCAGGAAATGCGAATCCCCTGATGCAAGAGTCCTAGCTTGAGAAAGGACATCTGGATGACATGCAAGCCAGTTTCCCGAAAATAAAACCATATAATAAATGAATGCAATGCAAACTTGCACACACCTCTCTCTGGCCAAGTGAGAAAATGCACAGAAACGTTTGAGCCTCTTCAGGTTGCAACAAAGCCGATGTGAGCACATATGGATGGGGTTTTCTCAGGCATGGAAGCAGACAGGTCAGCTTGAAGGGAGGGAGCAGGCCCATGTGGCCCCAACATGTGGCCTAAAGGGGCCAGAAGGAGGAACTCCAGGAAAGCCAAAGGCCATGAGAAGTAGGGGGTTGCCACCTCCTGCTCCAACACTCCCAGGCAAGGCAAGCTGCCCATCTTGAATAGATTAAGTTGGGATTTTTCTGGGAGGCAAACGAGGAGAGCAGCAACAGGAAAATCATAATAGGGTTTAACATGCAAATAACAGTATAGTGGTGTTGCCAAATGTGAATGTTATTACCAAGGGAGGGTTGTTGTTGTTTTTTTAGTATATAATGTTGTACGAAATTAGCATAAAGGCAGAGATTCTGCATGCACTTACCTGGAAGGTTCTGGGAATGACTGACTTGCATGCTTGCAACTGGGGTCTAACATGAAGCTCAAAAGCCTCTCTCCGTCCCCCCCGTCCCCGTCCCCCGGCCGCCTCCCAAGAAGAAAGGCATTTTCTTTGCATTTCTAATGAGCTCTATTAACCCACTTCTAAAATAAAAATAAGTTTAGGTTCCCAAATTGCAGCATATAAACCTTTCAGATTGGAAGCGAGCTTGTTTTGTTTTAGAAATTGTTGCTCTGCTTTTCATTATCCTTATTTCTTATTCTTAAAGCCCTCCAAGCAGCCTTTATCATAGCAAATACAAATTGAGTAAAGCTAATGACCTGGGGAAAACTTTGCAATTCTTTGCCATCAATCATTGTTTTGTAGAAGCAGAGGAAAATCTTCTCATCTCATACTGAATGAACTTCAATGGAGCATTGATAATTTGTTTACTTTGCAATTATCTTCCATCAGTGGAGACAAATTGATTTGAACAATAAAATTGATGGCAAGTGCAGTACAAATGTCGTCCAAAACTGAAGAAAGACATAACCTGTTTCAATACCTGGGAACACAAATTTACTCAAAAAATACGTATCTTATTTGATAATGCACTGCATTGTGTATTAGGACCAGGAGATTTGCATATATTTTGTACGTTTAAGCAGACTAAAGATTCAATTTGAGAACTTATTGTCAAAATGTAATTACCTAATCCCTCACTGGTTTTTAGAGGTTCTTTTTTTAAAAAAGAAGAAAATAATGTCAATAAATATTTAAAGGAAGCAAAGTAATTGAATGGACTTCCTTTTTTATATAATATAATACAATACTTTTGCTGGATAAAAGGAAATGAGGTAAATACATTGGATAATAATTGAAAAAATATTATGAATAAAAAGCATCTCAAAATACATACCAACTAAAATGAGGTTTGCATATTAGAAAAGAGCAGAACAATTCTTTTACGCACATTGCACTAGGATGCCTTGGGCTGTCTGTGGGTTTTACCCTGTTTTTGCATTTTCTGGCTGTGTGTTTTTCCCTGCTCCTCGTTGACTGAGCAAGTGTTGGACACAGCAGCCGTTCTGCTGGAATAGAAGAGATTGCAATGTATGCAACATTATATTTTGTTAATCACTGCATTTTTGCATGTAAAAGACAATGCTTTTTGCTAAAAAAGAAAATAGTCAAAAATTGGGGGTCATCTTATACACAGATGGGGAATACACAGGGGTTAAAAAAAAACTTGCACTACTTCCCTTCCTGTGGCTGCAGTGAAGATGTTTTCGGAAACCCCAGAGCACTGGATGCCCAAATTTGGGTGATCTTGGGTGTTGGTGGGGCACATTCTGCTGCTGGCCGCGCGCGCGCACACACACACACACACCCAGTGCCCCAGGCAGGGGTTGCTATGCCACTGCCAGTGCTTTGAATAGTTAATAAAATATAAAAGTTGTTCTGTTTGATGTTTAAAATATTGATTTCTTAATTTTGGTTTCAAAAAAATAGGGGCTTTCTTATACATGGGGGCGTCTTATACACAGAAAAATACAGTATGAGCATTACTAACCCAACTTGCCCCACCATGACCTTAATAATTGCGCTAAATAATGTACATATTTCCTTCCCAAAAAGGAGAGCCCCGCAGGAGCAAACTAATAGCCCATCAAGTCTAGCGTGCTGTTCTCACAGTGGCCAACCAGATGCCTCTTGTGAACCCCGAAAGTAGGACCTCAGCAAAACAGCACTCCCCCCCCCATTGCAAGTCCTAGTAACTAGCATCCAGAGACGTATGTCTCAAAAGATGACACTAGGAAATTTACTATTTTATTTCTAATATTTGTATCCTATACATTTCACCGTTATTAAAATACAGTTGCAAATACTGGACAATTTAATACATTAGCCCTGCAATCCTATATCCTCTGAGGCAATAGGAGAGATCTTCCTCTCCAAGGTCAGAAAGAGAGAGGCAATCTTAAAGAACTTTGGGTTCCCTTTTCAAACCCCGGTGGCATCATTTACTCTCAGCAGCCAGAAACATCATAACCAGACACTGGAAAGACCTGTCAGGAGTAAGCATGGACCAATGGTACCAAGTAGTATGGGAAACAGCCCTACTAGAAAAACTAACCAGTAAGCTGAAACTGACACGGGGACAAACAGAAGAAGACACCTTCACCCCGGTATGGTTCCCCTTCATCACACACACAGCCCAACAAGACAATGACAAAAATCTACCGACAGCATACAAATCAATATGGCTAACCTGATCAAAAACACCCACCCACCCCACTCACACAGGAAACCAAAGATCACCACAGCCAACCACAAATGAACAATCACACCCTACGCCAATCCCGACCTCTCTCACCACCAAAGAAGCACAAGCGAACAACAGAGAACCTACACAAACAACGCTGACACCAAACCCTACATATATTAAGGAAAATAGAAACATCGTCACCCCACCCACCCTCTTTCCCCCTTTTCTCCCTAAAGTCTCAACAACCGAAACTGATTTGTAAAAATGTTACATGGAAAAAAACAACAAGAGAGACATTGCACACACTTTTGTTAATCAAGAAAATCTTTAATAAAAATAAAATGGAAAAAAAATATATATAGCAGAACCTGAACAAACCATAGATGACGCAGGAGTAGCTTAGTAGCCATGCGAGTCTGTTCCGCGGCAGACTATTACTTTATATATAGGAGGAGGTGGTGTGCCTCGTGATTTTTTCATGAAACAAGTGTGCCTTTGCCCAAAAAAGGTTGAAAAACACTGGTCTAGACATGAATGATAAATTCAAGAGAATTGCCTTTTTACTACTTTAAATGTCAAAGGAATTTGGGGAATTGTATTTAGAAATAACACCCAGGATAACTGCCTTTTAAGGAACTCCAGTAGAGTGTTGAATCACAGACACTCAAGGGGGCACCGTTGGTCTATGTCAGAAAATAGGCTTTGTCACTGTACCTAATTAATTGATGTTTTCTTACTCTTTTCTTTTCCCCTTAGGATCATTTTGTTTCCAAGGGTATCTTATTTTGTCCAAAATATTTTCAGTTGGACCTGCTCCAAAAATCCTTTTTTTTTTAATACCAGTAAACGCTGGTAAATTATTTTCACAACTTCCTTTGTTGTGGGAATTTGCTGAGACAGGATAAGACACCCAAGAGAGTGAGATGTTGAAACTTCTGTGCATTAAACCATGGAACCATGTTGCATGAGGCTGGTTCTAAAAATCGCAGCGTTAACGTGAACACTGGAAACGGCAAAACCTCATCTACCGTATTCCCAGAATCTGCGCTTTAAAAGTTCGCCAGGGTTACATTACTAATGCTGTCAACTTTGCAGAAATGCAAAATCATTGTTAAATGATAACAGTATTTCTTTATGCAAACTTTAAAGTCTGGAGGAAAATGATACTTCACAGTTCAAGCACATTTGACTGGGCTAATTTACAAGGTAAACAAATCATTCTGAGCCCTGATCAAAGTGCAGATCTAGGGCCCAGTGACCTGATCTTTAGGTGTGAGAAAGAAAATTGGAGCAAGAAAGTCCCATGCTTGAAGCCTTAGCCATTGGACTTTGACTTGACCTGCCCGCTTAGCTAGGAGTGGTTCCCCCAGCTACTAATATGGGATAAGGTGAAAGGTTACCAATTAGTTGGAGAAGCTAAGAAAGTTGTAAGCAGTTGCTCTCGGCTGTCGTTTCAAATTAGTATTGGGCCACTAGGAGGTAGGTTATAGCGGTCAATGCTTCATTGCACTGCATTGGTTGCTGATTCAGAGACAATAACAAGGAGACATTTTCCTATCAGTTCATTGTGTCAGGCTGCTGTAATTTACAGTAGGATTTTACTAGGGAAACCCATCATAATGATTTCTGTTATTTCCACATCATAGGTTTCTGCTTAGCCGCGAAAGTGTTTTTCTTTCTTTCACTGAGTCAGGCAGTGGCGTAGCGTGGGTTGTCAGCACCCGGGGCAAGGCAAGTAATTTGCGCCCCCTAACCCATGGATTTTAGCACTCAAGTCAGAATTGTAGAGTTGGAAGGGACAATGGTCATCTAGTCCACCCCCAGCAATGCTGGAATCGTTTTGCTCAATGTGGTGATCCAAGCCACAACCCTGAGATTAAGAGTCCCATGTTCTACTGGCTGAGCTATCTAAGATAGATAATTAGATAAATGGACAGTAGAGGTGGAGAAAAAAACGAGAGAGAAAGGGATGATAGAGAGCGACAGAGAGAGAAAGGGAGGTAGATCACAATAGAAAGAGCGGGGGAGAGAGAATGAATGAGATAAAAATATAGATTGATAGAAGATAGAGAAGGGTAGAAAGAGAGAGAGAGAGAGAGAGATGAACCTCCAGACCCTAGAATGAGGCATTTGTAGAAGAACCCTTTTTGAATTACCGAAGTAAATATTTTGATTTTTTGGCAATACAAGATGGATTAGCATAATAAGCAATGGGGGGGACCCCAATATTTTTTTCCTATTGTTAGGTTAATATCGGGTGTATTGTTATAAACAATAAAGCAGTAAAGAGATTTTGGGAAGTGATATGGGAACTCAAAGGAAAAAACAAAAAAAAATGTTATGTGATCTGGATGGAGCTATGTGACAATTTAATAAACTACAGTAAGTCAAGAAAGAGAGAGAGAGAGGGAGGAGACAGAGATACTGTAGGGAAATATAGCTAAACGATAGATACACAGAGATAGAGGTAGATATAGATAGAAAGAAATAAAGAGGGAGAGGGATAGAAAGACAGAAAGAAAGAAAGAAAGAAAGAAAGGTGGAGAAAGAAAGAAAGAGGTGGAGATAGAAAGAAAGAAAGAAAGAAAGAAAGAAAGAAAGAAAGAAAGGGAGAGAAAGACAGAAAGAAAGAAAGAAAGAAAGAAAGAAAGAAAGAAAGAAAGAAAGGTAGAGGTGGAGATGAAAGAAAGAAAGAAAGAAAGATACAGATATAAAGAGAGAGAGAGAGAGAGAGAGAGGTACAGATATAAAGAGAGAGAGAGAGAAAGCGGTAGAGACAGAAAGAGAGCGAGAGCAAGATAGGAAGAGATGGAAAGAAAGAAAGAAATAGAAAGAAAGAAAGAAAGAAAGAGCAGAGATGGAGGGAGGGAGAAAAGGGAGAGGGGGCTGGTGGAGAGAGAGAGAGAGAGAGAGAGAGAAGAAAGAAGAAAGAAAGAAAGGGAGAGAAAGACAGAAAGAAAGAAAGGTAGAGGTAGAGATGAAAGAAAGAAAGAAAGAAAGAAAGAAAGAAAGAAAGAAAGAAATAGAAAGAAAGAGAAAGAGAGAGACAGAGATGGAGGGAGGGAGAAAAGGGAGAGGGGGTTGGTGGAGAGAGAGAGAGAGAGAGAGAAAGAAGGAAAGAAAGAAAGGTAGAGAAAGACAGAAAGAAAGAAAGGTAGAGGTAGAGATGAAAGAAAGAAAGAAAGAAAGAAAGAAAGAAAGAAAGAAAGAAAGAAAGAAAGAAAGAAAGAAAGAAAGAAAGAAAGAAGATAGATAGATAGATAGATAGATAGATAGAGAGAGAGAGAGAGGCAGAGATGGAGGGAGGGAGAAAAGGGAAAGGGGGCTGGTGGAGAGAGAGAGAGAAAGAGAAAGAAAGAGAGACAGATCAGCTCCCCTCCCTGATACGGAGGAAGCCAGTCCCTCTTTCCTTCCCCCCTCTGAGCCACCCCACTCGGCCTGCCCTCCAGCGCCCCTGTACCTCTCTCGGCGGCGGCGAGGCCTGCCTTTGGGCGGGCGCGGGGAGGAGCCGGAGGCGGAGCCTCCCCAAAGCCGGCCGGCGACCCGGACTGGCGCGAGAGGCCGGCGACGTCTTCGGCCTTTGGATATGGCGGCGGCGGCGGCGACCTGCGCCCCCGTTTGCCGCCGCCTCCTCTTCCTGCTGCTGAGGAGAAGGCGCCGCGGAGGCTCCCCGCGGCTGCCGTCGGCCGGCAAACGCCTCAGCAGCAGCGGCGTCAGGTGCGGGAGGGGAAGAGAAGGGCGCCTCTGTCATGGGAGGCGGGTGCCGAGGGGGTCGTCGTCGTCGGTGCGAGTGCGCCCTCCCAGATGTTGCGCCCGGTGCAACTGGCCCCCCCAGCACCGCCCACGCTACGCCACTGGAGTCAGGGTTGCGTCTCTTTTGCCTTTTCTGCTCTGGCTTCATTTTAAATAATCAAGTAAAGTCCACTCTTTTAAAAATGTAACTAATATTACAGATTCCAAATTTTAATATTGTAAACCAGATTCCAATGGTCTGCCATAGTCAAAACAAAATAAAATAAAAAAAATTCCTTCCAGTAGCACCTTAGAGACCAACTAAGTTAGTTCTTGGTATGAGCTTTCGTGTGCATGCACACATCTTCAGATTCCAAACGTTATGGTATTATTTTGTCTATGTGCATGTTTCTAGTGGTGGGCGGGGGGGGGAGCACTTGACCTCCTGTGGGGATTGGCTACACTGGGCATTTCCACTGTGCCAACCTCTCTCACTCTACCTCCTGGCGGGCAACAGCAATGCAGCCAGCCGGAGGTCAGGTGAACGCTGCTACCCAACCCTGAGCATGCACATTTCTGTATTGTTACGCACACTGCACTCTCCAGCCAAGGAGAATTCCTGGAACCCCAGTGCATGCCTTGTTTGGTTCCCTTCTAATGACGGTCACTGGAGACTGGTGGCATCTCTGTGATAAAAGGTTTATTTACACACATATACAGGCTGGATGTGCGATGGAAGGCTCACAGCACTGGCGGAGGAAGAGGAGTGCAGGGGGAGAGCTCCACCCCCGGCAGTGCGATCCCGGTAGGGAGCCGTTGCGGCTGCCCCCTGCTTGCGCTGGGTGCACCGCCCCTGCAGGCAGCACGCCATGCCCCCAGGATGCACGCTAGCCCTGCCCCTGCCTGCTCTTTGCCCCCCCGATGCCGGAGTATGAAGCTCCGCCACTGGCTCACAGCATTGACTTTCCAACAGATCCTTCTTCTCCTTAGCTTTCCGCAGGGGTAAGAAGTACAAAGGGACCCAGGTGGTGCTGTGGGTTAAACCACAGAGTCTAGGGCTTGCTGATCAGAAGGTCGGCGGTTCGAATCCCTGCCACGGGGTGAGCTCCTGTTGCTTGGTCCCAGCTCCTGCCCACCTAGCAGTTCGAAAGCACGTCAAAGTGCAAGTAGATAAATAGGGACTGCTCCGAGGGAAGGTAAACGGCGTTTCCGTGTGCTGCTCTGGTTTGCCAGAAGCAGCTTTGTCATGCTGGCCACATGACCCGGAAGCTGTCTGCAGACAAACACCGGCTCCCTCGGCCTCACAACCCCAGAGTCGGACACGACTGGACCTGATGGTCCCTTTACCTTTTTAAGAAGTACAAAACTCCTTTTCTGCAGGCATAAAAGGGCAGGGAAGCCAGAGACCTAGTTGCTGGGAGTGTGTCTGCGTGAAGTTCCTATCTCTTCCTGCTCCAGTCCCCAGAGTGCCAATTTCTTTTACACTCTTATACAGTGGAGGCTGGCCTACTAAGGCTATTGGGGCCCAGCCCTCCCACAGAGAATGCCAAGCAAAAATCCCACCCACCCGCCCACCCCAATCTCAAAACTATTTTCTGTGCTACACACATTTTATACTTTTATTGGAACTCTCAGTAGCTCTGCAAACATTCCTGCCCATCTCCTGTTCTCTGGCCAATGGGGTTTCTGCAGCACTTGGCTAACCCTAACCCAAAAATGTTGCTATGGCAAAGAGGTCCTGCCCCTGAGTCTTGAAGCAGGAAAAACATGTGACTGGATGGGCTGCCTGAAGGCTCCTGTCCATTATGAAGGCTATCCAGCATTCTCAGTGTTGGACTAGTAGGGCCACCTTGGCATGCTCAGAACTGTATTTAAAAAAGAAGAAAAACTGTGCCTCCTTTGTAGCTAGACAGAAGAAGGGTGTTGTTTAGGGTTGCATTTATTTTTGTGAATGGGGGAGGACACTTGAAAGTGCTATTGGAACAGTAGGGTTTCTAGGTGTGTCTCTAGGTTTGAGATCTATAGAGATATTTTGCGTTCCAGTTTTTCTTAAGGTTTAGATGAGGGGTAGGCAACCTAAGGCCTGGAGGCCAGATGTGGCCCAATCACCTTCTCAATCCGGCCCGCAGATGGTCCGGGAATCAGCGTGTTCTTACATGAGTAGAATGTGTGCTTTTATTTAAAATGCATCTCTGGGTTATTTGTGGGGCACAGGAATTCGTTCATATTTTTATTCAAAATATAGCCCAGCCCCCCACATGGTCTGAGGGACGGTAGACTGCCCCATGGCTGAAAAAGGTTGCTGACCCCTGGTTTAGATGGCACCATTCCTGCACAGCACACCCAGGCAAACTTATGCTAAGTGAGACCCCTTCTGAACTAAAGCAAGACACTTTTCACTTTTTATATGTAAAATTGTAGTGCTTCAGCATCCATAGTAGCTTTTCAAGGGAGAAAACCAGAACAACTTGGCCATGTTCCTGTGAACTTCTAGTAGTCTAGCGGGCAGCAGCTGCCACAGCTCTTAGGTGTGCACAAACCTTGATGGCACCCTCTCCAGTTGGGAGAGGAGGAGGAGGAGACATGTCCCCTTCTGCTAGCTAGTTTCTTAAGTAAGCCTTTGGCCCAAGCTTTTCTAATAAAGTAGATGCTTAATAGACCTGGCTAGGCTATTTACAAGAAACTGTTCTCACCATTTTGCAGTTGCCTGTCTTTGCAGAACTTCCATCTAACAACTGTAAAATCCTACAGTTGAAGGAGACTCCAAAAGCCCAAACGTGTTATGTGGGTGGGTTAAAAACAAACAAACAAATGTTCTTGAACTGAGTTACAGGTAGGTAGCCGTGTTGGTCTGCCATAGTCAAAACAAAATAAAAAATAAAAAAATCCTTCCAGTAGCACCTTAGAGACCAACTATGGTAAGTTTGTTCTTGGTATGAGCTTTTGTGTGCATGGACACTTCTTCAGAGGACACTTCTTCTTGAACTGAGATCTTGCTCTCCTAGTATTCTGTTTTTAAAAACAAAAACAAAAAAAACCCACACCCTTCATTTGAAAAAATAACAGTTCCAGAACCAATATGTTTTTTCTCCCCTCCAAAGTTTCTCTCTGTGCATATCAGAAGTTGATTTCTGGTCTCTGTAACTCTTTTTGGAGTTTGGGCAGATTAGAATTGATTTCCACCCCCTCATCCAGCAGTTTGCAGACCAGGTTCCTATTGTTAGTAATCTTTGCTTTGTAGAAAGCATTAACATTTTGTCTTTACTTAATGCCATTTTTACTGCACCCACATCTAGGAAATTAGGAGGTGGGATAAAAACTTCTTGCCACGTCTTTATTGACTGTCTACAGGATCTAGCTAACAGCGGGAGAATCTAACTATAAGCTACCAGTATTTCCAACCCCCAGATAGAATATGCTACTGCTGAGGCTTGAGACAATGGATCTCATCCAGTGCTTGTTGCATCCCCTGTCATCCAGGTGAGCACCAGCCTGGCTCTGAGCCCGGCAGCAGTTATATAACTGTCCCAATCTCCTCATGGCCCCAGGTGTGTTGGGAGAGGCCTGCCTCATCACCCCACTTGCTCATTAGCTTTGGCTGAGTGAAGCAGCTGCACCCCAAGAGAGTCCTGGTAACAGCTCCATCTCAGGAAGATGGTCCAGTAAATCCTCTTCGACCCTGCAGGTGATGTGTTACGGACCTCGCCACCATCTCCTCCTTCCTACGCCCTCTTTATCCCCACTGAACAAGCTTCCTTTGTTTCTTATTTGTGTATGCCAGGGGTGGCCAACTTCCAGGAGACTGTGATCTACTCACAGAGTTAAAAACTGGCAGTGATCTACCACTGTTTTCATGGTTTAGGTTTCTAGGTTGATGTTTTATTGGGTTTGTATGTTTTTATATTGGGCACTGCTTAGAGATTATTTTAGTAATAAACAGTTTAGAAATGCTTTTGCATACACCAGGCATGTCCAACAGGTAGATCATGATCTACCAGTAGATCACTGGATGTCTGTGGTAGATCACCAGTAGATCAGTGGCTGCCCCCAAAGAAGCTAAAAAAACTTTGGCTCCCCTAAAAAAAGCTCAACATCTTTGCCCTGCACCCCTAAAATGACCTGAACCACCAAAAATAGGGCTTTCCTTCCTAAAAAAAAGCTCAATGTCGCTTTCCTCTTCCCCAAAAAAGCTTAACAACTTTTACATGAACCCCCCCCCAAGGCATGGGAAGGTCAGGTGGTACCCAGGTGCAGAAAATTTCTTGTCAACCCCCCCATTGATTCCCCCCCCCGCAAAAATGGTTTTACGTTATTTCATATTTTCTTACAAAGGAATAATAACAAGTAATAATAATAAAAAACTTTTATTTATATCCCGCCCTCCCCGGCCGAAGTCGGGCTCAGGGTGGCTAACATCAGATACATAACATTGGTATAAAATCAAACAATAATTAAATTACCTCCTAAAAACATCTCAAAATCAAATTAGATGGCTTTCCACAGGGTTAGGGTTGGGAACAGTAAGTGCTCCACTGAACTGAAATTTCAGCCTTCATGACATAGGAAAACAGCCAAGTGAACAGCTATTTTGGTGGAGGAGGGTCAAGATATTAACCGATATGCATGAAATTTCATATATAGCTATATAATCCCTAGTATAGTAAGATAAGACCTTCGGAGCAGGCATTTTCAAAAAAAAAAAAAATCAAAAAAAATTTTTTTTTAATTGTTCCTTGATAATTTGTCACCCCCTCCATTATGGAACACGGGGCGGCCCACCCCCCGCCCCACCTCCTTGCTATGCCCCTGGCTCCACTGCCAGACCCACCATGGCTTTGCCCCCACCCCTGCTACCACAGCACCCTTGCTGTGGGGAGGTGGGGGGGCATATACCATATGCCTACAGTTGGAAAACATTACAGGCCACCCCTGATTCCAAGGGAGTGACTCTCCAACTCACTTGTTCCTGGGGGTTTTGTCATTGTTCTTTGACATGGCACCCAGCATCTCCACACCACAAATATTTACCATTACGACAGTAGAATATTCTGTTCTTGACTTCTGGCTGTTGCTAAACAAGAGCCTGGTTCTTCATCTCGTTCAGTCTGTCTTGCGTGTTTTATGGATTGACCCAACAGGTTGTGAAAATGAAACTGCCCGTGGATTTCAGTAGTTGCACGTGGAAATTTTCTAGCATTGTCAAGACTTCTGCAGAGTGAAACACACACTAGTCCATGCATAAAGGAAAAGAAAGCTGAACATGAGAAAAATGTGCTGCATAGGCTTGTATCCAAAAATGCCCCAAAGAATGTTAGCATTTAGTCAGAGTTAATTGAGCAGTTCTCCAGTTTGAAAGACATGACTATTAAATGAAGCAGAGAACCATAAAACATTTCTGGCAGTTTATTACAAGGCTAACTTCAGACTGAGAAGAAAATGTCTGTGGGCCTGTAGGAATATGGTTGGAATGGGGTGGGGTGGGGCAATGTTTGAAAGGCAGAGGAGTGGCCATAGCTTTGAACATAGATTGCTGATTAATAAAGTGTTTTTCTTGTTTCAGTTAGCTTGGTCTGTATCAAGCTGTAGCTCGATTACTATTACATTACTATTGGAATCTGCATTTATGCTTAAAATGAAAGGCAGGGGGGGAAATACCCCAAAATAAACTTCATGGAGGTCAAACCACAAACCAGACAAGGATAATAAATGTGAATGACTGGCAGCTGACAGAGTGACAGTAAAATGAATTCCCCTCCAGGTTATTATTTTTATTAAATTTGTCTATCTTGAAATTCAACATTTTTTTCAAGTTCCCCCCCCTCTCAAACACACACATTTTTGAACATGTCAATTCCATGTGGAGATGCAATGGATGGCTAGGAGAAGGAAATTGTAAACAACTGGATATGAAACATCCTTTAAAAATGATGTGTGGGTCCATTTTGTTTTAAAGGGATAGCCAACTTACATGAATTGACAAAGTTAACTATTGTTTTGGCCTCCACAGTCACTTATGGAATCACTGTTGAAACCGTATTCATGGAAGACAATCTTACTCAGCTACGAGTGATTGCCAATGAAGAAGAAGAAGAAGAAGAAGAAGAAGAAGAAGAAGAAGAAGAAGAAGAAGAAGAATCAACACAAACATTTAAGCAATTTACATAAAAGTTGGTTGCACTTAAGCCTACTGAGATCAATAACATTTAAGTTAGAAATGGAGTGAACCAAAACCAAGGGCATGTAGGTAAAGGACCCCTGGATGATTAAAGTCCAGTCAAAGGCAACTATGGGGTGCGGCGCTCATCTCACTTTTCAGGCCAAGGGAGCTGGCATTTGTCCACAGACAGCTTTCCAGGTCATGTGGCCAGCAGGACTAAACCGCTTCTGGTGCACGGAGGACTGTGACGAGTGCCAGAGTGCACGGAAACACCGTTTATTTTCCTGCCACAGCCGTACCTACTTGCGCTGGTGTACTTTTGAACTGCTAGGTTGGCAGGAGCTGGGACAGAACAACGGGAGCTCACCCCCATCACGTGGATTCGAACCGCCAACCTTCCAATCAGCAAGCCCAAGTGGCTCAGTGGTTTAGACCACAGTGCCACCCACTAAGGGCATGTAAGACTTTCACTTCTTGCAAAAAGTACCTCCCCCTTGGCAATGATTTAGAGGTCACTGTGAAAGGAAGCAGAAGTGGTCCCCCCTCCCCCTCCATGCAGAGGCAGGGGTTGGGTGTGGGTCGCATCCTATCTCCACTGTTGAGTCCTCTGGGCAAGATTTCCATGCAGGCACTGTAGCACAAGATAGGAAAGGAGCTTCAGCCCAGTTGTCAAGGCAGTGCAGCCCATTCTTGTGATGCCTTTTCAGAATAAGGGCAATAGGTTTAGCTTTGTTTGCCTTTTTTGATGGCTAATGGTGGTGCAGTATCACATGGCAAGGGAAATCCAAAGAATGTTGACGGCAGGATGCTGAAGCCGGAGAAGATTAGGGTAGTGATCAGTTGCAAAAGAATTGTAAACGTTTTTAAAGTTAGTGTTTATAACATGTTTGCCTTCTCAAAAGCCTACCTTTCACTCTCAAGATGTTCACAGGAGAGCATCTGGCACAGATCTAGTTCTGATTGACATTTTCAGAAGGACTTCAAACGTGCTTCCCAAGCAATGTCGAATTTTCTTTTTCAATGGAAGGTGGTTGATTGACTCATGAGACCATTTTGGGGAAGCCACACCCACCCTACACCTGATGCCTTCAAGGTGTCAGGTACAGGGTGGGGAATGGTGGGGCTTTAGAAGAACTATCAGAAGCTTAATGAGGACTTCTGGTTGTTCTTTTGCTGAAGCAGGCCATGCTCCCTATCAGCTGATGGGTGGTAGAAGCACACCTTGCTCAAGGGGGGAGAAGCAGTCTCCATTCAATAGAAACTGCTTCTTCCTCCCAGTGGAGCTCTTTGAAACCACCCTCTATGGCTCCTTTCCTCCACCTCCATTGGAGGAAGAAGTAGTGGCGGAGGAAGCCTCTCCAGCACCTGGTGAGGGGCGAGGCGAACCATCCGTAGGGGTGGGCGAACTGCCGGGCAGCACACGAGCGGCATCCATACAAACGACGTACGCGCTCTCAGCTGCCCTACAGCTGGAGGGAAGCAGCGGGCGGACAGTGCAGAGCCTGTGGGTGCCCAAGATACGTGACATGGGCGCGCTGCAGGCCCCATGGTGAGTTCCACCCGCCATTTTGTCACCCCCTCTAGGGTGACACCCGGGGTGGACCACATCCCCTGCACCGCCCTTCATATACCCCTTGGTAGAAGGAAGTAGTGTGGGTGGCTTTCAAACCATAGAGCTGGCAATGCCAGTGTGGTGTAGTGGTTAAGAGCGGTAGACTCGTAATCTGGTGAACCGGGTTCGCATCTCCGCTCCTCCACATGCAGCTGCTGGGTGACCTTGGGCTAGTCACACTTCTCTGAACGTCAGGACGGAGTGCGCATGCGTGAAATGTTGCGTGTGTGCACTCCGTCTGGGACAGCGCTGCTGCTTCCACGACGACGTTGCGAGCCCGCCAGGTGAAAAGGCGGCTTGTTGGGAGCTGTCGATCATGCGCGGCAGCCCCACAAGCCGCCTTTTCACCTGGCAGGCTCGCAACGCAACACTGCCGCTTCTGCGGCGGCTCAAGCAGCAGGAGCAGGGCAGCCCCGCAGCCCCATAGCAGCACCGGCAGGCAGGCCCCTCACGGGCCGCGGGGTGGAACAGCCTCGCTCCGCGGCTTGCGATCAGGCTGCTGAGCAGGTTTGCGAGCAGGCTGCGGGGCAAGGCTGCCTCGGCTCCACCACTTGCTCGGGGCCCGTCAGCGGGGCGGGGCGGGGCCGGCCCCAGTGTCACCCCCCTCCCCTGGAACAAGGGGCGAACCGCCCCCACCGCCCCCCTTACAACGCCGCTGGTTGCCCGCCCTGCCTACCTGCGAAAGCTGGCCCATGGATTGGGGCCACAGAGAGATCTGGCTCCCAAGTGCTGAAAAGATTCCCCTCCCTGCTCTAGAACTTCAGGTATATGTGACTGTCATCATATTTCAGCTACATCAGAGGAGCCTGATGGGCCGGGTCAAGGGCCCATCTAGTGAAGCACCTGTTCTCACAGTGGCCAATCAGATGCTTATGGGAAGCCTGAACGCAGGACCTGAATTCAATGGCTGCTCCCCAGCAGCTGACATTCAGAGGCATACAGCTTCCAACAGTGGAGGTAGAACACAGCCATCATGTCTGGTAGCCATTGATAGCCCTAACCTCCATGAACTTGTCTAATCTTATTTTAAAGTAATCCAAGTTGGTAGCCATCACTGCCTCTTGCGAGGGATTAATTCCATAGTTGAGCCATGTTCCACTGTGTGTGAACGTTCTTTTGTCTGCCCCCAACCTTCCAAAATTCAACTTATGTCCATGAGAGGGGGAGAAGTGCCTTTCTCCATTCACTTTCTCTACACCAGGAATTATTATATATACCTCTATCTCTTTATACTGGCCTAGATTATTTGATTCAAAATCAGGCGACTGTTAATATGCCCCAGAGCTGCAAACTGTTATGCTGTTGGGCAATCAGTGCCCCAAATTCTATTTCCTTATTTGTGTTCCTTTTTACGTTCTTAATGATTCTGTTCATGTCTTTGAGTTTTCTTCTACCACTACTTGATGTAAAGAAAAAATGATTCTCATTCTGTCTCCTTAGCATCAAAGATAAATTAGGTACATTCTGTCAATCTGCGTCCACCTAGACTTAGAGCGCTTCTGCTCTACATTATATTGTTTCTCCCTGTAATAATAGTCCTACTTACACCCTTGAGGGACAACATCTGCTATTTCCCAATCACCAGATTTATGTCATCTTTCCTCCCTCGGCAATATCCTTGACCACAGTGATGTGGTAATTTTTTTTATGTATTTCAGATGTGTTTTTCTCAGGGTCCTAAACATCAGAATGTACTCAGCCTTTATACTTTTCATACTATCTCAGCAGCATCAGGTTTGCGGAGGGTAAACCTTTTAAGATAATTGTAGCCCTTGAGGTCCATCCAAGTAAAAAATTGAAGAAACTAAGCAATGATTTCAAGCTTAGTATCAGTTTCTTATCTGTGTAATAAGAAGGATAGTATATCCAGACAAAGTGTTTGCCCCTTGTGGTTCGGTAAGGAGCTCTGATTTCTCAGAGACTAAGAAACAACTTACCAGTTGGGCAATAGAGTCTTACATTCTTGCTTTCAATTACATGCAAAGAACAAAGCCTTGTTTAAATTACATCCTTGTCTGAATGAAGATTATCAGGGGAGCCTTTGGAGTGTGTTGAATGTCAGAGGGAAGATGGCTTCCTCTCAAGATGAACATATCCAAAGCAGAGGTGCCTTTGAGTAATTAGAACCAGTTGGGGTGGATGAGTCATGACTGCAGCTTCTCAGAACCAGCAAAAAACAAATATAAGATGGGCCTCACTTTATCACACTAAAGTAGGGTTACCAGATGTCCCCGGATTTGTAAATCTGTCCCCGGGAAACGTTGCAGCGGCAGCCTCAGCAGGCCAGAGCCAGCCTGGTAGTGCAGTTGGCTCCAGCTGGTTTCAGGAGCTGCTCGCTGCCCGCTGCTGTGGCACCCACCATTTTTCCTCGCCAGAAGTCCCCATATGATGTGTTGAGTCCAGCCAGTCATAACATTTGTCTTAAGGTAACAGAAGGGGGAAAAGGGAAGGACCTAAATATTCAAATACTACTTTCTTCACTTATAAAAAGCTAATTGAATTGAGAACCATTGGGAGGCTTCCACAAGTCAGACTTTGATTGGGCTTACTGGTTTATATTAACTGTATTGCCATCTTTCATATTCTACCTCAAATTTCAGCATAGGGTCTGGGTCTTGTTTTTTCCTGCAGTTTATTTATTGTATAAGACATTAAACCCGTTAAATTAATGGCGCTAGAACATATGTGGTCAAGCATTTTTAAAAACAGAGTTGGGGCAATGTTTGTTTATGGTATAGATCGCACCAGTGGTTTTTTTTTTTTAATGTTTGTCCTACAGAATTTCAGAGGCGACTCTGCCTCAATGCTAGTTATAGAAACTTTGTCAGCTCTGCGTCCCTGTTGCCCTAGCAACGCCGGGGACATGCACAGAGCTGACTGAGCGGCTCTCGCTTATCTCGTTTTTTTCCCCTAACAACGCGAGAGCCGCATGACGTAGCCAGCTCTGCGCATAGCGTCCCTGTTGCCCTAGCAACATCGGGAACACGCGCAGAGCTGACCGAGCAGCTCTCGCTTGACATCGCTCGCCCGCCGCCACTTGTAATGGCCGCTGCCGCTTAGAAGTGCACACGAGTGTGCACCCGCCGTGCGCCCGCGCACACCCGCCGCTTCAACAGTTTTCCCCGGCCGCCCGAAGTCTCTGCGCTCCAAGTTCCAACGGCTTTCCGTGGGGCACATGCGCAGTAGCGCAATCCCACGGACACAGGGACTGGACGCAGAGACATTTGTACTTTATTACAAAGGATTGTGATTGTATAATGGCTTTCTCTTTTGTAATATGTAGAACTCAGTGAAGAACTATATATATATACAGCTGTTAAGGTTAGGTGTATGGTAATTTCTAGATATCAGGAATCAATCCCAAATAAACATTAGGCTAATTGAGCAAGAGCTAGCAACTGCCCAGACCAGTCATAGAGAACACGGCATGTTAACATAGCTGTCAACCTTTCCCTTTTTTTGCGGGAAATTCCCTTATTATAGCATTGGGAAACAGCAAGGAGAGTTGACAGCTATGGGCATGTACAAAATGTACAAATAACACAGGAACCTAAAGAAAAACAAGGATAAACCATGTCTTTTCCCCAAAGAAAGCTAAGAGACATCAAGACAACCAAATCAATGGATGGATGACCTCACAGTTCATGTTGTTTAAGCCCAATCAAAATCTGACTTGTGGAAGCCTCCCAATGGTTCTCAATTCAATTAGCTTTTTATAAGTGAAGAACAGACAGCATGCATTTCTCCTATTATGACTTTATCTGATAGAAACTCTACAATAAAACAGGACAGTGCTTTAGGGGTGAGTCATATGGTGCTAAAGAGTCATATCTTGCAAGGTTGAGAGCCATTTGGAGATCCTGCTACAGGCTTTGTAGTGATGGCAGTAAGGGTGGAAATAAGAATAGACGCACACAGAAAAAGGGTCCAAGATTCAGTTACTGTTGCATTTTGGATAAGAGAAATATAAGCTTAAATACAGAATAGCCTATGCTGGATACAATATACGTCCAACCACATTATTATTTTATATTGTTATTCTTTTTTATAAATGGTTTCCATATTTTCAGGGTTGCTGAAAATGGGGGATAATGGACATCCTAATTTGTACGTGAAATAAAGGCTTGCCATGCTACACAAAAATCCCTTGGTTTACCTGTGTCTCTCAATATAGATAATCTAGCTGCTATTATGAGTAATATAAGCAACTCTGGGGCCTTAATATCGAGATTAGGATACCTTCAAACAAATAGGAAAAAAGTATGGGTTCTTTCAAAAACAAGGACATTATCTGTTGCACTTTCTCCCAGAAAGTTACAGCCACCAGACAAGTCCAGTAGAGGTGATAATAGGAGCCTCAATTCCCACAATTATGCTAGCAGGTTGTGGAAACCCCATTTACAAAATGTGCAAATTGTACTTTTGTCCTGTATCATTTATTCTATACTACAGTTTGCATGGATTTAAATAGCCAAATAGATTTACAGTCACAATCATCTATAGACAGTTACGTAACGATTTCCCAAGTTATCTTTAAACCAGTAATGGTAACAGTTTTGGTTTTAATTAGTTCCGCATATAGTTTTGATACTAGACCTTGCTCAGAGAATTAGGTGCTGTGGGTTAAACCACAGTCTAGGGCTTGCTGATCAGAAGGTTGGCGGTTCGAATCCCTGCCATGGGGTGAGCTCCCGTTGCTCGGTCCCAGCTCCTGCCCACCTAGCAGTTCGAAAGCACATCAAGTGCAAGTAGATAAATAGGGACTGCTCCAGCGGGAAGGTAAACGGCGTTTCCGTGCGCTGCTCTGGTTCGCCAGAAGCGGCTTTGTCATGCTGGCCACATGACCCGGAAGCTGTCTGCAGACAAACGCCGGCTCCCTCGGCCTATAGAGCGAGATGAGCGCTGCAACCCCAGAGTCGGACACGACTGGACCTGATGTTCAGGGGTCCTTTACCTTTAACACATTTTTTAAAAACAGGTAGTTTGCATGCGTTTGAATCCCATCCTCTTTAAGAATATATTGTAACTGATGTATTTGTACCCAGTCTACTTCAAGTTCTCCAATATCTGTTCTTAATCACTCCGTGGTAATTGGATTGCTACTTTAATAGAAATATGTAAGTTTGAAATAGCATTTTTCTTCCCATTTTAGGTATATCACATTTGAATCTTCCTTAAAAAAAAAAAAAAAAACATGTACGTATTTCTCATGTTTCAGGAGCATCCAGGAAAAAAAGAAATCAGAATCAGAAATATTTCCTGTGTCTAGAACCTTCCCGTTTTTAATTTATGTTATTTTGTACTCTGACTGACAACAGCTGTCCAACATCTCAGACACAGGTTTCTTCCCACCCCTTTTACTGACAATCCTTTAATTGGGGGTTGAACCTGCATACAGATAAGCACTTAACTTCTGCTAGACTCCTTCCTGAATTGCACTGCGGAGGGCAGCCAGGAGGGAGCAGTGGAACTAAGCTTCACACCACCGAATCTCTCAGGCTATGCACTTCACCAGATAGGTCAAGATGCAGATTAAGTTTCTTTGAGCCAGACTTTATAATTGCCATCTGCATGGAAGCACCAAGAGAGAGAATCTTAAAGAAGAAGTCTTCACGTTTTGCAAGGACTGCTAGAGGATTTTTTTTTTTAATTGTGATAAAAGCAGAGAGATCCAATCCCAAGCACCAAGAACCTTTGCTAAATGTCAAGGTTTTGTTCTCATCATTAAGCATAGAATCTCAAGAGGATATATTGTTAGTATATATGGCCAAAGTGATGTAGCCCTCGTGCTCCATTATCATTATGTACAAAATCAATATCAGAACAATCCAAGTCTAGACGCATAAATGTCAAACTATTTAACAAGAAGCAGTTAGAGTGGGAGCTGGAGAAAACCCACTTAAATCACCACTGAGGTGGTCTGAAGTAGCTTCCCAGGATTTTATGTAAGATTAAGAAACTGTTTAACTAAGCATGGAGAACAAAGCCTGGGGCCTTCTGGTCATGGAGAGTGAAGTATACATGTGTCTCTACGAAGCGAGACACAGTGGTAACAGCAAGAGACTTTATTGAGCTAACAGAACAGAACAAGGGCAAAGCAACTGCTTATATACATTTCTGAAGGCCTAGGCCACTCCCACTCTCAACGTGATTGGCTGTCTAAACCCCCAAGCTACAAATAGTAACTCAGATCTTAAAAGCCTATTCCAGTAGCCCAAATCCTGATAATGCTATGTGATTGGATATCATGTATCGAATCAGAACACAGGCGCTCAGATTCCTTAGTCCAGACTCAAACTCAGGTGAACACAGACCACTGAATATATAACAAGGAATATCAGAGGGAACAATTACAGAGTTCTTTATTGTACCTGTCTGATGGTAAAAATGGGCTGCTTTGTCAAAAAGAAAGAGACTCTTTAATCAAATTTTCTCTTTCTTTAAAGGTTATAGGTTACCTAATCAAGTTACCAAATATGGAAAACAGCATATTCCTCCAACTTTGAGAGAGCTGAAGTTACTCACATCACTTTCCTTCACTTTGGCCTTGTTGGTTCTGTATAGATTTATGAGCCAAAATATTTCTTGTAGTAACACAGGAGAAAGCAACGAAAGCAGATTTCACGTGTCTGTAAAATCATTGTTGGCCCAGCATTATTAGTCCTACAATTGTGTGCATTTTTCTGGTTTTGTGCAAATATGAGGAATCAAAAGAAAATTTGCTTATAAAAAAAATGCTGAGCTCTTGATGTACCCTTACTAGAATGCTGGAAAAGAAATGCAAGCAATTTTAAAATCTCAGCACACACTTTTCAGATTACTGCCCATTATATCAGGTGTAGTAGAGACTTTTAATGTGATTTGCTTGTGCAGCTTTCTGGTTTTGTGCAAGCATTAAGAATGTGTGTGTGTGTGTCTACACTCCTTGGTTCAGGAGTGTGCTGGAAAGAGTTATAAGTACAGCCAGAAATGAAAAGAAAACATTGAGGAAGCAGTGAACCTAGTAAATGGAGTAGCAGAGAGTAATGACCAATCTACCCCCACCCCCACCCATCCCTGCTCCCCAAAACAATGAAACAAATAGTCTGCGGAGTGATTTGGTGTCTGATTTCCCCCAATTTATCAGATTAGCCCCATATTGGATAGACCCAAATTTACAGGAGAAAAGCATCAAGTCTGGTGTTGTTTGAAGTAAATGCCACGTAGAGTACACAAATTAATGTAAATGCAAACAGCTGAAAACATATAGTGCAGACAAGCCCAAGGTTCCCTACTGTAGACTATGAAGGGAGGATTCTGCCAAAGGTAGGTTCTCCCGTCACCACAGTCATACAACTCTGAAATCCAAAAGGATATTGAGAGTCAAGTGATAGTTGGATAGAGAACTGGCCAGCCAAACTTCTAAACTGTATTGGAAGAAACCTCAGGCAAAGAGCAGGAGAAGAAGCAAGCAAAATGAACCATGCCCAATTGCCTGAATAATCATCATTGTTTCAGGAAAAGCCTCTTTAAGAAGAAGGCCATGCTCCTATCTTAAGGGAGGGTGATCGCCACTTGGGTTGCTGGGGTGACACTGCCAATTGAATCAGGGGGAGGCAGATTTATAATTCAGAGGGCAGCTCCTGGAATTATTCAAGATTAATCTGGTAAAATAGCAGCTGATTTTGTGGATTGTTTGTGGTTGTTTCTTTAGACAATAATCCTAGCATGTTCTTGAATTAATCCATCATATCCAAGAGAGCATCTGATTCTTTTGTGGAAGGAAAACTGGAAAGGGTTGTGTTTGGAATGAACACCATGACCTTCATAGACCAGAACTGAAATAAGAACTGGAATATCATCATGAATAACTTTCATAGCTCAGTTTTAAAGAAAACTAGAATACTCCCCCTTCATTTTGACTCATTGCCATTGAACTGATTGTATTTTCAATACAGTTTTCACCATTGTGCTATATAGTTGAATTAGAAAATATAATGTTATATAATCCACTGTCAAGATCTGTGTTGCTTCAGTTGTTTATATTGTTCATAATGGCTTTTCTAGGGCCTGTATGAAGATTAACCTGTCTAGCTTGCATTGTGCACACAGATTCACCCATATTGATTACTGAGATCATTATGAACTTCAGTTTGGACGTTTTTCTTAGATACATTATGGACTCAATGGCTCTAGTAATTATATGATATCTGGAAGTACCCAACACTTAACTCATTACTCATTACTTTGATTTTTATATAGACCACAGTGTGTGCATATGCGCTCTCTCTCTCTCTCTCTCTCTCCCCACCCCTCTCCATAATATAGCCCTAAGCACAATCTATACAACTATCCTTTCCTTGCTCATATGTTGAGTAGATCTGCAAGGTCTGTTACATCAAGAAAATGGTAGTTCCATGTTAATGAACCAGGGCAAGCTGTAATTTAAGTGAAGATGTGGGCTGTAATACTGCCGACTTATTCATTCATTATGTTTTTACTTCCTGTCCTGCCTTCAAATAGCTCAGGGTGGATATCTTTCTTCACTTCCCATTTTATTTTCATCACTCTGTGAAGAGGGCCAATCAGAGAGCTTTCTAGCAATGCAGGGGCTTGAACCTGGGATCTTCTGGTCCTAGGGTAGCACTGGCTAGCTCACAGGTGCCTGCTATGCATGTGGACTGATAATGGGAGACATAATACTTGGCTACGTTGCAGGAACTCCCTCAAGCCATCTTGTGGTATGGGTCCGTAGCTCAAATGTAGGACCCCACATCAGGTGTGAACTCTTCTCAGTGGCCAGGGATGCCTCCAACAGGCAAACCCCTGTAGGTCCCAGACCCATATAGGCAGCTTTTACCATTACTTTCCTAAGAGGGACACAGCTGCCAGATGAAGTTGGCAAAATGCCATAGCAGCAAAACTATCAGGTTCAGAAGCAACCCAGATCTGAATGTGATTTTTCTGGGGTTGAGGAATGACATTTTCACTTCCTGTGCTTTCCCTGAGAATGATCCGTATGGCTTACACCTCAAAAAAAAGATTCTACATAAAACATCATAAAAACATTGCTACTTCAAGATGTTTTGCTTTCTAAAGATCACTGAATCCCCTCAAAGGCTATATAGAAATATTATAAATCCCTTGTCTGCAGAGACTTGAGCACAGGCAGATTTCTATGTCAGGAGGTAACGTCAAAGAACTTTATCTTAGCTGGTGTGCGATGGCAGGCCTGTAGGAGAAAAAAGAGGGAGGTATCTGCAGGCTCAGGACGCCCCCTCCCAAAATCCCAAAAATTGTCTTTTTTGGGGGGGGCGGCGGCAATCCTACTAGTGCCAAAGAGGGATTTCCTTCCATTGCAAATAGAGGAAGAATTTCCCTCAGGACTGCATCAAGAGGGGAAAGGGCTGCATTTCGGACTGTCCAAATGGCATCTGATGGAGCTAGGAAATGAGCATAAAGTAGGTCTTAAAAACCTGTCCTAAAGACCTGGAGGCGGGAGTAGCCAGAGACATTTGCAGAAATACCTTGTGTAGGCATTTGTGTTAATGCCAGAAGCCTCCAAACCAATATATGAGAGTTGGAGAACCTGGTTTTAAAGGAGAACATGATATGTAGTGGGCATAACAGACAGGTGGTGGAATGGGCAGAAAGGATGAGATACAGTTATCTCTGGATACTAACTCTATAGGAAAGACAATGAATGATGGGGTGGCGATGCTCTATACTTCACAGGGGGCACAAGTCAAATAAATTAGAAATATCAAATGGGGCAGGTTCCTCCACAAAACCTATGTGAACAGCAATGCCAGATGATATGCTCTGGAAGCTCTTGAGATGGAAAATAAAATCAGGAAGGGATCCAAAGGAAGAAGTGATGTGATTTCAATTCCCTTCATGAAGGTTGGATATTTACAGGTGTGGTGTGCAGGTGTAAAGGAAACAGGTTTTTCTTTTATAGACATTTGTGAGAGATAAGAAGAGTCTACCTCCTCTTCAGTGTGATTTCCACCATTAACATGTCCATCAAGCACTGATTTGAGCTTGTGTATTGGTTAAGTCCAAACTTTGAGCATTTCCCTAAGGAGCTTACCATTCACCATGGGCCAGTATTTAATTTTACGGGGGAGGAAGCCCAAGTTACATGTCCCACATTCCACGGTGCTTAAAATCTATCCGACTCAGCTGGGCTCACCAACACTTCCGCTTGTCCTGTGTCTAGAAAACACAGGTTTGAGCGGATTCCCACTTGACCTCTCCTTTCTGGGTAAGGGCCGGAGTGGTTTTCCCCACACCACACCTTTCTCAAGGAAAACCCACTCTTTAGCTCTAAATCGGAGCAAGCGTCAAGCAGCAGGACACAATGAAGTGGGGATAAGTGCTCATTGTGGAAGAAGGTTTTGTAGATTAGAGCCAGGCATCAGGTGAAATGGACTGCAGTCCATGAAAGGTTATGCTATAGGCATTAACGTGTATTTACAGTACTAAACAACGGCTGTTTTTATGCTGCATATTGGGAGAGAACTTTTCTGCCCATGTTTATTCTTCAGCCTGTAAAGGAAGTTGATTTCTGCATTGGAAATCAGAAATCCGCCTCTTCAAGTTCCCCATACAGCATACCTTTAGACATAACAAATATGTTAAACCATGTTGCTATATCATAATAGTTCATTTCATGAGACAATATGTTACATTATGTGGTATCTACTGTAAAATGTTTTGAGGATTTTTACAAACAAGTGGTGTATAAACAAACAAACAAACAAACAAACAGTGGTGATCTACAAGCATAATTACATAATTTCAGCCACGTGATATAGGTGAAATGATCTGGACATTTTAAAATGCCTATTAGTAGTTAAATAAAGAGAATTTTGCGTTCTAAAGGCCTCTGTTTTTCATTTCACATACCCACAAATTGAGCTTGTATGATAATTTTCATTGGATAAATGCTAGTTTAAATAATTTGCATTTGACCTTTAAGCTACTATTAAAATGTTAAAACAATTTATGCTGTTAAAATGTATTGGATAAAATACATGACAATCACTCTTATAGAATGTGAAGCTGTTTTGATGATCTTTAAAGATAGTGGATGGTATTTATGATAACAGCTCAAAGCACCTTTATATCACAGCTGTGGTGAGGCTTAATGTGGCAGCAACTGTCAGAACAGATCAATACATGCTTTTCAGGCAGCTTTTGGTGCTGTAATCCAGTCCCTGCAAGAAGTGACCTCATGAGCAGCCTAAGCTCTCTTGTTCTCGTTCTGTTTGATTAATTGAAGAATATCCAGACGCACTAAAACGACAAAGCGGGACAAAAGCTAATTACCAAAGAAAAACAATGAAGCTGAGGGTGAGCCCAGCTCCGCTTCCTTCCGAAGAAGGGCCTACTCTCTCCCTTCTGTTTTGGTATCTCTTCTACTAAACGTAGTTTTCAAGAAATGAACTGGGAAATGCACGTTACCGGTAGGAAATTAGCAAAAAGATACAAGGCTTAGCAACTGCTGAGCAGTCCAGTTTGTGCCCACGTTCACAGACTGATGACAAAGCATACTTTAAGATGCTTTGCATTAATACATTGTGAGTTGTGGTTTTTACAAGGAATTAGGATGCTTACAGAACGCACCCCTGCCAGATTCCTCTCTGAATATTGGGGTTCCGCCTCGCTGGAAATGTTTACAAAAGCAGAACCAATCATATCAGAATCCGCAACAACAGGATTGTTTGGTGGTGTGTGTTTTTAATGACACAGAATAGTTTATTTGCTGACACAGGAGCATGGGCGTACCCAGAAGCAAAAAAATATATATTAAATGGTTATCAGCAGTCTAAAAGGAAAAAAAAAAGCTCTTCTAAAAAAGCTCAACTACTGGTCTTTCTCTCCCTCCCAAAATCTCAATAACAATTGAGTTCTTGGCCGACACACTGTGTGTGTGTGTGTGTGTGTGTGTGCTGCGCCGGCTGATTGTTGCAAGGGAGCTTTGGAAACTGAGTTCCCTTGCATGGTGAGTAGTTCCTTTGCGAGGGCTGAGGATCCTGGGAAACTGAGTTTTTCAGCCATTTGGGGCTTTCTGTTTGGGGGGGGAAGTTTTTCTGTTTTTTGAAGCTGTTTTTGTTTGCTGTTTACATAATGTGGTCAGTAATCTAAAAACGAACTGAACCCCTAAAAAACGGGGCATTCCTCATCCCCAAAAAAGGTCAACAACTTTGAGCTGAACCCCAAAAAACGGGGGTAGATCACTGCTGAAAGTAGATCACAGTCTCTTGGGAGTTGGCATAAGACATGTAACTAGAATAAAAATTTTTAAAAAATTCAAGCAAATAATTGTAATAACTACCGTAATAAAGCACTGCTATAATTATATATAATTTTCCTAAAATTTTGGTTTCATTCGCCTTTCCGTGCTGAAATGTCACAACCTGAACGACCATGGCTTGCCCCCCCCCCTCTAGTTTTGATCCTGGGTAAGCCCCTGCACAGGAGTATTTGCTTTAATATTTGCTTTATTTTCTCCCCGTCCCGCTTCTAATTACACTTCAGCAGAATGGAAATTTTAAAAATGATCTGGAGTGGAAACCCATTTGAAATTGTACTCTTAAATCACCCTGTCCACAATGCTCAATTTAAAATACCCATACTAGGAATTTGTTGCTTACTTTCCTTCCACCAGGATCTCAGTTTTGCTCCTTCAGGAAGGTTTTTATTAATTTATACTTTTTATTCTTTTTAATGTTTGGGAATATTATTTTATATATGGATTTACAGTTTACACCTGGAACGTTACACATTCATAAACCCAGCGCGATTTTTCTAGAAAAAGAGGTGCCAGAATTTACCATGAAGGCCTCCCTTCTTCTCTTATGATGGCAATGGTGCCCACCACAGAGGTGCCAGAACTGAGTTCTGGTGAGTTCCGGCTGGGGAAAAAAGTCCGGCATAAACCCATGATTCTACACTGGAAAAAACCTCACACCAGTTCATTCATTTATTTGAAAGCATTTATAAACCACTTAATAGTTCAAAAATCTCTTAAGTGGTGCAAAATCTTAAACCCATCCCCAAAATATCAGTAAAACAAAAATACAGCCTAAACCCAATAAAACACTGGTATAAAAGCACATAAAAGCAAATAAAACAGAAATCCAGAGGACTCCAACATGTAAAACAGGGTCCAGTTTTATGGGTCAGAAAAAGCCTGGGCAAATGCCAGAAGAACATTTACTAATGTTTGGTCATGTTTGTGTCTAGGCCTGCAGACTTAGAGAAGGCTAGGTACAATGTTGTAATAGTTTCGTGATTTGATGCTCTGCTTGAGTAACTATTTTACTGATCTTACTTTTGGTTCCATGTGCAGAAGACCGTGGTCTGTAGATTATAAGAAGAGGCTGGCTAACTGAGTCAAGAGTTTAGAATTTTTAAGTTTATAGCTTGCTTAAATTTGACGTACGACCAACCCAGCTTCACTGTTGCCCCAGATGTGCAGCCCAAGAAAATTGAGATGGAAAGACCAGGGGTAGTTTGCAGAGATGGAGGCAAAGCTATGAACAGGCACATGTTTACTGCATGTAAGGAGTGGTCATTAAGTATGGACACCTTAACTTACAATTTCTATACTTTTTGGCAAATGAGACAATGTGTAAGTGCCTTACATATATATTCTGCACTATAGGAATTAAACCAGTAGAGCTCTGTATTTGCATCATCCTTTGAAGGTAGTTACTCTGAATCAAGAATACCATGGAATTTCTCCCTTTTGTTTGGTCAGTGGAGGTTTCAAGGAGATAAGGATCTGATTCTGCATTTCACCTTTACCCACTATTCTGTATAATGCTAAAAGACTCGAGATTGTCCCTGGATATCAGCCCAGAATCTGAATGCTGTATTGCTATGTATGTGGGGAAAGTAGGAATTATAGTTTGGATAAGAGATTCCCTCCACTTCCCAATATTTCACCATCTATCCATTTTATTTTAGAATTGTATTATTATAATAGTATATAAATCCAAAAATAGAAAGTTATGGGGATATTAATATATTAATTTAATTTTGCTCCAAAACCAAATAGTGTTTAAAAAAGATAATTCCATTCAAGCTGATCAAAAGCTTTTTCAGTATCTGAGAGCAAAAGATCACAGGGCTTGTTTTGTCTCCTAGTCTTATGAATCACATTTAATGCCTTACACATATTTGTTGTTAACTTGCACTTCTTAATAAATCTGTCATGGACTGGCTGGAAGCAGACGCATGGTGGGAGGCAGCAGCTGGTGAACCCTCCAGGTAACCCCCAGGGGAAGAAGGCTCAGAGCCAGGGGACTGGTGGTGGGACAACAATGCTTGGTCAGAGGGAGAAGAGGCAGCAGACTGGGGGGAGGAGGTGTCAGAAGCTGAAGAGGCAACAAGGTTTAGTGAGCAGGAAGAAGCTGGGGCAGAATCCAGGCTGCCGAAGAATCCATGGAGTCCCCCCCCCCCCCGCTGCAATCAGCTCCCATCCCCACTGGTCTTCCAAAACATGCAGATATATTAAGAGGGTGGATCAACAAGATACAAGATAACAGAGGCTTAGGCTGATGGGGAAGGAACCAGGAGAGGAGCCTTAGAGAACAGTGGGAAGGCGGCGACCTTCAGTCCTTGCAACTGCTTCACTGGGGAAAGACACATCCATTGAAATAATTGAGGGAGTAATCAATGTTGTTAAATAGAGCCCTGAATATAAAACACTTAATTCACAAACAATACAGAAAGATGTTCACAGAGATATATTGTAGCATAGATTAGCTGAGGATATTTTCATAAAGAACAGGTTCGTGTTCGTTGAAAACTTTGAATGTTCCTTTTTACTCAGCCTCAGAACCAAAAAGCAGCTAGGATGTTACTGTGGAGATAGCAAGACAAAAGGAGGTTAATACAAAGCAGGTATATTGTACAGCTCTTGCCTTTAAACTTCCAAACTTCAAAGATAGGGTTAAATTGAAACAGCATTGTTAGCGAGGTGTCACTACAAAGAAAATTAATTGTACTATAAACCTTTTCCCTATACCATTACAAAACTCAAGTCAGTTGTGGATGGAAGCATTGAAAAAGGGGAGGAGATGAATATGGAAACTTAAGATAATTCTTCCTTCTAAGCTTCAGTCCTTCAAAGCTTCACAGATAAAGTCAATTATAAAAGTAGTACTATGTGGAAAATTAGTAGAAGATGCTGCATAGTCTGAACTCACAACTCTTCAAACTGGTACTTGTGGGGAATCTTCTTGTGTCCATGGGTCAGATCCTTATCATGATCAGCTGATCATTCAGGTTTGCAGAGAGCCTTCCATGGGGCTCTGACAAGGGCATCCATTGAAATAATTGAGGGAGGCAAGGTTTATGACTTGTAACTGCAGGCTGTTGACTCATGACTAAACCCCACTTGCCATTACATGAGAAGCAGCAAGAAAAAATGGTGATTTAGGGTACTGTATGGGATGTTATATTTCAGAATGAAATATCACCAATTGCTTTATTTGTCCATTTAATAATAACAGAGTAAGGCACTAGAAAGATAAGCAGCTTTAATTTGCCCATTGAACAAGAGTACTGTAGGACTCTAAACCAAATAAGAATAAGAATAAGAATAAAGCATCTAAGGCTGACTTTCACACCATTTACCTTTTACACTGACTCTGTCTTAGCTGTGGTGAATGCCAGACATAGGATCAGGCTTTTTTTTTTTTAACACTTGCCCACCTACAACATAAAGGAAAATATAATACAAAGTGGATCACTCTTTAAACAAAAACTGAACTTCTTCAAAGGTCTTGGCCAAAACATCAAGAAAATCTTCTATGAATTTCTCCTTGAGATAGGTCTTCAACTTTTCTCTACGGATGCTCAACAAACACAAGCCAGACAATCGATCTTCAGCCGTTGTCAAACGTAGTCCTGTCTTCACCCTGCGCAAAGTGCTAAAGGATCGTTCAATTATGCATGTTGTAACTGGGATGGAAAGTGCTGCAAAGATGGTCATTTTAATAGCAGGCAACCATTTGGCGTAGTCCTATACCTCAGTAAGGCTCATGTTGCATAGGTCACATGATGACGGGTGCATTTCTTTAGCATGTCTCGTACCAAGTCATAGCTTCATCCCCCAAGTTTTCAAATTTGTATAGTTCCTGAATTGAATTGATATGAGTTTATAAAGTCTTTTTCTTCAGTGTGGTATATCTGAGATGGTTATAGTTTCAGAAAACTGTGAGCAAGTTGGCTTTCATCACTAAAATGAGTCCTCGGTGATGTAGGGAATGTAGAAAAGCTGCTGGTGGAACTCTTCCGTGAATTGGTTGGGATGAATGGTACAGTACTTCCATTGTATGGCTTTTCTAGGTGCTTTAAGTTAACTTCATTGTCCAGTTTCTTGCACTTCTCTATTATTGTGCTAATAGCCTCTTGACTAGCTCCCTTGTATTATTCTGTTATTCACAGCAATTCTCATATAGCTGCTTTCATTTCCATTACATCTAACAGCACAGATTGCAGAGCTTGAATGACTGGCTCCAGCACTGAAGAATATTTGCTTATGATGACAAGGCAAACAATAAAACTGGCATGAGAGATATCGTCTTTTGGTGTCACTTAATTCTGCTAATTGCTTGAGTTGTGAGGAAAATACTTGGGTAATTTTCTGAAAACAGATAGATAGTCCACCATGTTTTTGTATGTTGGATATTAGATGTTGTGTTTGGGTGCTTTCACAGAAATTTTTTATGGTGGCTTTCATTGTGCCAACTGTATTACGCACATGACTTCCACCGTTGAGATCATTTACAGTGAGATTATTTCTAGGGATGAGCAGTGGACAAAGGTTGCCTGAGGATATGTTGCCATGATTTGTGCTCGAACTCCACCTTCTTTCCCTGCCATGGTTGAACAATCATCATATCCTTGTCCAACTAACTTACTGAGATCTAGTCCAAAATCAGAACAAGCATGTAAGATTGTGTTGGCTATGCAGACAGCAGTTGGGTTTAAGACTGAAATGAACCCAAGGAATTCCGCATGTACTTATGCTTCCCATCACTCTCTTCCACAGACCTCACAGTACATCTAGAGACAGTTGTTCTATGCCAGAAATATCTGATGTTTCATCTGTTAAAACTGAGAATCTCATAGACAAATCTAGTTTCCCTCATAATTTGGCCATACATTTTATTAACTCATTCTTCATTATTGCAGGCGTGTGCTTAGTACTGTCTGACCCAGTTTCCAAACATTTCTTTAAAAAATTTCATCTACTGCCTCAACACAAAACTGAAAAGGGCCTGTCATGTTACCTGTGGCACTGGCCTCACCATGAAAAGCAAGGTCATGTGACTCACAAAACACAATGACTGATACTATTGACACAGTTACAGGTAGGTAGCCGTGTTGGTCTGCCATAGTCAAAACAAAATAAAAAATAAAAAAATTCCTTCCAGTAGCACCTTAGAGACCAACTAAGTTTGTTCTTGGTATGAGCTTTCTGAAGAAGTGTGCATGCACACGAAAGCTCATACCAAGAACAAACTTAGTTGGTCTCTAAGGTGCTACTGGAAGGATTTTTATTTTTATTTTTTATTTTGTTTTGATACTATTGAGTGCAGCTTCTGATTATTTTCTATAGCTCTTGCATGTGATGTATTAGGTTACTGGTTTCTAGTGACGACTTTTTCTTGTTCATGACAGAAAGAATGAAAGCATCTGCAGGTGAACACCTATGAAATCAATATTCTGCAGCAGGATGGGACCTGCCAAGCCCTCCCACAGCTGCAGCAGGCAATATTGGGACCTCCTGAGTCCCGCAGTTGCTTTTTGAAGTACCGTACTCGTGGATATCCACAGGTAAACAAACAGAAATAGTTCTTGTTCTTTACCATGCCCTCCACCCCACCATTTTTAAAATGATGCTGTGCCAAGCAATTGTTATCCCACACTTTGCAATGCATTTTCCTTTCATTTTCCTTATTGTAAAAAGTCCTATTTGAGGATGTGGGTGAGGGAAGTGTGTTTGTTGTGCACAAGCTGAAGACCAACTTGAATTGCACAGCTTGAATTTACTGTAGAGGGACACCCCCTCTGGAACATATTTTGATGCTGTGCAGAGGCTATGGTGGAGATGAAGTACCGTATGTTTGCATGAGTGGCAGTTTATTGCACAAGCAGCTGGATATCACCCAGTGTTTGTTTGAGGAGCACTGAAAACAGATCCATAATAAACTGCAGCCCAGGACAAATGCAATTAGAACTAGTAATCTCTAATCCCCTCTCCCCTACTCGCTCTTCAAATGACAAGACTCCCACCCATACCTTCCCCTTTCAAATCCCCTGTCCCACTTACCTTAACACCCCAAATTCCAAATGATCTCCCCTTCCCTCCCAATACAGTTCATTACATCACGCTAATATTTAAAGCTGAGGATAGCTGAGAGCAGCCAAAAAGGAGATGGTGTTGCTCTTTCACAATTAGGTAACTAAGGATACAAAATCTGAGCCGAGCACATTACTGTATTGTGCTCTGAGGCAGGAAAGTGCAAGCATGCATAGAATATGCAGCTGATCATTCCCATGACAGGCTACTGAATGGGGATTGGTGGAGAAGGTGTGCTAACGCTGCTTCTCAGGCCTCACTGGGATTATCACTTATTTTATGTGATTCAGGCAATGAGCCATGCAAGCAACCATGTATGTAGACAACCGCTTAACAAATAATTTGTTTTCAGCGAAAGCATCCTCTCATGGTTTGGTATATTTACGCAGGCAATTCATCTATTTTTTCTAGCTAAAAGAATTAAATCAACAGTGCACCAGCTTTAATGTGTTTGGAGAAAAAACATTACTGAATATTCTGGAACATAAAAGAAATATCATTATCCACCAGCCCTTTGTTAAAACATGGTTCTATTTAATCCTTGATCACCGTGAAAAAATATAAAACACCTGTGCTTTTGAGACAGCAACAATAATGATAAGATTCAATAATATAGATGTTAGGTGCAGTGCAAATCAAGTGGTTAATGTGAATAACAACCGGCCATTGTCATGGAGAATGTGCACATAATCCATCCATGAAACGGGAATTGTGCACATTTCTCAGTCAATATACTGCACATAACTTCCAACAGATCTTGGGGATGTGCTTATCTTGACCACATTGTGTACATTTTCCTGGCAGCATGCATATATATAATCTTCAAGAAGCATGTTTTGTTTTTTTGGCGCGTGTCCTGGAGGCATGGTGCCCAGCATGGGCAAGGGGGCAGCTGCAATGGCACCCCACCGGGATTGCGCTGCTGGGGTGGTGCGCTCCCCCACACCCCTCTTTCTCCGCCAGTGCGTGTGTCTGAGGTCAACAGTACTACTGAACAGTTTATCTCTCATAAGAAAAAAACAAAATCAAATGTGTGTATAATTGGTGGCAACAACAGCAACGACAGAACTTACATTACTAAAAATAAAATAAAAAGGTATCTTGCAATCAACTTCGGTCAGAGAGAGAGCCATAACTGTGGACATGAAAGTGTTCTTTGGGGTGGTAAGTCTTACTTAAGGCAAATATTTTGGCCTCTGTAGATGTTCATTTTGTACAGAAATGTATGCATGGGGAGGAAGAACTCCATGTGTTCAGTGTCCCATATGCCTAGGGGCCTGTGACATGGACGGCTGAGCTCCCTCTGGCTGATCTGTACCCTCAATTTTTGCAGTGTATAGATTGTGTTAGGAGTCCAGGTTCCCAGCTTGATAACACAGTAAGCATACATAATTAAAAAGGAGGATTTATTGCAAAAAAAAACAAGCAATTATCTCCGGACGGCTCTAGCAAACCTCCGACCCCCATCACTCAGTTTACCCTTCTGAGGAGTTCTTCCTGTGTTGACAGAAGAGGTTGAACCTTTGGCCATTACATTTCTTATTTTGCTTCCTGTCTAGCAGCCTTCCTATAAGCCTACGCCTCAGACTTATTTGGTCAGCTGCAGCCCCTTCCTGTTCCGAAAAGCTGTCTCTGTGGCTTTCCGTGCCTGTTTGGGCTTCTGGGGAGCTTTGGCTGTGTTCCAGCCAGCTCTCCGTTCCTCCCTTATCAGCCGGCTGGCCGAGGTCAGGGGGAGTCAACGCTGGCGTAAAAGCCGGCGTAAAAGCCCAGCCTCCCTGTTCCTGACTGCATTCTGCAGCCGGCTGCGAGATTACACTGGGAGATGGTGTGTTCATGACAGACTGGATGTAGGGAGCCTTTGCAAATGGGATATTAAACATTTGGAGGTCAAGAGCACAACCAGCGGCTGTTCCTCTGTCTTGTTCCTCTCCAGAACTATACACAATGTTTTCTGGCTCCACCAGTTGTCCAAAGTTAATCTGGTTTGTACACCAATATTTTAGTTGTAATTTCTACTTTGGGGTTTGCAGTGAAGTTGCAGGTGCTCTCTCTTGTAAAGTGGTTCTAAGCCCAAATTCCTGGTCTAAGGGCAGAACCAGAGGACAGGCCAGCAGGATTGTGTCAAAGATCAGTGAGCCTTATAGAAGGAGCTCGAGTTCCCAAACCTGGCGAAGGAAATTCCTGGACAATTTTTTTTGAAACTGAGATCAAATTTCTATAAGTTGCGTTACCCCTCTAAATGCTGGTTGGAATTCACAGACCCAATTTCACTCCCTTAATTCACCTTTAAACAGTTAACCTAGGGGTAGCAGTAGTTCTCCCCAGACAACTACTAACTCTCTGAGGTCATTTCTGTTACCCTCCTAAGTTTATTGTATTCTCCCTCCCTGCAGCAAGGCAGCTGTCATGACACCTCCATACCACAATTAAATGTGACGTTTTGTTTTAAAACTGAGTTGGCTTGCCCTCGCTTCCTTACTTTTAAGTTTGTATTTGAGCCTGACCTCTTGCTGTTTTTAGATTATTATTTTTAAGAAGGCAAGGAAGTCTGCACATTTAATGTTAATGTTCAGATGCACCTGCAGCACGTCCTTCAGAATGCCATCACTCTGCCCATTTCTGTCCTTGGTCCACAGTTGCGCCATTAAACGGAAAGCTCTCTCACAGTATGCATTAGGTACAGGAATGGAAAGTGCAGAAGAGACCATCATCTTCATTTGGATGCCACTCACCTCTGGTATTCATCTGAAAACCCATCTGCATTCTGCTCCTTGGAGACAACCTCTTCCTCTGCTTGTTGTAAAACACAGTAGTCCTCATACAACTTATCAGTGTAAGTTGTAACCATATTCCATTGAAAAATTCATTAAAACAGAAATAACAGAATTATTTAGTTGTCAACAGGTTTTCCACACCTATCAGCTGATCACCCATTCCCACCACCCTTCTGAGTAATACCCCTCCCCACTCCCTCACTATATTTAAGGATCTGGTGACTTCTGTTTCAGTGTATCTGAAGAAGTGTGCATGCACACGAAAGCTCATACCAAGAACAAACTTAGTTGGTCTCTAAGGTGCTACTGGAAGGAATTTTTTATTTTGTTTCGACTATGGCAGACCAACACGGCTACCCACCTGTAACTGAATTTTTACAAGAAATGCTACTGATAATCACACTTCAGCCATAATTTGTGAAACTTTAAAAGTAGTAGTTAGATGAATCTTAATAAGGAAATATAGTAGAATTTTTAAAAAGACACAGACCCAACTCAGAATCAGCTGGTTACTGATATTAAACATTTGGAATATGCTCACAAAAAGAGAGACAACTGATATTTTTTTTAAAAGGATGCAGTTTAACATATTAGAAGTTTGCAGATTATGTACTATAAGATTAAAGAATAAGAGTATCTCTTAAAAATGGATCTGCAAAACAAACAAATAAGTAAAGTCCTAGAGAAAATAAAAACCTTTTATTCAAATTTGTATCGCTCCCAGTCACCTAATACTGGTTTAAAAAACTAAACTGTATTGAATATTACAAGGGCCAATTCCACTGAAGCAATACTCTCTCTCTCTCTCTCTCTCTCTCTCTCTCTCTCTCTCTCTATATATATATATATATATATACAGGTATATGATTTCATTTTTCAGTGGAGTAAGTGGCCTAGCTGCCTGGCTTATTTGCAAGAGAGTTAAGGGCCTGAAGAATTTGAAACCAAGAAATGTCTATAATCTTTTATGTGTTTTTTACTTGATCCCTTTGTTTTGGTCTACTGCCTATGTAAAAATCCATTAAATGAAAGAGGCAAGGAGCTTCCCCGTTTTGAAAAGATTGAAATTTATCATTCATAAAATAAAGGTTGACTTAAGATAGGGATCAGGGGTGAGAGTGAGGCTGTTAGTATTTTGCTCCATGTTTTCCAAACCATCCAATTGTCTTTTAAGAAATTGTCTTGTTGTTTTGAAAGGTGGATTACATATGGGAGGCCGTAAGAGGGTATACAAGTCAACTCCTATGGCAGCCATTTTAAGATGGCCCACAGGCTCACAAGGATTGAGGATCCCTAAAAACTAGAAACTCAATGTTGCCCATCTCTGCTGGACGAATTATATTAATTCTGGCTCCTCCCAATAACCTAAACTCCCCACCACTTGACTTCCATGATTCCCTTACAGTTGTACACCATCTGGTTCTTTCTTGGTTTCCAGCGAGACTACACAGATTAGCACAAAGGGCCGTAAGACTGTGAACGGTGCCGGACTTCCGGTTAGGTGCCGGGTAATGGCGGACGGGAGCTGCATAGCTCCGTTTACTGTGAGGCGTTAGGGATTACCGTGCCTGCGCCGCGGGTCCCTTAAAGCCACGGGAAGAGCGTCCCGTGGACCTGTGTCTTGTGGGTCCCAGACGTGCCGTCCTTGCTCCTAGTGGACCCTCGTAAGGGGGAAAACTAGGCGAGCGGGGCTCCGGTACGGGACTGAAGAGACGGCAGCCTCCGGTAAACAAAGCAGCGATTCTGCCAGACCTGAGCACCCGATGCTTCCGACTTAGAAATTTGCAAGAAGAAGCTCTGTAAGTAAACTTTATAAACTGTTTTGCAACTTTGAAGACATAGAACTTACAGAGAAAGCTTTAAAAAGGAAGCCTGTTCCCTTTGAACTGCTTGCTGGAGCTCGGTAGCGCTTAAAGAGCAAAGCCGCGAATAACGGAAAAGTTTTACGAACTCTGCCAAACTTTTTAAAAGTGGATTAAAAGTTGTTTAGACTTTGTTTTAAGACTTATATATCACAGATATGGCAAAAGAAGTCACCGCTCGCCCTCAGGATTAGGATTCCGGGTCGGTAGCGGGCTGCGTTATATTGTTGCCATTTACTTTCGCTACTGTTTCAGAGACTGTTTACCAGTGGAGACATTTTAGATACTTTGTTGCCGGACATAGCTTTATGGGCTCTGTGGTAACACTGTAAGCAGAAAAACAGCTACTGACTTGGGCTTTTTAAAATTGACTCTTCTTTGGCTTAGAAAAGTGAAGTTTTTTGGAACTTTGAATTCTTTGCCTGGTATTTTGGATTATCGGATTGGTGTGGGACTCCTGGCTCAGCTGCCTCTTTGTTTTCTGAATTGAGCTGCTGGCCACCTGGTGTTTACTTTTGGGACTGTTGGTCTTCTACTGTGAATGTCTGAGATTGTTACCACAGCAACTGGAGTGACCTTGAGATTACAATTGCAGAGCTCACAGGAAATGGACACTAGATCAAAAACAACTAGCTCTGCACAAAGAAAGGGATCTGTTTCCTTAACTCTTCAGGAACAAATGGAGAAAATAGCTGCCAGTGTTGCTGAATTAGCAGAAGGATTTAAAAATGTTACAGAAGAGCTGAAGCAAACACAGGCCTTCAGTTGGTGCAGTTAATACAACAGTGAATGCTGCAATAGAAAAACTCCAAATTGACATTAAAGCTGATATAAAAAATTCCACGCAAACACTGGAAAGATCAATTGGACAAATTGAGGAGAACGTCAAGAAAAACAGAGAAGAAATTAATAAAATTGAGAAGGAGGTGACGGCTTTGAAAAAGGATACAGAGGAATTAAAGGGAGTAAAACAGAAGATAAGAACAGTGGAAGAGAAATTGGACAATATCGATTTGGAGAATTTAGAAAAAATTGGAACAAGACAAAGATCAGTAGAAGAATCTCTTGCCTTTTTGCAATTACATCAGAGAGAAGGGAACATTCGTTTGAGAGGTCTTCCAGAATTGGAGGGTGACAGCCTGAAGGCATATATTGTGGAGCAATTTTCAACATATTGGCACCTGGAAGAAGCAGACGTCTCAGCACGCATAGTGAAGACCTTCAGATTTGGACCCAGAGGATCCAGAGGGAAGAAAAATACCAAAACGGTCAGTGACTGTTTGATTGTGACCCACGATAGACACGATAGAGACTTCTTCCTGGATTTGCATTATAAAAACAACCTTGTGGTCCAGCAGAACAAAGTCATCTTTTATAAGGATATCCCCAAATTTTTCCTTGACAAGAGAATTTTTTATAACGATTTAGCCACAGAAATAAGAAAAAAGGGCATCTCCTTCAGTTGGGAATTTCCAGAAGGCCTGGCATTCACGTTTGAAGGGATAAAGATAAGAATAAAATCCCCGGCTGAAAAGCAAAAGTTTGTGGACAAACATCTTGATTTTTTCAAAGATACAGCACTCGATCCAACATTGTTGTATAGACTCTCAGATAGATTGTTGCCGCCGGGGGTGCCAAGACCAAGTGATAAGGATCCAGAAGAAGGAAAGAAAGGAGAGGCATCTGGAGGAGGAGACTAAATCCATAGATAATGGCGTTGAAACTAATAACTTGGAATGTTCGGGGATTAAACCAGAGACCAAAGAGACGCAGAGTGTTTTATAATTTGGAAAAGAAAAATTTGGACATTATATGTTTACAGGAGACCCACATCACCCGACGACATAGAAGATTATTACAGAATAAAAGACTAGGCCAGGAATTTATATCATCGGATAAAGTCAAGAAGAGAGGAGTTGTAATTTATGCAAATGAAAAATACAGCCCAAGACAGCTTTTTAAAGATGAAGAAGGGAGATACATCGCAATTGAAATTAAAGTACAAGGCGAAAATTTTCTGATTCTGGGACTTTATGCACCAAATGAAGGAAAGTCAACTTTTTATAAGAAGTTACATGATCTGCTGTTAGACTACTTGGACTATAAAATTGTGTGCCTTGGAGATTTCAATGGGGCAGTTTCCACATTAATGGACAGATCTCAAAGAACGAAACTTACAAATGATGGGAAACTACCCAAGACTTTTTTCGAAATGGTGGACAATTTGAACTTAGAGGATGCTTGGAGGTTAAAAAACCCAACAGAAACAGAGGCAACTTTTTTCAGCGAATCGCAGCAGTCATGGTCGAGGATAGATTACATCTGGATTTCGAAAGAGTTGACACCAAAAATACAAAAAGCAGAAATCGGCCCCAAGACATGTTCAGATCATAATCCTGTACAGGTAAACCTGAAGATGGTTTCTAAGGACTCTCTTAGATGGAGAATGGATGATGCCTTAATGAGAGATGCCAAACTGGTGGAAAGAGCTGCAAAGAAGATGAAAGAGTATTTTCAAATTAATTGGAATTCGAGTGTCGAAAAGAGGATTGCTTGGGATGCAAGTAAAGCTGTAATGAGAGGATTCCTCATAAGTGAAAAAGCAAAAAAGAAAAAACTTCAAAATGCGGAGATGGAAAGAATTGCTGAAGCAAATCAAAGTTAAAGAAAAAGAATTAAGAGGTCATCCGAAATGTGTAAAAATTCAAAAAGAGATCAAATACTTGCAATCCCAATATGCAAAATTTGTGAACCAAGATATCGAGTGGAAAGTGAAATGGATGAAACAAAGATCATTTGAATCTGCTAATAAGTGTGGAAAATTACTGGCTTGGCAGTTAAAGAAGAGACAAAAGGCGAATGTCATCACTAACCTGGAAGTGAATGGAAGAATGATAGAGAACCCGGAAGAAATCAGATGGTGTTTCCAAAAATTTTACAAGCAACTGTACAAGGAGGAGAAGATAAAAGAATCAGAGATAGACCGATTTCTGGAAAAAAATGGATTACATAAAGTCCCAGAGGATAAACTAGCAAATCTCAACCACCCGATATCGACACAAGAAATTTCAGATGCAATAAGTAATATGCAACTTGGGAAGGCCCCAGGACCAGACGGACTAACAGCAAAATACTATAAGACTTTGAAAGACTGGCTATTACAGCCCCTGAAGGAAATTTGCAACAAAATTCTGGAAGGAGATAGGGCACCAGAGACGTGGAAAGAAGCCTTTATCACACTGATTCCAAAACCAGAGACAGAAAAAACTCTAATGAAAAATTATCGACCAATCTCCCTTTTGAATGTGGACTATAAAATTTTTGCAAATGTTTTGGCTACAAGATTGAAAAGAGTGTTGAGAGATTATATACATAAAGATCAAGCAGGTTTCTTACCAGGAAGACAGATAAGTAATAATACAAGAATCATTGTGGATATTTGGAAAAACTGGAAAGAAACATAAATATAGATGCAGCACTTCTGTTTATAGATGCGGAAAAAGCTTTTGATAATATATCTTGGACATTTATGAAAAAGAATTTGGAAGTAATGGGAGTTGGAGAAAGATTTTTGAATGGCATTAATGCCATTTATACTGAACAAAGAGCAAAAATAATAATTAACAGTGTGATATCGGAAGAAATTGAAGTTCAGAAAGGAACAAGACAAGGGTGCCCTATCTCCCCTTTATTATTCATCACGGTCCTGGAGGTCCTTTTAAATATGTTACGAAAGGACAAACAGATAAAAGGAATTAGGGTGGGAGAGAAGGAATACAAATTACGCGCCTTTGCAGATGATTTGATGCTATCCCTACAGGAACCCGAAAATAGTGTTCCCAAAGCCCTGGAAGTAATTGAACAATTTGGGCGGGTTGCCGGCTTCAAACTAAATAAACAGAAAACCAAAGTTTTAAGCAAGAATATGAGGTCTGAACAGATACAGAGATTACAAGAAGGCACTGGACTTAATTTTGTAAAAAATGTAAAATATCTAGGAGTCAATCTCACAGCTAAAAATTTAAACCTGTACAAAGACAATTATGAAAAGTTGTGGACTGAGATCAAGAAAGATCTAGAAATTTGGACAAGATTGAAATTGTCGTTAATGGGAAGAATAGCGGCGATCAAAATGAATGTTCTACCAAGGATGCTGTTTTTATTCCAAGCCATACCAATTTTGGATAAAACGGATTGTTTCAAGATATGGCAAAAGGACTTATCGAAGTTTATATGGCAGGGCAAGAAACCTAGAATTAAATTTAAGATCTTGACAGATTCCAAAGAAAGAGGGGGATTTGCCCTGCCAGAGTTGAAGATTTATTTTGAAGCAGCGGCCTTTTGTTGGTTAAAAGACTGGTTTACATTAGAAAACACAGATGTGTTGGACTTGGAAGGACATGATAATGCGTTTGGATGGCATGCATACCTATGGTATGACAAAGTTAAAGTCCACAAAATCTTCAAAAATCATATAGTTAGGAAAGCTTTGTTTCAGGTTTGGACAAGGTATAAAGACTTATTGGAGAGAAAGACTCCTAGATGGATTTCACCAGTGGAGGCCAAGGCTTATAAGAGACCGAATATGTCTACAAGTTGGCTGAGATATATGGACATACTGCAGCAGGAAGGTGACGTAATTAAGTTGAAAAGTTATGAGCATGTTAAAGATAAAGTCACCGACTGGCTGCAGTATCACCAAGTGAATGAACTATTTAAATTAGATAAAAAGATTGGTTTTCAAATGGAAAAATCTAAACTGGAGACAGAACTGATCGAATCAAACTCTAAAAACCTTTCCAAGATGTATAATTTGTTGCTAGAGTGGCATACGAAAGACGAACTGGTTAAATCGGCAATGATTGATTGGGCGAAAGATGTTGGTCATAATATTATGATGAATGACTGGGAGAGATTGTGGCAGAAAGGTATCAATTTTACTGCTTGTAATAGTTTAAGAGAAAACATAATGAAAATGATATACAGATGGTATCTGACACCAGTTAAGTTAGCAAAGATGAATTCTAAAATGTCAGATGTGTGTTGGAAATGTAAAGCTGCACAAGGTACCTTTTATCATATGTGGTGGTTGTGCCCAGGGGTAAGTGCCTTCTGGGATAAGATTTATAATGAACTTAAGAAGGTAATGAAAATTACCTATGTTAAGAAACCAGAGGCATTTCTACTGAGCATGACCAATGAAGAAATTCCCAGTCAGGATAGAGTATTCTTTATGTATGCCACTACAGCAGCGAGAATTTTATTGGCAAGGAACTGGAAAGGTGAAGAGATACCAACAGTGGAAGAATGGCAAATGAAGTTGATGGAATATATGGAACTCGCAGAACTGACCGCGAGAATCCGAGACCAGAGGGAGGAGAAGGTGACGCAGGACTGGAAGAAATTTAAGGAGTATTTAGTGAAATGTGTTAAATTGAATGTATGAATTATTTGTGCAGAGTAATATAGAAGCAATGGCTTTAGCAGATTTAAGTTGATAGTACCGAATAGAAGAAATTTTTTAAATGTGTTTTATCTTAGGATAAATAAGTTTGAGATATGATATTCAAGATGTGATATACGAAGTAAGAAATATTAAGTTTGATTTAGTTCCTTTTTGATTAAAGAGAATGGGAAAAGAAATATAGCTACCTAAATAATATATATAATTAGAAAGGCAGTGGAGGGAATGGGGGAAGTCCCCAAGGAAGTAATAAAACAAGAAATAATAGATAAAGATGTTAGAGGTTTGTATTTTGTATGTTATGTTTTTTAAGTTTGTATTATGTTTTGCTTTTATGTATTATGTTGTTGATGTTGTTATGTTGTTTTAATGTTTAGTTTTTATGTTTGGTTTTATTGGAAAATAATAAAATCTTATAAAAATAAAATAAAATAAAAAGACTGTGAACGGTGCCCACAAGATTAATTCACTGCTTTACCTGTCATGCCTTACCCTTTTTGGATCACTTCATGTGTAGAAGAATTATCAAAAGAATGTTTTGCATCAGTTTCTTCCACACAACAGAGAACAACTTGCTTTCTGCTCCAACTGAAGAACTATAACATCTATGCATTCTCTTAAGGATGGTGACATTGTTTTTTGTTTACCAAGTAATCACTGGGCTACAGCATTTTGTTCCAGGATTTACATGATATGACATTCTGCTAGATCCAGCGAGATCCAGCGAGAGCCAGTGTGGTGTAGTGGTTAAGAGCACTAGACTCGTAATCTGGTGAACCGGGTTCACGTCTCCGCTCCTCCACATGCAGCTGCTGGGTGACCTTGGGCTAGTCACACTTCTCTGAAGTCTCTCAGCCCCACTCACCTCACAGAGTGTTTGTTGTGGGGGAGGAAGGGAAAGGAGAATGTTAGCTGCTTTGAGACTCCTTCGGGTAGTGATAAAGCGGGATATCAAATCCAAACTCCTCTTCTTCTTCTTCTTCTTCTTCTTCTTCTTCTTCTTCTTCTTCTTCATCCTCAGTTCTGAAAGTCATCAATTCTGGTCCGTTTTGTTTACCTCCTTTAAAACCTGAGTTCTGTGCCTGCCAAGCCCTGAGCCAGTTTGGGTCTAGTAGACAATTAAGCATCCATTCAGTTGCTACCCCACCAGAAAACCATCATGACCTGCTGTAGCTATGCTGAACGTATGAAGTTATTATTTTAAAAAATAGTTGCCATGCTAAATTCCCACTGGGTGGATTGTATTAATGCACTGATAGTCAGCATTTATAAAACACATTTTTGCTGTAGTTTGTTTTTTTTAAATAAGCCTGGTTGATCTTCTTTGATGTATGTCTTTGGCAAGTTAATTTATCTCCTTTGAGAATTATGAAAAACAAATGCTTACCTGCCTGAGTTGCATTTGTGTTTCTACAGAATGTCAAAGATGTTGCATTTCAAGTGCAGAAAAATAATCTGAGGAAAGCCCCAGCCTAATAGTTGCAGGTTTCCCACAGTCACTGTGAGAACAGGGTGCTAGATTAGATGGGCCATTGGCCGGATCCAGCAGGGGTCTTCTTATGTACTTGCAAATAAAACCTGCCTGTTTCTTACCACACCAATATGAGTCCTGTCTTTGTCCCTGCCTTCCAATTTGTTGATTTTGGAGAAATGAGTCCAGGAATCAGCAGAGCCATGGGCATACCTTTTTTATTTTGTAAAAAATGTACCTGTGGAGCAGCACACATCTACTATCATGCAAGTTTGTGTGAGTGCAGTTTAAGGTAAAGGTAAAGGACCTTGACAGTTAAGTCCAGTCGCAGACGACTCTGGGGCTGCGGAGCTCATCTCGCTTTACTGGATGAGGGAGCCGACGTTTGTCCGCAGACAGTTTTTCCAGGTCATGTGGCCAGCATGACTAAGCCGCTGGGAAAATAATTGTTTTCCAGTATTGAAGAAGAAGAAGAGGAGGAGGAGGAGGACGAGGAGGAGTAGTTTGGATTTGATATCACACTTTATCACTACCCGAAGGAGTCTCAAAGCGGCTAACAATCTCCTTTCCCTTCCTCCCCCACAACAAACACTCTGTGAGGTGAGTGGGGCTGAGAGACTTCAGAGAAGTGTGACTAGCCCAAGGTCACCCAGCAGCTGCATGTGGAGGAGCGGAGACGCGAACCCAGTTCACCAGATTACAAGACTACCGCTCTTAACCACTACACCACACTGGCTCCCAAATCTGATAGGTTTATTTTAAATCCATGGTTGTAGAGCACACCCACCCACCCAAAAAAAGAAATAGGTAGCTTACTACTGGAACAGAACTGGCATTAGGCGGGTTTGGGGGACGTATAAGATGAGGAACACCACGCTTACTAGCATTACATGTGAAAGAGATGTAGGGGTCTTGGTGGACCACAAGCTATAATGAGTCAACAGAGCGATGCAGCAGGAAAAACAGCTAATGCTATTCTAGGCTGGATCAACAGAAGTCTAGTGTCCAGCTCAATGGAAGTAATAGTTCCACTCTATTCTGCCTTGGTCAGACCACACCTGGAATACTGTGTCCAGTACTGGGCACCACAATTTAAGAAGGATAAGGACAAGCAGAGGAGGCGACCAAGATGAATAAAGAAGTGTGAAGAAGAAGTGTGCATGCACACGAAAGCTCATACCAAGAACAAACTCAGTTGGTCTCTAAGGTGCTACTGGAAAGAATTTTCGATTTTGTTTTGACTATGGCAGACCAACACGGCTACCCACCTGTAACTGCAAGATGAATAAGGTTATGGAAAACCAAGCTTATGAGGAGCAACTGAAGCCGCTTGTTATGCTTAGCCTGGAGAAGAGGAGACTGAGAGAAGATACGTTAGCCGTCTTCAAGTATTTAAAGGGCTGTCACGTGGAAGTTTGTTTTCTCCCACTTTGGAGGGCAGGATTCGAACCCGTGCCTTCAAACTACGAGAAAGGAGATTCCAACTAAACATCACAAAGAACTTTTTTGACGATAAGAGCTGTTCAACAGTGGAACGGTCTCTCTCAGGAGGTTGTGGACTCTTCTTCCTTGGAGGCTATGGATGCTTTAGCTGAGATTCCTGCATTGCATGAGATTGGACTAGATGCCCTTTGAGGTCCCTTCCAACTCTAGGATTCTATGATTCTATGGAAAGGGGAACAGCAAAAATGGATGCCTGATCCATGCCTACTCTCTTGAATAAGCTTGTTCTGGAGTTGCATTTTTCAAAACTTGCTGAATTTTGTCTCGATCAAAGAAATAAATTTTACAGAGGAAAACCAGCAGGATTGGAGATTTTGGAGGGGTGTGTCATGTTAATGACATTACTTAAATGGAAGATTAAGCTGCAATCTGCTGTGTCCTTGTCCCTGTATTTATAACTTCCGGTATTTTTTTTAACCATTTCCTTTCATTATTTCTGCAAGGAACACAATCCTTGCAAGAGAAATTATTTGAATAAAAGTTAACACACTTCAACTAATTTTGAATGTTTGTATTCTAGGCCCATAAGCTCCTGACTGCTGGCATATAAACGAAAGCATATTTGTTCACAGAAAGTTTATACATGACACACCATTGTCTTTGCCCCATCAATCATAAACGCCTACAAATTCTCCACCTTGGATCAATTTTTGTTCACCAATTCAAAAGGAAATAGATATGCCTGAGGTGCTGGGAACCTTCCATTGTGCATATGGATATTATTACAAGTTTATTGAATTCTCTCTGCGATATTTCCTTTTTCTCCTCCTGAAGCTTTTTTTTTTAAAACACACATGCACAAACACACAATATAAACAGGCCTGACGGAAATCAATTTAGGCCAGGAATATATTTCACTAAGATGAAATATAGCATCCCTATTTATTTATTTATTTATTTATTTTAAAAAGTATTTGTTACAGTGATATAGAATTTCTGCTTGGATTCCAAATTTGCTGCAATTTTTAAATATAAAAAGTTGCAGGTTTTTAACTTTTTTAAAAATTGTGTAATTTAATTATATAAATAATTAATATGATTTTTTTTTTTTTTTACTTTTTGCAGCCTTAAGCAGTACAGTTCATAAACAAGAGCTGCAATTCTATGCACACTTCCATTATAAGAAAGCCCCATTGAACTTAGTGAGATTTGCTTCTGGGTAAACATGCTGAAGGATGTGTTTTAATTTTACCTCTTATTTAAAAAAAACCCAATACATATCTGAGCTTCAGTGCGCAAAGGGTGGGAATTACTTTATAATTACGTGATAATCCAATGTGATTTTTTAACTGGCCTGAATTGAAGGGGTGAGTTCCACCCTCTATCGTGTGTGCAGGGCAGTCCTAACCCTACCTGGTCCACTCCCCTGGCAACACCTCCCCAGCGGGGATTGGATAACAATACAATACTGTACCATCACCTCCTGGCAAATAGAAGGGGAAGAAATGGAGGCAGTGAGAGATTTCACTTTCTTGGGTTCCATGATCACTGCAGATGGTGACAGCAGTCACGAAATTAGAAGACGCCTGCTTCTTGGGAGAAAAGCAATGACAAACCTAGACAGCATCTTAAAAAGCAAAGAGACATCACCTTGCCGACAAAGGTCCGTATAGTTAAAGCTATGGTTTTCCCAGTAGTAATGTACGGAAGTGAGAGCTGGACCATAAAGAAGGCTGATCGCCGAAGAATTGATGCTTTTGAATTATGGTGCTGGAGGAGACTCTTGAGAGTCCCATGGACTGCAAGAAGATCAAACCTATCCATTCTCAAAGAAATCAGCCCTGAGTGCTCACTGGAAGGACAGATCCTGAAGTTGAGGCTCCAGTACTTTGGCCACCTCATGAGAAGAGAAGACTCCCTAGAAAAGACCCTGATGTTGGGAAAGATGGAGGGCACAAGGAGAAGGGGACGACAGAGGATGAGATGGTTGGACAGTGTTCTCGAAGCGACTGGCATGAGTTTGGCCAAACTGCGAGAGGCAGTGAAGGATAGGCGTGCCTGGCGTGCTCTGGTCCATGGGGTCACGAAGAGTCGGACACGACTGAACGACTGAACAACAACAACAACAACAACAACAATACTGTACAATAAAATTTATTCGACCGTCAGTCAGTAGACAATCATTATCCATACGTCTAAACATCTCAATGAGCTTAACACTAAAACATACAATGAGAAGTAGATTATACATTTAGGGATTGGTTAACTGTCTGAGGTTAGGTGGGAACCTCCAGGTATCCAGCTTGGGGAGGCAAAGCCAGGCTGAAATGCCGGGGATTGTGTAGGATCAGGTGGCTGCGCGTGACCCCGCAAAAAGCGCCCCCCCCATTTGAGGTGGGGAGCGGTCATTCTAGAGAAGAAACAGCAGAGGCCTGAATTGAAGGGGTGGAATCCAGGGCGGTGGCAAGGCAGTCATTCCATCAATGAAAGGATTTCTACTTGTTCAAAGGGATGTTCTCCCCTGCAGGACTCCTATATCTATTCTAGGGGTTTTCCCCAACAAGTACTGCCTGAGAAGAAACATGTGCTGTGGATGGGGGGGGGCACAGAAAGGGGAGTTGCTAAAACGAAGGATTGATCCACCCATGGGGGAAAAACCTGGTGCAAAATTTCTGCTGCTCTAAGTGCTGTGACCTGGTGTCATTCTTTTCACCACTTATCAGGTTAATCTGAATTTAGAGGGGCAAATTTGTGAGATCATAGTCAGGGCCGTCTTAAGCATATCTGGCGCCGTGGTTCAAAGATCCCTCCAGCACCGCACCGCCCCCCCGTTTCCCAGAGTTGCTCTCCTCCCGTGGAGGCTTGGGAAGGAAGCTGCATGCCCGCCAGCCATATGGTTGATGGGGCACAGCTGGCGGGCGTGCAGGGAAAGGGGAGGCCGCTGGCAAAGCCGTGCAGCTCCCTCACTTGCTGGGACGCCCCTGAGAGGCCAGCGCCCTGGCACAACACGCCAGTAAGCCCAATACTCTGATCATAGTTCTTTGTTGTGTATGTCATGTGGACAATGCTAAATTAATGAGAACCCAAGCAACTTTGAATCTACATTATATTCTGGTGCGAAAAAGCACTAGGTTCGTGAGAATGCCATCTGCTTTGGTGTCTGCCGTGAGAATGTATTGTGGGAGATCAATGAAGATACAGGGCTATATTAAGTGCTATGTGGAACCACAATTATCACTGAACTTCCGACTGATTGTGGAAGAGTAAAAGGTCCTTGTGTGGAAAGGACCAATGATTTGTGGATGTGCTTAACTTGCTTCATTTCCACTCGCTCTCTTCTAATTGCTGCCATTGACTTCAAAGAACTAGGAGGATTCCATGTTTTCTCCTGTGGCGTTCTTTTGCTTCAATTTCTTATGCACAAGCTTTTCCACGAATCTCTGCTTAGTAAGTATTAATTTACCCTCAATTACTAATGACAAGTAAAAGAAATTCTTGCATTCATCAGTGCCACTGCCTTAGGACACCCATTTGTCCTTCAAAGCGTTCAACCTTTCAGTGATTAAAATTAATAGTTACTCCAGGCTATAGACGAGGAAATGTGGCCAATCCTTATGCTCCTTTTTTTGCAGAAAGGAATCCTGATAGCTGCAACAAGCTCTTGATTTTCATTTAAGAGAAAGTCAAGGAATTAGGCACAATTAAGATGTGACTAGTCAATTGTTACCTACTAACCATGGTAAATATCTCTTCTTTATTATAATCAGAAAGATAACATAAAAGCCAAACCTAATGAGAAATTTAAATGGCTTCATGAAAAATATTGTGTTTACAGCGCAGGACTCAACAAACAGAAAGGAAGACAGCAAGTTACATTTAAATATGTTCACATGTCCCATGAGAGTGCTGGACCAAAATACATGAGTCACCTGGCCTCTGCAAAAGCTCGGAACCAAATAATGAGCATCCCGATTTTGATCAGCACAATGTTGGAGGGGATGAGATCTGCAAGAGAAAGGGAAGATTGTTCCTGGGGTGCTGTTGTGAAAGTATGCAGAGACTGCAGTCCTATGCATACGTTTTGAGGAATACTTTAAACATAATAGGTCTTTCCCTCAAATAACCATGCACAAGATTAAGCTGTTAATTTCCTTTTCCAGGTGTCTACCATGGCCTAGACAAGGCAGTCATCAATAGCCTTTGTCAAATTATCTGGGCATCTCCTGTATCCTTCTGACTTTTCTGGAACCACAGTATGGACTGTAAAGTCCACTCCAGAGCAATTCATAGAATCATAGAATTGTGACGGGTTCACCACCACTTGGAGCTCATTGCCCAGCCCTGTCTGGCTTGCATTTATGAGCCAGGACGGGCAAGGGTCAAGAAGATAAGTGGTTGGTTTCACTTGTCCACATCCTTGGAGGTAATAGGTTAAAACTGATCCCCTACAACTTGACTTGATGGAGCACCAGCACTCTCCTGTCCCGGTCTTCCTACCACAGTAGAGTTAATCTCTTTCCAAACTCTGTACTGCCCTTCTCTTGTGTCTTCTCTTGTGTATACTTCACAAGAGCCTCGCACTGCAATAATAACAGGCTCCGTGCCCTTAATGCAGGCCTCAAACCAGTCGGGGATCTGCTATTCTCTTTTGCCAAAAGAGGACATAACGGTGTTGTAGGTTGCCTCTTTGATAGAATTCCACCTTGCTTCAACGCTGTCTCTGGGGCAGCTCAATAGTGCTTGTTCGACAGGATCAGAGAAGCGTTCACAAAATTCAGGCATGGCTGTTCTGGCTGTGTTGATTCGAAGCCACACTTTCTGCTTTGTGCTTATAGTCCCTCTTTGGCTGGAGAAGGATCTTGCTTGCCACCAGGGAGTGCTCCGTGTCTCAGTCAGTACTGTGGCAGCTTTGTGTGACACGAACACAATTCAATACCGATTACCTGGTGACAATCCAACCTCCTCTACTGCTCTTTAGGTAACAATGGAATCTGGGGGGAAGGCAATGAATATCTATATAATCTCTCCTGAGCAGAATCTGGGTGAACAGACAGCGCCAAATACTGTAGTTTCCATGTTTTTATCTGTAAGCACTCCAGCCAGTACCAGATTCAGGTCTGAATGGGAAATTGACGAATTGTCCTCCAGTGAGCACCCGCCCAGTTTTTGCCCCCAACCCGCTCCCAGATCCTTTCCCCTCCATATCTTCTTCAAAGATGCAGAAGCCAAGGGGCCAACAGCAGTGGAAGGAGCAGGAGCAAAACCATCCAGCAGCCCAGTATTTCCTGGGTCCCAGTCCTACACAGGGTGCCCTAATATAGAGGGCAAGCAGTGCTGTGTGCTGTCCACCATGAGTTGAATATGAAAAAAGGCAACACGTAGACCAATGCATAAGGCAAAATGTTTCTTGTAATGTCAAATAATATACAGCTGTATATTATTTGACATTACAAGAAACATTTTGCCCTATACATTGGTCTACGTGTTGCCTTTTTTCATATTCTGCTTGAGACTTGCAACACAGGGGAACCTTTTTTTGTGTCCACCATGAGTTGGCAGTGGGTTCTCCAAGGCTCAGCATGATGTTGCACACACACACACCCTTGAAGGAACAGGTTTGTAGCTTTGAGTGTTCCTGGAGCCATCTTTGTCATTTGATGTTCACTTGAAGTTTCATTGGCCAAGAGTGCGCATCTCCCCAGTTACACCTGGTTTGCCAGCTACAGCCTTTCTCGGACAGGGATAGCCTGGCCACAGTTATACATGTTCTGGTAGCTTCCAGACTTGAGTATTGTATGGCGGGCAACATTAAGCTGCCCTTGAAAACAGTTTGGAAGGTACAACTGTTGCAAAATGCTACAGCTAGGATGCTAGCATGCGTTGCTGGTTGTTTGCATATAACACCTAGATTGAAAGAATTGGACTGGTTGGAGATTGCCTTCTGAGCTTGATATAAGGTGTTTTTTTAAAAAAATCACATTTAAAGCCCTAAACAATTTGGTTCCCAAACATCTGAAACAATACCTCTTCTTATGCTAATTTGCCTGTGGCTTACGATCTGCAGAGGACGCCTAATTAGTGGTTCCCAAACTTAGTGAGGTTGGCAGATGAAGAAGCACCTTTGTCCAGCCTCTAGGGATGAATCAGGAGCATCAGGGACTGAGTGTACTCAAAGTCACTGCTGCCACCGCCTTGTGATTCTCAAGATTAATTGCAATTTTGATTTGACAGTGTTGTATTTAGGGTTTGTTTTGGTTCTCTTATATATTGTTCATGCTTAATTTTGACATTTATGTAGTCTTCGCCCTGGGGTCTTCAGGTAAATGGCAGAGTATAAATGCTTTTTTATAAATAAGTAGGTAGATAAAGCTCCTGCTACCAACACTTTTTTTAAAAAAAAAGCCAATATGTATTTACAAAATATTATGCCAGAAGCTGAACACAAAGAGAGAGAGAGAATGGTGGACTCCCCAAATAACCCTGAAATGAACTCTTATGCAAGCATGCTCTCTCTCTCTCTCTCCCCAGCTCAAATTAGGGTTTGGACTAGAGAGGATTAGGGTGATATAAATGGAATAAGAAATAATTGTTCCAAGTTGATTTGCTTCCAGATAGTTATAAATATTCATAATTTTACAACTGACAGCATAGGTAGTTACAGGCCTACAAGTATAAGATCACTCAGGTGGACTCAAATAATGATTATGATGAGATACAGAATGGCATCTCTTGGAGCCAAGGGTGGATGCCAGTTCCTGGTATCCAGTATCAAACTTACAACTATACATGAAGTATTGTGTCATAATTATAATGGTTGGTTAGAAAAGGCAGGTATTTTTCCCTGGTTCTTTCTCTAAATAGAAAAGTAGTTTGTCTTTCACCCAGTGTATTTAATAGTATGTCATGTCAAGAATTCAGCTCTAAGAGCTTTCCTATAGCGTATCTGTATTAATTTCAAACATCACTTTAAAGCAGACTGCTCTTAATTAAAACAATATAAAAGTCTGTTAATTAATAAGCAGTTAATTAATGTGCTTGCTTATTGATAACATCCATTATCCACTCTCTACTAGATTACTTTTGGATTTCTCATAATCTACTGGGGTGTGCATCAGATTCAGAAAAATCCCAAATCCTGAAGCAAAGCAAATACCTGGAAATATTTTGAGCCTGTCGGAAGGTAAAGTCAGACAAGTCAAAGATGAGATCCGTCAAGGACCTTATGGCACCTTGGCAAATGCAGACCAGAGGAAGCTATTATACCTGCAAATTTCATCCAATTCTGCCAAAAGAGGAAAGTTAGAGCTATTTAAAAAAAAAAACTTCTGCAGTGAATGGGGATGGAGGAATGAAGTGAATTTGGATCTCCAAACAGAATTTGCAGCCTTGGAATTGATCAAGGCTGTTTTACGGCATGCCAAATTGGGGTCTGAACTAAATCTTGACAGTTGGGTTTTCTCTGGATTGCTATTGGTTCTGATTCAGTGGTAAACAGTGGGTATTCCCAGAGAAAGTGGCAGGGCATAAAAAACCACTCAGTCACAGATTTAGAAAGCATAGTCCAAAAGAAGTCTGTATGAGCACTCTTGCAAGAAAAGAGATCTTGTCCAGGTCCTTTCTTTTGGCTTTTGGAACAGAAACCGCAATCTAGTAGCAACTCGAAGACTAACAGATATATTTAAAACTCTTTGTACCCACATCCAATATGAAGTGAGCTACATCACATGAAACCTTGTGCCACATTAAATCCATGCCAACGGTTATTTGTCATTTTGCTGCAACGGCAAACTAGGACAGCGACCGCCTTGGAACAGTTCTGTATGGAGAATGTGACTGAAGACAAACCACAGCACTGGTGGATTTGTCTTCGCTTGAAATTTAAGACTGACCCTTCATCCCCAGCTAGAGAAATGACCACAAAGAAATGCACAAGTTTGGGTGTCATTACGCATGCCACTGTTTGACCAGGATCAAAGCAAACAGATACTCCTGCCACACACAAGCCCACCCTGGTTCCAAGGGGGAAAAGCTTAACTTGGAGGCCAGGATGGGGTAACAAGCCTCAGCTCTGACCATGGCTCTAGCATCAGCCCCTTCTTGGATGGAAAAGATGGTTTTATGGATGCATCAGACAGAAATTTCTTAATCATGTGCGCAGGAGGTGTTTGCTAGAGCTACACCAATGGAATTTCTTCCTGGTAAAATGTGGATGCATGAAACGTTTCTTTATAATGAACTACACAAAGCCTTCACTGCTTACATGATACAAAACTTAAGGCATTTGCCTTAACTTACAAGTATTATGCATTTTGGAGCGTGAATGTGCCTTTGCTCTCAAGTTATTAAACCAAAGGGGTTTTGCTTGTCTGTTTTTTGATAACAGATTATATACATAGACACCGTAGTAACAAATTGGCACATTACCCTATGCTACCATTTACTATACAAGATTATGAATGTCATCTAGATTTTATGAAGAAAGAACAAAGCACACATCCCTTGCTTCAGGGAATTTTATGGGTGAAATGTCAAACTGTTCTTTTATTCGTAAGATACCATATCAACATAACTACGATCGATAAATAAAGGTTGACCTCCTTATTTCATCACTTTACATAAGAAATAAACCCCAGTGCCTGTCAAGAAAAATAAGAATATGCCCAGAATGATAGCACAGATGATTTCATAAGATTTTTATTCTCTGGAACACAAGAATTCAAGTCAAGAACTTAAGCTGCAAGGGGGCAATTGCTGTGGCTGAAAGTATTTGTTTCAAAGAAGGGTGAAAGTAAATGAATGTGTCACTTTGAGCTAATGTGATAGGCAGCTATTCTGCCCTGTCAGAACAAGCAAAGTCCTGTAAGCTTTATCCCATGGCCACAGGCACTTGGGCACCTCTCTTGAAATCAATCACAGATTGGCGTGAAGAAGAGCAGAGCTCCCGAGCAGCTCCAAAACAATGGAATGGCACCACAGCGTAATGAAAGCCACTTGTTAGTCCACACCTAGGCTGTCTAGACAGCACCTCCTGTGCTTTGATCACTGATAAAACAGTCTAAATGTTACCAGCACCCTTTTTGGATTCTGTTTATGGGTAATCATTGGGCCTCTGGCCACTACCACCATCTCAGAGTCTTGCATTTCATCTGCCTGCAATCAAATAAAAAGATCAAAGAGGACAAAGAAAGAACATTCTGGATATGATGCTTATCCATCTATAAATTAATGGGGGGCAGGATAGAAAATTATGAATGTACATGATAAAAAAAATCAGAGCTATGTTAATCTGCTTGATGAGTTACATAACTCCCATTATGTAAGTGCAAGGATGGCTGAGGTTGTTTCAGAAGCATCCCTCATCCAACATTATATGGAAAAAAATTCTTAGGGCTTACCGTACTATAAAACTTTTTCATGCAGCTGGAGTTGTTTGGTTTTTTTTACATATTAAGCAGGCTAGAAATAAAAAATAATAATGCTTTCAAAAATAGCAAGTTCATAAGAATTAAGGGGCAAACCACAACTTTACTACTATAAAAGAATCTACAATGAGTTTATATTTAAGCCCAGTTCTGTGCCTTCTTTCCAGAATGTGGAGGGATATTAAATGGACTAGGGCAGGCACGTCCAACAGGTAGATCGTGATCTACTGGTAGATCACTGGACGTCTGTGGTAGATCACTGGCTCCCCCCAAAGAAGCTCAACAACTTTGGCTCCCCTAAAAAAAAGCTCAATATTTTTGCCCTGTACCCCGAAAACTGGGGCTTTCCTTCTCCCTAAAAAAAAAAAACTGAACAACTTTGATCTGAATGCCTAAAAAACGGGCCTTCCTCCTCCCCCAAAAAGCTGAACAACTTTGACCTGAACCCCCCAAAAGGGGGTAGATCACTGCCAGTTTTTAACTCTGTAAGTAGATCGCAGTCTCTTGGGAGTTGGCCACCCCTGGACTAGGGTGTAAAAATCAGTGTAAAATCACCAGGGTTAAAATCACCACTCATCTATGAAGCTCCCGGGATGACCTTGGGCTAGAGAAGGATCTTGGGCTATTCATTGCCAGCCTATGTCTCAAGGTTGTAAGAATACAATGCGCAAAAGAATAATAATAATAATAATAAATGCCACCACAGGACAGAAAAGAAATGAGTTCAAAAAATTTAGAAGAGATTGCAGACTCACTGCCAACAACCCAAAGTTGCCTTGTGAGCAGGAAAAAAGTCGCTTGGGAAGGGGCCAAGTGCTCTGCTGGAGGTAAATCCTGTAACAGAACGCCTTGTGGTCACAGATGAGAACAAAGATGCTGCAGGATTAATATAATAATCTTATTATTTGTACCCCACCCATCTGACTGGGTTGCCCCAGCCAGAAGAAGCACCAAGTATGACTCAGTATGATGCAGGAATTATTATTATTATTATTATTATTATTATTATTATTATTATTATTTAATACCCTGCCCATCTGGCTGGGTTTCCACAGCCACTCTAGGCACCTTACATTACAGCACATATAAAAAACTGTAAAACATCAGAAATTAAAAATTTTCCCTATACAGGGCTGCCTTCAGATGTCTTCTAAAAGTCAGATTTTTTTTATTTCCTTGACATCTGATGGGAGGGCATTCCACAGGGCGGGCGCCACTACCAAGAAGGCCCTATGCCTTGTTCCCTGTAACATCACTTCTCGCAGTGAGGGAACCACCAGAAAGCCCTCGGATCTGGACCTCAGTGTCGGGGCTGAATGATGGGGGTGGAGATGCTACTTCAGGTATACTTCCATATGCACAGCCCTCCTAACTGAATTGGGGCACAGTTAATCAAGTGTCAGCTAAATGCAATTCCATCCTCTGACATAATTTTTGTCACGTGTTGCCATCTGTCTTGGGTGCTTTAGCTGAGATTCCTGCATTGCAGGGGGTTGGACTAGATGATCCTATGGGTCCCTTCCAACTCTACAATTCTATGATTCCATTATCATTATTATGATTTTATTTTGTTCTGTTATTTTTGCGGGCACTGATTTGCTGTCATTTGGTAAAGGAGAACAGCCTTTACCAAAGGTATCATGGGCTTTGAAGACACTCGAACTCAGGACACAAGGGAGAAACGTGCTAAGAGGAAGGCACGCTTGGCAAATCCACACCATGATCAACTCCCGCCCAGGAAACCAATGTCCCCACTGTGGAAGGACGTGTGGATCCAGAAATGGCCTCCACAGTCACTTAGGGACTCATTGTTAAAACAGTATTTATGGAAGACAATCTTACTTGGCTACGAGTGATCGTCAAAGAAGAGGAAAGAAGAAGCTGTCATCACCTCTGTTTCATCTTTGTTTTCTTTCTTTTAAGTGTTTTCTTCTTATTTTATATATATATCTACTGTATTGATAGTGAGTATTTATTTTTTATTACAGCACAGCCAGAAATGTGGGCTGCAATCCTATACACACTAACATGGGAGTAAGCCCATTGAATTCAATTGAGCATTTAAATCTAATTAATAAGCAATAATTCATATAATCATGACTGGAGGTTGCCAAAGTGAATGACTTAATTAGTCAACTTTTATCCATAGGCTAAAAAGGTGGCTTCATTAATTCTATTCAAGACTGTTTTTCACATCTGCTGAAAATAAGAGTCAAATCAATTTAAAGGAATGTTGCATTACCAAAAGCTATCAGCCAGAAACTCTGCTGAAATCAGTTTCACATAAATGTGAACATTTCTGACATGCTCAAATATTCGGATTACATTTATATGTAACTGATGTGCTCAGAATACTATTTGTTATGGTTAATGATTTTCAGCTGTGAAGATCCTGGTATTTTGAGCTATATATTGAGCATATACATTCACATCAGAATAAATAAACGTACTTCCGGCGGCAACGCCATCGCGGGCGGTCGTGGGTTGCCTCGGCAGCGAGGCGACCCAGGCCGTCCCGGGGGTTGGAGCCCCGCTACCGCAAAGCGGGGCTCCGGTGAGGCGCGGGAAGAGCGTCCCGCGCCTCGGGCTCCCCGGCGGGCCCATTATGGCTCCGAACCCTTCCCTCGTTCCCCCTGTAAAGGGGGAGTGGGGGTGAAGGGACTACGGAGCCGGGCTATAGGGGAAATGCCCCAACCGGGACGGCGAAGCGGCGGCCGCCGCTCGCGGTGAGCGACATCGTTCTCCCTGCAGAAGTAAAAAAGGAAGCCCGGTGGTCGTGAGTATCGGATTGGACTTATTTTTGACATTTAACGACCCGGGAGGCATTACGGAAAGGAAGCCTGTTTCCCTCCCCTCGGTGGAAAGAAAATAACTGTTTGACAGACTGCTGTTACAGTGATGGTTACAATGTTTTGATTTTTGACAAGTGAGACTGTTTAGATCTCCCTTTGGGGGGTAAGACGGTGAAGAATATCTCTTTTTGAAATTACAGTCCTTGCGCCCTGGCTCCAGGAAAAATGGCTGCGAAGGTTTGAGACTGAGTGGAAATGTACTGGCACTAAGTTAGAAAAACATTGAAATCTGACACCTATGCCCACTTCAGCCATGCTGAGTTTCGTTTTTGAGCTGATCTTGGACTCTGGACTGACTGATGAACAAAGGATTATTTTTTTGAGGTTGGAACTGCTTAATCAGAGAACTGGTGTTGTTGAACCGGGACATGGCAGAAAAAATACTACCCACAGAGGAGACTTTTCAGGATATGGCTGCAATTGAAGAGAGCCTTGGCAAAGAGCTGAAGGGGATTATGGAAGAACAGAGTAAAATGGCCTGGCATCTCCGAGAAGAACAAGAAAAGTCCTGTGAGGGTGGCAGACCCAGGACGAGGAGGTTATATATATCCAACTTCTGGGGTGAGAGCTCGGAAGTAATGGCGAAAAAACTATTAAGTCTACAAATAAAAGAAGAATGGAATGTCGAAATGGAGAAGCTGGAAGGTGAAGAACTGGGTACCCTGATGCTCTATGCAAGGATTGCTGTGAACTGTGTCTGGATCTGTGGATGCATAAGAAAAGAGGACAATTTGAGGAGTGGTTCCGACGTAAGATGGAAAAGGAAAATGGTTAGAAGTGGGATAGGATGAACTGTATTGGTATCCTGAAGCCGGTGTGTCAAGTTTCTTTTAAGTTTTTGGACTATAAAAGAGATATTTTGTTTTTTTTTTATTAGCAGCAGTTTAAGGGAAAGAAGATGTTAGATATGATTTGATTTAAGAATAATATGTTAAGATATGAAGAATAATATGTTAAGATATGTTAACAATATGTTTAGAGATGAAGAATAATATGTTAAGATATGAAGTTTTGTTATTAGTTATATGAAGTTACAATATGATTTGATTTTATCCAAGATAAGAAGTGAAATATTATTGTAAACTAAAAAACAAGATTTTAAGGAGAATGTTTAGTTTTGAATTTTTAAATGAATTTAATTTCAGAGATATGAAGTTATTAAAGTAAAATTTGGAATAGGAGCCGAAGGAGAGAAAGCAGGGGAAGTCAATAATGATGATTCGAACAAGAAATTTTTATTTTTATTTTGAAACAAGAAGAAGAATCGTTGGTGTATTTGTATATGTTTAGTCATAGTGGTGGGTAAGTGTTGGGGTTAATGTTGGTGAAGGTGTTGGAGTGTTGTTTGTTATGGAAAATACCAATAAATTCTTATTAAAAAAAAAAGAATAAATAAACGTATTTAGAAACGCTAACGCAATTACTGATTAAGGCCAAATCGAAATGGGGGAATCTGTCCCCCTGAAAAATGTTACAGGTTACAAATGTTAGTTGGTCTCTAAGGTGCTACTGGAAGGAATTTTTTATATTTTTATTTTGTTTTGCCCCTGAAAAATGTTTGCCTATTTGGAGTGAGGGCAACATCTAATTTGGCTTAATGAAGTTACTGTATTCTCTAGCCAAATCTCATATGCCACATGGTGCCATGTGCCAATCAAACTTGCTGTTTGATCCCGGTTCCTTCCAACTCTACCATTCTTTGACTCTATTTAATCTCTCCCAGTTGGCTCAGCTACGAAGCAGCTACTGAGAGGGAAAGAGAACAGAAGCAAATTGATATGAAATAGCAAAGGTTGACATGCGTTTCAGAGAACATTCCAGAGACCCTGAAGCATCCTTCTTCTGACCAAAAGGTTACATCCATTGGGCCCAGTCCTAGTAATAATAATAATAATATAATAATATCTTTTTACTTATACCCCACTCTGGGTGGCAGGGCTATCTTAAGCATATGCGGCGCCGGGGTGCAAAGAACTGCCTGGCTGCCCCCCCCCCGGTTGCCCAGTCCCAGGCACACAGGAGAGTGGAGCCGGCTGGCCCCCTCAGCGTCTCGCTGGCTTGGTTGCCCCCGAACTCTTGTCGCAGAGCCACCTGCAGCAGAAGAGCCCGCTGCAGTGTTCCAACCAATGGGCGGGCTCTTCCCCGGACTCAACTCTTGGGCCCCGGACTCTCGGCCTGGCGTCCCTGAGAGCCCGGCACCCCTAGCGCCTATGGGTAAGATAGCCCTGCTGGGCAGCTTCCAACACATATAAAACCATAATAAAACATCAAACATTAATAGTAATAATATGTACGAGTGCTTTTTTCTAGAAAAAAAGGTGCCGGTACGCACCATGATGCTCTCCCCTCCTTCTCTCTCTCTCTCTCTCTCTCTCTCTCTCTCTCTCTCTCTCTCTCTCTCTCCCTCCCTCCCTCCCACACCCACAGACATGGAAAGAGCAAGCAGAGATGCTCACACTCACCTGGTCACTCATGGTGCAGCGAGGCAGCGACACAGCAGCACATCCAGCAGCAGCCAAGGGGGAACCTGTGGACTGACAGCGGCGACTTGAACAACTGCCTCCTTTTCCTTCCTGCCGCCACTTCCGCAGCCTCCTGCTTTTTGCGTCCCCCCTTTTAGCCACGGTTGCTTGCTTGTTCTCCCCACCCTCCATTTAACTTATTACAAGATGGGGTGTGTGTGCCGGTACTGCGTACCGTCGAGTACTGCCAGGGAAAAAGCACAGTGTACAATTAACCTTCTATAATAGAACCAGAAAATGTTCGTTCCATCATTATTTCGAATGTTTGTGTCCTGCAGTATTTTAGTCTGTTCTACAAATCCCTCCCTTCACTAGTTGAATTAAGGAAGAAAATGAAAAACAATAGCCCTGAATGTGGCTCCTGCAGTGGTTCGTAATAAGGCTTCCTTGATACTCAAGAGTCAACATTCCTCCTACTGTCAATCCGATGATACAAGTGCTGTTGTTGTTGTTGTTTAGTTGTGCCTGACTCTTCGTGACCCCATGGACCAGAGCACGCCAGGCACTCCTGTCTTCCACTGCCTCCCGCAGTTTGGTCAGACTCATGTTGGTAGCTTCGAGAACACTGTCCAACCATCTCATCCTCTGTCGTCCCCTTCTCCTTGTGCCCTCCATCTTTCCCAACATCAGGGTCTTTTCCAGGGAGTCTTCTCTTCTCATGAGGTGGCCAAAGTATTGGAGCCTCAGCTTCAGGATCTGTCCTTCCAGTGAGCACTCAGGGCTGATTTCCTTCAGAATGGATAGGTTTGATCTTCTTGCAGTCCATGGGACTCTCAAGAGTCTCCTCCAGCACCATAATTCAAAAGCATCAATTCTTCGGCAATCAGCCTTCTTTATGGTCCAGCTCTCACTTCCATACATCACTACTGGGAAAACCATAGCTTTAACTATACAAGTGCTAGACAGATGTTTTGAAGAACTCTGCTCTTCCTTCTTGTGTTGCTAACAGCCCTTTGGCCTGGTGCCTGGGGGTCCACCAAGAGTGTGAACACATACACATTACCAAAAAAGAAGAAATGCATCAGCAAAAAAAGAGGATACTTTTTTGCTTATAATTTGTATAATTTAAGCAGAAACACATCTCGTCATAGTGGTGTGCCTCGTGACTTGCATGCCATCTCAGTCTGCTGTCTAGAGCTGTTGATGGGCAATCTCAAGACACCTGCCCTTCTTTCTTTTAGTTCCTTAATTCTTAAAATGAATTTGGGTTGAAGAGTGTTCAAACAGAGGGCACCTTCAAATAGAGGATTGCTTCTGCGACATAGGACACCTCGCTGCGTTATCCACCGAGGTCCAAGGCCATCTTTTCATTCACACCTGGGCAAAAATGAACAGTTCATAGTCAGAAGGGAAACAAACAAGCACAGAAGGTACAGTTGATAATATATCACGGCATAGGGAATACTAGTATTTTGATTCTGCTATGAGCGTGAGGCAATGTGATGAGTTGCACAATGATAGGAGGGATTTGGATGCACGTAACTCACCCAGGTCACAGGTGGCACTGTGGGTTAAACCACAGAGCCTAGGGCTTGCTGATCAGAAGGTTGGCGGTTCGAATCCCCGCGACGGGGTGAGCTCCCGTTGCTTGGTCCCAGCTCCTGCCCACCTAGCAGTTCGAAAGCACACAAAGTGCAAGTAGATAAATAGGTACCACTCTGGCGGGAAGGTAAACGGCGTTTCCATGCGCTGCTCTGGTTCGCCAGAAGTGGCTTTGTCATGCTGGCCACATGACCCGGAAGCTGTATGCCGGCTCCCTCGGCCATTAACGCGAGATGAGCGCCGCAACCCCAGAGTCATGACACAACTGGACCTAATGGTCAGGGGTCCCTTTACCTTTACCTTTAACTCAGCTTCAAATCCTGCTTCAGCTTTGAAACTTAAAGGGTGGCCTAGGATAAGCCACATGCCCTGATTCAGAAGCCCCTAAACAGCAGAATACACAGCTGGCCCAATTCATACCTGACCATTTTGTGACATGGTGGTTGCTTTAAAAAAAAACCCAGCTGTCTTGTGATCAGGTTGAAAGTCCTGTTGGCAATTAGTGGGTAGATTGCTCAGCACTGTCACCCAGATAGCATACCGGTAGTTATGGCCCACATCAGCTTCTCTCCTCCATCAGGGCTGCTAACACTGGTGTTATATTCTGTTACCTATAAGTTGTGTTTTCATAGACTCACAGGATTGTAGACTTGGAAGGGACCCTGAGGGTCATCTAGTCCATCTTTAATGCAGGAATCACAACTACCGTATTTTTCACTCCATAAGACGCACTTTTCCCCTCCTGAAAAGTAAGGGGAAATGTCTGTGCGTCTTATGGAGCGAATGCATGGTCCCTGGAGCTGAATTGCCTAGGGGCCAAAAGCAGATCGTGCTCTTTTTTTTACAAAGAGAGAAGGGGGTGTTGAAAGGAAGCCGCTGAACAGCTGTTCAGCAAGTGATCGGGAGAGAGATAAGGCTCCCTTTCCAGCCCCGCCCCCTTGCCCAGGCCTCCATTGTTGAATGCAGAGGGAGGCTGTTTGTTTCCCCAGCGACATGTGACTGGCTGATTAGATTATCTGTCTGGAAACTGTAGAAATGGCTGTAGGACTAGAAGCTGCAGAACTGTGAGTTGGACCCCATAAAAACGGGGCTTTTCCTCTTTGCAAAAAAAGCTGCACCACTTTCAGCTGATCCTCAAAAAAAGCAGGGCTTTCCCCCCTTTCCTCCTCCAAAAACTAGGTGCGTCTTATGGAGCGAAAAATACAGTATTGCATCCATGACAGATGGCCATCCATCCTCTGCTTAAAAAACCTCCAAGGAAGGAGAGTCCACCATCTTCTGAGGGACACCATTCCACTGTCAACCAGTTCATACTATCCTAAAGTTCTTCCTAATGTTTAGTTGGAATTGCCTTTCTTGTAACTTGAAGCCATTCGTATGGGTCCTTCCCATCAGAGCAGGAGAAAACAAGCTTGCTCCATCCTCCATGGGGGTGGTCCTTTAGGAAGTTGGCTATCATATCTCCTCTCAGTCTCCTCTTTCCCAGGCTAAACATGTAACTCCCTCAGCCATTCCTCATCAGGCTTGGTTTCCAGACCCTTGATCCTCTTGGTTGCCCTCCTAGGCACACATTCCAGATTGTCAACATCCTTCTTAAATTGTGGTGTCCAGAACTGAACACAGGTCTCTAGGTGTGGTCTGACCAAGTTTGTCCTTACTTTAACAGAACCCACTAGCTTGTGGGGAGGAAAGAGGCGGAAAAGAATGTGCTGAGATGTGACTGGAAGTAAAGCTTTTAAAAAGAATAATTATTTTGTATTTTGATGGTGTGAACTGCCCTGAGATCTTTGGATGAAGGGGGTACACAAATTCCGTGAATGAAATAAAAACGAATAGATCTATTTCTCATCAGGCTGAAGGGGTAGATGCAAAAACCGGCAGAGGAAGTGACCACACACAGTACGAGACCAACATGATCAAAACATTACATAAGAGCTATTAAGGAGTGAAATAGAGAAGAGAAAGAGAGAGTACTGGTATATTCGTGTAGTGCCTTCTTAGGTTACATAACTGCCTATGTAGTGTATCCATGCAATAAATGCTTCAGGAGGGTTTCTTCCAACTGCAGGCATCTAACATAGATGATGGGACCCCAAATATTTTTCCTTGCAGGTAAAAAAGTAGCTTGATTTGAGCTTTAAAAACTAAATAAGCACAGAAGCAAATGAAACCTGACTAACTGAACAGGGAACAGTACATAGGTCGCCTGTGCAGCATCTCGATCACTCAGGTTTTTCCTGCACCAGTATGTGCATTTCTTTGCTGGCAGAAATATTTGGTAAAGGTAAAGGTAAAGGTACCCCTGACCGTTAGGTCCAGTCACGGACGACTCTGGGGTTGCAGCACTCATCTTGCTCTATAGGCCGAGGGAGCTGGTGTTTGTCCGCAGACAGCTTCCGGGTCATGTGGCCAGCATGACTAAGCCGCTTCTGGCGAACCAGAGCAGTGCACGGAAACACCGTTTACCTTCCCACTGGAGCAGTACCTATTTATCTACTTGCACTTTGACGTGCTTTCGAACTGCTAGGTTGGCAGGAGCAGGGACCGAGCAATGGGAGCTCACCCCGTCGCGGGGATTCGAACCGCCGACCTTCTGATTGGCAAGCCCTAGGCTCTGTGGGTTAGACCACAGCGCCACCCACGTCCCAAACACCTAGTGTCAAACACCTAGTGACACAATACAAGTGTTGCACCATATTGTACATAATAGAAGAAACTCACACAATACGTTCCTAGAAATACAAAAAATCCAGTTAACCAATCCATAGATAAGCAAGCTCACATATACTGTCAGTCCTTATGATATTGGACTGAACTAATGCAGTTAACATTGGGGTCATAATGGCAGTGAAACAAAACTGTAGCCTTTTAAACCATAGGCACAAGACTGCCCATTTACGGTACAATCCTAAAGTCGGGTGTGTGAATTCTGAAGGAAGTTTAAGCATTTCATCCAACACCCTGCTGGGCCATTGCCAGCAGGGCAGAACTGAGGATGGAGAAACATTCTGCATTCTTCTCTCTACTTTTCAGTCTCAGAATTCTTTAAAACACTTTTTTGAAACAATGGGAGGAAAGGAGAGAGAGAGAACACACACCCTTTTTGAACACCCCCTTTTTGGTCTTGCCCATGCTGGAGCTCCAATGTTGGTTGGGCCAGGAATTTGGAGGGGTGAGTGGCATCAGATTGGGTGAGTCCTGTGAGTGGAAAATATGAATCCCTGTGACCCACATGTGTGGGATAAACAACAACAACAAGAAGAAGAAGGCTGGGTGCCTGGATTCAAAACATTGGGGCTAAATTCATTCTCTAGCAGGAGAGAGCTCCCAATAGCAGAGTTTAAATTCACAAAAATCAAGCAGCACAGTGAAGCATTAGCAATGTAGCATGTTAAACCTTTTGCATATCCTGTTTTGTCTGCTTACAAAGCATTCCCCTCTTTCTACCCCTCTTGCAATGAACAGACCACACACTGTTAAGTAAGTTTAAAATGCGTTACTTACAAAATGTTCCAAATGTCAGATCATGAACTTATCCAAGCAGCAGCAAGGAGAAAGCAAGGAGAAAATACAGAGATCTAGTTTCAAACATGTGTTCTAATCTTTGGGCTTACTTAGGCACATCTCCCTTGGTCATTTATATTGTGTGAGAGGAGAGGGAACAGAAAGAGAAGGCATCACTTCCTCCATCATCAGAGAAAAGGGGGTGCATAGCTGTCAACCTTCCCTTTTTTGCAGGAAATTCCCCTATCAGTACTATAGTTCTGATAGGGGAATTTCCCGCAAAAAAGGAAAGATTGACAGCTATGAGGGGGTGTGACCTAGCTGAGTCTAGGAATCAACCTCTCTGGTCTTAACCCCTTCATGCACTAATTAGCACTCATGAATAGTTATGTTTGATTGCAATTTCTCTCAACATTAGTTCTCCTGCTTCAACACTGGAGAGCTCCCTGAGACCATAGGATTGCACCCTTAATCACTTTTCAGTTCAATAATTTCAATGGGAGACTTAAGGACATATGTTGCTTTCTCTCACAGAGAACAGTTTTGTTTGGCTTCCACCAAATATTTTACTTTGTGAAAATGATATCCCAACGCTGTGGGCAACTGCTCAGTTTGGTTCAACTTTCCCTGTCCTTATGCCTCAAATGTTACCTTACTGGTGTTTTCCTTCCAGTGAATGGTTCTAGAATTTGGGAAAGGGCAATATTGTAGGATTTGAACCCTCCCTTGCAATTCATTTTGTATTCTCTATAATTACTGACATCATAATAAATTCATGATGCAGTCCCATGAATGTCATTGTAATTTAGCATTAGTTAAGTGCTTGCTAATGAACTGTTGTTGCTCAGCATTTAATTTATGTAGATTTTAAGTGGTGTGTGCATGAATAAGTGGCAAAGGGAAAACTGGGGCTGAGTCCGAACTTTGTATGATATAGCATAGATGTTCTTCAATGGACTTCTTGTTTTTTAATTTTATGCACACACAAAAAAGACTCTACCAAACTAGGTCATATTCTACTCCCAAGTGTATAGTAGAGTTCCATATAAATGAGTCTGCTGGATAGCCAAACTTAACTCTGATACTATTTTGCTCTACAAAACTCAGGAGTATATTCAGGAAGCTCAAATGTAGGAATCATGGCTTTAATACTGAACCAAAACTGATGCAGAAATTCAAGAGAAAACTGTTTTGTTAAACTGTCCCACCCTCAACTTCATCTCTGAATTATTTCACTGATTCTTCAGCACATTTACTTGCTGGTAAGTCTCCCTAAGCTCCCTGGTGCTTACTTCAGACATGGGTGGTGCTGTGGTATAAACCACTGGGCCTAGGGCTTGCCGATCAGAAGGTCAGCGGTTCGAATCCACACAACGGGGTGAGCTCCCGTTGCTCTGTCCCAGCTTCTGCCAACCTAGCAGTTTGAAAGCATGCCAGTGCAAGTAGATAAATAGGTACCGCTACGGCGGGAAGGTAAGTGGTGTTTCCGTGCACTCTGTCTTTTGTCACGGTGTCCCGTTGCGCCAGAAGCGGTTTAGTCATGCTGGCCACATGACCTGAAAAGCTGTCTGTGGACAAACGCCGGCTCCCTCTGCCTGAAAGCTAGATGAGCACCGCAACCCCATAGTCACCTTTGACTGGACTTGACCGTCCAGGGATCCTTTACCATTACCTACCTCACTTCAGATTATATAGTTTTTTGTGTTTGTTTTTTAAATAAATAGTTATTTGGGATGGCTGAAACATGGCTCAACTTTCTACAGAAGAGTCTGCTGGAGGAAGGCCTACTCATCATTAAACTAACCATGGGGCATAAAAAGGAGTGTGGAAAACTTTAGGCAAGGGTGCAAAACTTTTTTGAGCCTCAGAATCAGGTTGCCTGGATAGACAGCTCTCCAGGCCTGCATTCAAGCAGTGCGGAGTGTGTGTGTTAGACACACAAATACATAATTGCAAACTTTAACACACACACACACACACACACACACACACTGCACTCATAACCCTTCCCATGTTTACATCACATACATGTATTCTCAGTGCAGAACCCTAACAGCAACCCCCACCACAAGCATACGGATTTCAGGAGAATTCCTAATTAATGGCAGGAAATAGAGAAACATGGTGCTTATCCTAATGACGAGCACTTGCAGACCTTCCAATGAGCAGTTCCAATGATTTCCAAAGATGCAGAGTGCAGCACAGAGATGCCCGAGATGTAGAGCAGCCAAGTGCTCTGGCAGTGAAGACGCAGCTCCACCCGCAGGGTCTGGTGGGCCAAGATTTGGAGGTCTCCCTTGCCTGCAGTGCCTTAAAGGGCGCTGAGGGGTTATTCCTGCTCTCTGAGGACAATTACAGAGCTGCCAATAGGAAAACCCTACAGCTGAATAGGGAACTACTCTTTCAGGAAGACTCAGCAAGCTGATAATCGATACCTCAAAGAGCCAGTAGAAGAAGCAGGCTGCGGAGAAGGCAACAAAGGTAGGATAACTCATGTGAATTGTCACTTCGCGAAACTCTAAAAGAACATGCTGAAATCCTGGCCCTGCCAAGCCGCAAATTGTAACCCCAGGCTGTGCTCTCAAGCATATTCCAGATGGCTGACCTAGTATTTGGAGGGTAAGAGCAACCAGGCTGCCGCGTTACCCTATCTATTGCTTCTAGTGCTTGCTTGAAGAAACACAGAAGACTCTCCGGGACACATGGGAGGAAAGGTATTTCTGTTATAATTAGAGTAGTGACTACTTGGTGGGTTCCTATTATGCATGCCTGGAGTCCTTAGCCTGCCTTGCATGTCTAACTTCAATAAAAAAACACTTCAGGCTGGAATATTGCTGGGCTGCATATATGTAAAGGGAACCTCCATAGATTCTCATGAACCCACCTTCCCATTCACGTGACCTGTGTTCTTGCTGCACTCTGGCAGACACAGCTAGGAGAGGCTAACCAAGGGGTCAGCAACCTAATTTTAGCCGTGGGCCAGTCCACCATCCCTCAGACCATGTGGTGGGCCGAACTATATATTTGGGGGGGGGTGAATGAATTCCTATGCCCCACAAATAACCCAGAGATGCATTTTAAATAAAAGGACACATTCTACTCATGTAAAAACACGCTGATTCCCGGACCGGATTGAGAAGGCGATTGGGCCGCATCCTACCCCTGGGCTAACCCTTCCACCTTGGTCTCGGTGATACATGGCAATACACTCATCTAGACTCAAATTATACTCATCTGGAGTAATCTAGGTGGCAGATGTTTTCCCATTCAGTGGTAGGAGTCAAAGCCTTGTTGTTGCCTACATGCCAACAGGAGCTTTCCCTACTAGAGGGAGGACCAGAAGGACAATAACAGAAAGTTGCCATTGTCCCCTTCCTTGGCTTGTCCTATTTCCATTGCCCATACACTAAGATCTCTTCACCCCAACACAAACCCGTTGGAGAGTCAAAACAAAAATAATAATAATAATAATAATAAAAATCCTTCCAGTAGCACCTTAGAGACCAACTAAGTTTGTTCTTGATATGACCGTTGGAGAGTGGCACCACACATCCTTTCCTCCCATGAACATCTGCTCTTTTCCCCAAGCATAATAAAAAGAATAAGCAAAACAAAAATGGAAGATGGCAAAGTAAAGCAGATAATAAAATAGATACAGAATGCAAAGAGCAAAATATGCGTGCGCACACACACACACACACACAAACACACACACAGTATTTTGATTGGTACACAGAGCTATGCCCTTGGAAAGGAACATGTAAAAAAGTACATGGCAAAATAAAATGATAATAGGCCACATCAGGAAGCATTGGCTAAAGCTAAGAAGCTGCTAATCATGACCCTCAGTTAAAGGCAGCATTGATGAGGAATATCTTCAATGCTTGCCTAAAGGTCTGAACAATGAGGCAAAGCACAAGTCAATAAGAAAGGAGTTCTGCTGTTCTCAGGACACCACCGAGAAGGTCCCATTTCTTGGGCCAACCAACCCAACCAATCTTAATCATGAAGCGCTTCTGAAGCAGAACTCCATTTATGGACACAGTTATATGGGTGAAGGCAATCGTCCAGGTCCCAGGCTGTTTAGGACTTTAAAGGTGAAGATTTAGGATACAGGAGAACCCACAGGCTATAGCACACCAAGCTCAGAAATCTTTTAAAAATCTGTCAAGGCCAATAGTGCTCATCAGAGGGCTAATTCCAGCTTCAACCAGGCTACAAAACATTTCCCCCCTAAACTAAATGCACAAACTTCTTAATTCGTTCGTATGACTCACAGAAAACATGGTCCAGCAACACTGAAGACAGATATGGCCATGGAAAAAAATCAGATTTGTCTTGAGGTCTTTTTTATGATGTCACACTGTTCAGGCCACAATTTTCATTTGCAGTGTTCTGCAGAACTGGGACTAAGCACAGTAGCAAAGTAGTATAATGGGTTAAATGGCATGCAATGGGTGCTGATTTTGACAATTCAAAGTTGTTGTTTGCTAAATCAGAGTATAGATAGTAATGAGAGATCTTAGTGCAGGAAGGGTACAGAAGGGAAAGCACATTAAGAGGAATAATTAGGAATAGACATCTCCTTAAAATAATGGACAGTCTTAGAAGACAAAAAGTAATTTTATAAAGTAAGAATTACTTTTTTAATTGAATTAAATACCTGGATGTTTTAGCTGCTCACTCCTCCTTATTATGTAGAAGTTAGAAATAGATTAGAAGCAATTTAACATATTTTGAATATGTTTTTTAAGGTCCAGATAGGACCTTGATAACTGTAATGAAGATAAGTTCAAGCTGAAATGGGGAATAAATTTGTACAGTACCACAGATACAGGCATGCCATTATTTAAATCTACGGATGCCATCAATTTCACTAAATGTGGAAATAAAGAGCAAATTCTTAGATTATTTATAAATAGTATTTTACTTCTGCAAAAATTAAGTGATTTATGTATTATCAAGTTCTGTTTGTTGAAAGTATAAATCTAATTTTAAAGAAGCAGACATTTGGTGGTGGTGTAAAAAGATTCAGATATTTCAGCTGATGGTGGAGCATATGTGATGTTTTTAGGCAAAAGCTAGTTTTGGCACAAAGTTAAGCCTTACTGAATAAGAGTTTTGTGAAACAAAATGTTAAATTGCCTGTTAATACACATATAGCTCCTGGGATATTAATAGCTATAGGAAGAAAGGCAGTGAACGGTTCCTATATGTGAACGGTTTCAAAAAAATTGGTCTGTTATATTAATGAATCAAAATTCAGCTCTGATTTTCATCAGGGCAGAACAAACACATTGCCAAGATATGTTAAAGAGTGGGATTTGTTTGCATGTTATGGGAAAGTTAAATTTCCTGATTATGGAGTTCTATGATCAAGAAACTGTTGGCTTTTCCCCCTTAAGAACAGAAGTGTTATGCATTGAAGTTCTCACCCTAGGCCACTAGGGGTGTTGTGTATATAGTTTCACTCTGCCCACCGTGACTGCAGTTCTCACTCAGGTCCACATGCAAATGAAGGATTGAGAGTGCCGTTCACGGATTGGGTAGCTAGAGAGAGTTGTTACTGTTGCATGTTACTGAGTACTATATAAGCAGGCTGGCTCAGCCCTTCAGTTCAGTTCTGTTCCAGCCTGAGAATAAAGAGAGCTGCTTGGAGGATCACTGTGTCGTCTGCTATGTCCACCCACTACTTAATAAGAAGAGTCTGCTGGATCAGGCCAATGGCCCATCCAGGCCCCACTCCTGTTCTCACCATGGCCAACCAGAGGCTTATAGGAAGCCCAAAAGCAGAACCTCGGGGGCAACCACACTTTTCTCACCTGCAATTCACTGCAACTGGCATTGGAGACATCGTGCTTCCGACAGTGAAGTGATGCATGGGTAAGGCATTGATTATGAAGTAAGAAGGTCAAGAGAGATATTGAAGAGTCATATAATATTCAGTATTCTTAGCATTTGCACAGTATGTATCCTTACTGATATATGCATTTGTGATATTTATTTGCAGAGACATTTGGTATTTATTTTATCTGCAGAGATTGAGATACAGTATTTGTTCATGTAGAAATATATGACTTGATGAAATAAATGTGATATCATATATGGCTTACATTGTGTTTAATATGATTAATAAACAGTATTAACTATTCATTATGTATTATTAAGCACTTTGTTCAGTTATGAACTTCTGTACACTAGATGTATCAAATTAACGCAACAATAACAAATATTAAAAATTGTGGAAAAATCTTTCTCCTCATCAAGTTACGTTCTATTTTTAGCAAAGGTGTGGAGGGTATGCAGAATATTCCAGAAAGTTGAAAAATACTTGTTTTTACATTATATAATTGAAGGAAACTATGCTTTAACAATGGTTCTTATCATTTCTAGATCCATATTTGTTTGTATAATGGCTACTTTGTTTGCTTTAAGAAAAATAGCATTTCCATGTTCATTGTTAGGTGGCACTTAAGTGTGTGTTTCTCCTCTGGGCAGTGCAGGAATACCCTGCTGAATGGAGAGGGTAATGAACATGGAAGCAGCTGCTAAATACGGCACGAAAATGCTCCGAGCAGTGAAAGGGCTAATCAGCTTGATGGAAATCGCTTCCTGACAAGCCCAGGATTCCTGTGACAATAATTAAGAATCAGGTTTCCACCAAAGGGCTTTCTAACCAGAAGGGGTTGTAAATCAATAGGCAGCAGTTTTATCACAGAATTGGAATTAATTATTCTGTGTTCAACATGCTTTCTTACACTAAATGCTTCCATTAACCCTTGATTCCTACGAACTCCATTAAATTATGGTTCGCAATAGTGGCTAAAAGATAAAGCTACGTATGAATCAGGAAGTTCAAATCTCATCTCTGCCATGATCTCCCTAGGTGTGTCCTTGGCCAGCCACTCTCTCAGTCTGCAGTATTTAAATGTTATTACAGTTGTTAAACTGTATTTAAATGTTCCAACTACCGCACAATTGCGCTCATTTCACACGCTAGCAAGGTTATGCTTAAAATTCTACAAGGCAGGCTTAAGCAGTATGTGGACCGAGAACTCCCAGAAGTGCAAGCTGGATTTCGAAGGGGCAGAGGAACCAGAGACCAAATTGCAAACATGCGCTGGATTATGGAGAAAGCTAGAGAGTTCCAGAAAAACATCTACTTCTGCTTCATTGACTACGCAAAAGCATTTGACTGTGTCGACCACAGCAAACTATGGCAAGTTCTTAAAGAAATGGGAGTGCCTGATCACCTCATCTGTCTCCTGAGAAATCTCTATGTGGGACAAGAAGCTACAGTTAGAACTGGATATGGAACAACTGATTGGTTCAAAATTGGGAAAGGAGTACGACAAGGCTGTATATTGTCTCCCTGCTTATTTAACTTATATGCAGAATTCATCATGCGAAAGGCTGGACTGGATGAATCCCAAGCCGGAATTAAGATTGCCGGAAGAAATATCAACAACCTCAGATATGCTGATGACACAACCTTGATGGCAGAAAGTGAGGAGGAATTAAAGAACCTTTTAATGAGGGTGAAAGAGGAGAGCGCAAAATATGGTCTGAAGCTCAACATCAAAAAAACTAAGATCATGGCCACTGGTCCCATCACCTCCTGGCAAATAGAAGGGGAAGAAATGGAGGCAGTGAGAGATTTTACTTTCTTGGGCTCCATGATCACTGCAGATGGTGACAGCAGTCACGAAATTAAAAGACGCCTGCTTCTTGGGAGGAAAGCAATGACAAACCTAGACAGCATCTTAAAAAGCAGAGACATCACCTTGCCGACAAAGGTCCGTATAGTTAAAGCTATGGTTTTCCCAGTAGTAATGTATGGAAGTGAGAGCTGGACCATAACAACAATAGTTGTTAAAACAGCAGAGAGTCTTGTGACACCTGAAAAAACTAACAAATGTATTAGGGCATAAGATTTGGTAAACTATAGTCCCTTTCATGTTTCTCATGAAGTAGAACACAACAGCTTATGCCGTGATAGATTTTACACTATATATATATATATATATATATATATATATATATATATATATACATTTAAGGTGGTATCTTAAGATCACCAACTAAGTTTGTTCTTGGTATGAGCTTTCGTGTGCATGCACACTTCTTCAGATACCTCTCTATCAGGGCCGGCCAGCCTGCTAGTCTAGGAATCTAGCACAATCATATTAAAAAAATAAAATAAAAGGATGCATGCCCACTTCATTCAGCACATGAAGGCCCACCCCACAAAACAAGAGACTACTGGAATGAAAGTCATTTCTCATTGCCTTTCTTTATTCAGCACGTTACACTGAATGAAAAAAGAGCAGTGCAGGTTGCAGCTGCTGTAGAGTTCAGGGAATGTGGAAAGACACACAGAGAGATCCAGGCCAATTAAGAACAACTAACTGTAGATAAAACAACAAAACATGGATGTCCCAATCCCAATCCCCTGTTGATTGTGTTGCCGTTTTAGGTAGTACTGAGTAGGCATTGCAGTTTCCAGCCACACTCTGCTACTGGAAGGAATTTTTTATTTTATTTTATTTTGTTTTGACTATGGCAGACCAACACGGCTACCTACCTGTACATAGTGGAACAATTTACCTTTCCATGGCAATGTTCCCAGTGGCATAAGGAACCTTAAGGTCCCTTTTCAAGGGGGAGCCACCTCAAACTGATAATTAATAGACAATGTGGTTTCAAGGGTATCAACTAATTTCTCTGTTAATGAGCATGCACGTATACATAGGTGCATACTTGGGAAATTATTGTTATTTTAGATAAATTCACAAATTTCACAATTCACAAATGGATAATAGATTCTTATTTGCAAATATATTTTGACAGAAGTATACCAAATTAAAGCCAGTGCTTTTTTTCTGGGGGGATGCGGGGGGGATGCATACCCCTAAACATTTTGTGAATCTAAGTTTGGCCTCATTTCAATATGAGTAGGAAAATGAGAAGAAGTGTATCTGAAGAAGTGTGCATGCACACGAAAGCTCATACCAAGAACAAACTTAGTTGGTCTCTAAGGTGCTACTGGAAAGAAATTTTTATTTTGTTTAGGAAAATGAGAGTACCCCTAAACATTTTTATGGGGGGAAGCACTACCAAAAGCCATAGGGCAGAAGCCACATGTTTGAAATTGACAGAACACGTTTTTGTTTTGTTTTTAAATCAATAGCACACAATGGGAAAATAGATATGTGATCCTCATCAACAAATGCCAGACCAAAGGGTGAAAGATCATACCAATATGGCCAGGGAGGGTCAAGCCATTTCACAGAAGGCAAAATGTTAATGGAAATAGATTGATTAACTATGCAAAACCACAGCTAATGTTACACAATGTTTTATAGTCTGGAATACATCGTTGTATTTAAATCTATAGTGCTATCAAATGGAAGAAATATTTCAAACACTGTAAACTTTTAAGATCCATGTTTTTGTGGTGCTAACTTTCTCTCAGTGTCCTGTGCTCTTCCCTCCTCAAACTCCCATGCCATCTTGAAAGTTTGTCAGATCGCTCCCCTACCTTTGCAAGCAGTTTAACTATATTTATGTCATATTGTGGTTTCGCACTTTCTGAGAATTGTGATGCTGCAAAATTGGAAAGCATGCAAAGTTTCCACTGTTTGGGGCTTATCCACACTTAGCCTTTGCCCCACTCATTTATTTTATTTCCCCCCACTGATTTTATTAAGGGTTTTCAACCTGATAGACCATAAAATACAAACAAGACTAAAGAGAATAATAAAAAGCAATATATCAAACAGAATAAAACTAAAGAGAAAAATAAAGTAAGATACATTAATAATAATCCTCACATGATCCTCATAAAACACAAAATTATTAATATATCTATGTGGCCTTCAGCCACCATTTAATCTTAATCTTCACACATGCGCTGCTTTTTCCAAGCACAGATCCACACTTAAAAGCTCCATGTCCAAGCGTTTGGGTTTTTTGCCCCAGAGCTTTCCGCCCCACAAAAACCTGCTCTTTCATGCTTAATCAGAGCAAACAACAGTTTGGGTTATCCACAGATTGTCATTTGCTCTGATTGAGCTTTAAAGAGCAGGATTTCATGGGGAAAGCTCTGGAGCAAAAAAAGAAAGGGTGCTCAGACCCATAGCTTTAAAGCGCAGTCCATGGCTGGACAGCATGGAGGAAAGGTAAGTGTGGATAATTCCATAGTGAAACTTTTAAAATAACAGAAGTTCCAAACTGAAACAAAGCTGATAAATTAGTTGATTCTGCCAGTGATGTACCATAATTTGTGATCGTTTATTTATTGATGTTTGAATACATTGGTATCACTAAATCACAAATTGGCATCAACTACTTTGAATGCATTTAAGGAAGCTTACCCAGATGTTTAGAAAGTTTGTGTGAGTTTTGATTTGTTTTGGTCTACTGTATTCTGGTTTTAACTTTCTCTATGTTTTGTGGTTGCAGGTTTTTTAGTGATAATTTTATTGCTTTGTATTTTTTTTCTGCAAAACCACTTTGAGGCTTTTTTCTACCATCAAAGAGATATATTTTTAATGAATGAAATAAATAAATATAAATGAAAACCAGAAATAAAAACAATTATAAAATGCTTGGCACTCCAAGAGACAAATTCAGTGTTGGGCATGGGCGTAGCCAGGATTTATGTTGGGGGGGGGGCAGGCTTCATGTTAGGGGGCAGAACCTCAGTTAGTTAAGTATTTTTGTTGATTTGCTTGATTTAGGGGGGTACCTGCCCTCCGGATACACCCATGGTTTCAGCCTGTTATGATGGTTCAATCAGCACAAACAGGCAGAATGATCTCCCCTCTCCTCATCCATGTGGTGGTCCCCCCCTACCCACAAGCCAATTTCATTCCACTGGCTCCCACTAGCACAATTATTTAGTTGAATCTGGCCTCAAAATCCAGGGTTGACCCAAACTATGGGATCTCTTCTGTAGGCTACAGACCCACTTTTGGAAATTGAAAGAAAGAATGAGAGAGGTTGTTTGGATAGCATACTCTAAATGTGGAGTCATACACACCTGCTAAGCATTGAAAAAATACATGAGGATTGTGCAGCCATATGGACTAGCCCCACATCTGTACATTCATATCCCCTGGCATTCTTGTATTTGGCACGTGCAAGCAAGGGATTCAAATGCACACCAACATGCTCATCACCCAAGGGGAATTCTAACCCAGTCAAGATCCCTCTTTATATGGAACAGTGTAACATGCATACATTTCACATGTGCTAAACATGCAGAGGAAGTGCATGGCCACAGGGTACAACAGCAGTGGACCTGGAGGCAGCCTCTATAATGCTGTGACTCAGTCATGCAGTGCTGGCACCACTAGACAGACCATTGGTCCAACTGGCTCGCTGTCATCTACGTTAACTGGCAGCGACTCCCCAGGCTTTCAGGCGGGGTTCTCTCCCAGCCCTATCTGGAGGGGCCAGAGATTGAACCTGGGACCGTCTATGTGCAAAGCAGATATAATGCAGCTTCCTGTGTTCCTATGATAGGCAATGAAAAGTTAGCCAACAGGGTATGGTAGGGAAGAGAGCAGGAAGTAGAGAGAAGAACAGTGATAACCATGGATAGTGAGATCCCTGCGATGATGGTATCTACTGTTTGAATTTGCAGGCCCCAAATATACGTGAGTAGGAAAGTTCGAGAATTAGAGCTCTTGCACGTAGAAGAACTGGCATTAGATCCCAGAACAGGGAATAGAGTGTAAACGTCCTTCCCTTTTGTATAATTAACATTCATGTATGGCATACAGCTGGGTCTGGGACTGAAGACAAAGCAGGAACATTAGGAGGCTTACTAAAGTAAACTAAAAGAATCTAAAAGACACCTAACACTCCTCCACTATTTCAAAGCAGACAAGGGATTGCAAGGGAGAGAATTTCCATAGAAATTCATAAAATTCCATAGAACTGAAACTATAGGTGTTCTTCACAGACACACCATGGACCCCTTATTTCATCCTGCTCCATTCAGTGTTCTGATTTCATTCTCTGTGGGTTTAGCCTGTGGATGGGACGGCCGGTAATCCTGGAGTCCCGCTCCCACCGCGCCGTGAAAAAAGGGTCCGCTGGCTGGAATCTGAAGGTTAAGCTTGTGAGTTCGTAGTGTTGATGCCTCGGAAGTTTCTGCGAGCGTCTGTGAGTTCCAAGGTTCCGGAAAGAAAAAGAACTAACCTAAACGATGGCCAAAACTGAACGGCCAAATAAAAGGTTTTGAAGTAAAAATGAAAATGAAATAAATACAACGGAGACTGCAGTCTGGTGAAGAAGCCTACCGCTACCCTGCGTGGTTGGTTTCAGTTTCTCTTTCTATCTGTGCTTGCCACGCAACGATGTTCTTACTCGGCTTGCCTCGCGCTTTCTCCACACCACAAACAGGGAGCGGCCGCTATTTATTAAAGAGTCAATCAACGTCATAACAAGCATAACAACCAATTAACAGTCCTGTTACCATTCTAAGTTTAGGCGGGAAGAAGACTAATGACTGTTATCTTATTTAAACTAAAGCGCCTTTTTTACCCGCGGAAGGATCTATGCAGTAAACTGCCCGTCGGATCCTTTTTTACCTTTCCTTCCAAGGCGGAAGTATATTACCAAGTAACTATAAATAAACATAAATAAACATAAATAACCAGGTGCAAAAGCACCTATGAAACATATTCCCACAATTCTCTTTTGACACAAAGGATCAGCAGAGGCGACTGACTGGTGCAGATTTCCATTGCAAAATTCAAGCATAGCTTTACTTTTTTGAAAAATCATTTAATAGGTTAGTATTATCGGAAGGATTGCCCATAGCAGCTGTTGTAACATTTGCTTAGGGGCTCTAGATATTTGATACTATACATAATGAAGCATCTGTCCAGTGAGTGGTGAAGAGTGTGCCAGTGCCATCCCAAACATCTAAGTTCCATCCTTGGGAAGTATAACGCATTTCAAATATTTTCTTAAAAAATCAAAGAAATAATAGGCTATTCTAAAACATATGATCCTCTAATGGCACAGTTTACCTGAATTATTTGCTACTTAATTGAAAAATAAGGGTTCTGTTTCTTTACTGGAGCTGTATTATCGGTTGTGACCCACTGCAAATATCACTGAACTTAAGGCTGTATTAAGAAGGATATTAGGTTTTCCAGAAACCTTGGGGGGAACCCAAGTTCACTCCCAATTTTGTAAAGCTCAACTGTTTCTTGTTTTATGACAGTGAAGCACACTGGGAGACAGCCACAATGCAGATTACAAGAAAAACCTGGATGAATATGACTAAACAGAGAAAGGCTAAAAAGTGTGGTAGTAGCAGCAGCAACAGCAGCAGCAATGAAGAGACAACTTCCAAGCAAAGCTTTTAAGAGAAGTCTTGTGGAAAACAACCAACAGTAACAAGTTGTTTGTTAAGCTCATCAAGGATTAGATCATTTGGATCATTTGACTTGTTGTTGGATGCTAGAAGTTGTACAGCCAGCGGCATTGTGCGAGCTCACGGCACTTGGGGCAGGCGCATGTGCGCCCAGGGGTGTGTGTGCATGTGTTGGGGTGGGGGTGGGGCACAGAGGGTGATGGAGCCTGCAGCAGCACCCCAGAACCTCACTGCCGATCCCATGGGGGTGACCCTGCCCTGCCCTGGAGCCAAGCAGGGCCACGCTCCATCGTCCGCGCAGGGGAGAGTCTGGCCAGTAGACATGGCACTTGGCGGGTGCAAACCAGGCGCCCCAACACCGGTGCCCCAAGCGCAGCCCAGCCTGATGCTCCTCTCCGCTCCACAAGCGTTGGCTCCTCTGATGCCAGGAGAGGAGCGCCAAGCTGGGCTGGGATGAGGGCAAATGCTTTGCGCCCCCTCAAAAATCCATGCCCAGGGCCACATCCCCTCTAGCAGCCCCCACACTATGCCCCTGTGTGCAGTTCAGTCCTAATCAAAAACAGACAGACAAAAGCTACTCTGCTCTTCTGTGATTCTACATTCCTTTCATTTGTTTCAAGTCGTCATTGTCCTTAAATGTTTCAAAAGCCATTCATGATAGCGTTCTAAGAACCAGACATTTTAAAAGGCAAAGTCAAAAGTAATGGGCTGTATCTCATGCTTCTGGTGCAATGGGGCTTCCATTTTTTCTCTCCTTCCCTCATGCGCCCCCAATATCTGCTCTGGAAGGTCCCTCAACCCTCCAGAGCTGAATTTGAGGGCATGCAGGAGAACTGCAGCACTGGATATGGGTCAATAACTATAACATCTAGGGTTTTTCAGGGTTGAAATACATTTCTCTGGAGTGCTAGGATTTGATCCACTTTTGACTGAGGTGAGGAATTGGTGTTAATTGAAAGTCTCCACTGGAGCAAAAAGACCTCTAAAATCCAGTGCGGATTATCTGAGGATCACAGAATCCTGAGAAATGTAATTCAGTGAAAGGAGATGGATTGGTAAGCAAACCATGGTGTAAATATTAGTGTTGTGCAAATAATAATAATAATCCTGCATATTTTTTTTCAACCCTTTCCCATCAAATAATGAGAAAAGAAATTGCACTGGAAAGGGAGAGAAAATGTTAGTTGTGTATATCTTACTCTTGAGGTGGCTGAGGGGTATTTGTGAGTGTCCTTTCTTTTGGTCTACAAATCCTCTCTTTGGTAGTCTGTGTTTTGCAGCCTTTTCCAGGTTCCTGCACCTCAAAGCCTTGGGAAGACTTTTATCAGGTAACTCCTCCCATATTTTTTTTCCTGAAACAGACGTACAGGCAGCCAGGGAGGCTGCAGTGTTGCCGAGTAAATGTTTACCAGATATTTTTTTTGAACAGCCTTGGCCCACCTTGCAACAATTAAGAAGGCTCTAAGTCCCGCACCCACTAAAATTCTAAAGACAGACTCAAGTGACCTGAGAATGAGGCAGAAAAAATTGCAGCCTGAAAGAAAACTTTCAGCACAGCACTTGTAAATATGTCCCGCCATGTACTACATACGCTATTCATTATTAAGTGGCTTTGGATAATTCAATAGGAAAGCAGGGAATAATAACAAACTGAGCTGAACTGCTCATCATCCCACCATCATCTGGGAGGTAGCTGGTGAATATGGCAGCCATGACCTTCTTTGTTGTGCTGCCTGGGCCCTCGGTGGAGCTTGCTCCCTCAGGTGCTGCAGCTGGCCCAGGGCCCAAGAGAGGAGGGTGCAACAGGCACATCATACCCCTGCCTGGGGTCAGAAAGACCTCAGAAAACATTTGCATATGTTGTGTAAAGACTAGCATTTATATTTTGAGTAAACCAACATAAAACGCCATGACACTTCTTCGCCTCCTTGCTTCCACTTCTGCCAATGTGCCCCTGCCTTACTTCTCCCAGACAATCCAGAGAGGCAGTGCTGAAGTCCCATGAAAGGTGGTGCCAGGTGAGGTGGGGGCTCGGCTCGCCTCTTCTGTGGGTGACGCACCGTGCCTACCGAGAGATTGCTGCCTGCCAGGGAAGGGCAGCAGGTGTTGGCACTGACAGTGGCCTGACTTCAAGCAGAGGAGGGCAAAGCAGCTCATTGCCACCATTATCATCATGAACAGATGAAGAACTGACAACATCTGCTAAAATTATCTTTTCCATAGAATTCTCCTAAGAACCATGTGCTAAAGTGTAAAGGAGTGTGCAGATGTTGCCTGGTGTGCCGTGGGAGAAAAGGAGTGAGCGGCTTCAAGTTCATTATTCCCTGACTCACAAAATGAATTTATTGCAAAGAGGAGGTGGCTAACTGGATGTAGGAGAGGAGAGTTTCAGGGGGGCAGTCAAACTGGAGGGACGAGGAGCACGCACGCTTGGGGTTGCGCAAATTGGAGCATGTTTGGCTTCCAAATAAGTTCGAAAACCAGAACAGTCGTTGCCGGGTTTGAAGTGTTCGGGTTTCCAAGTAGTTTGAGAACTAAGCTGTTCGAAAACCGAGGTACCACTGTGCTAGTATTCCTAAGCTAACACAAACTATCCAGCAACGGTAGCTTCTGGAGAGAGGTCATTTAGCAAACTTCAGCTTATTAAGAATTATTTAAGGGCTACAGTTTCTCAGAAACATCTTGTGGATTTGGCCAGGCTAAGTATTGAATCAAACATTGGCAGAACAATTCATTTTTTTTATTGTGTTTTTAATGTTTTGTTGGGAGCCGCTCAGAGTGGCTGGGACAACCCAGTCAGATGGGTGGCATATAAATATTAAAATTGTTGTTGCTGTTTTCATGCTGTGGTTCAAAGTTTTTCACATAAAAGGCTAGAAAAGCTCTTTTTTAAAAGTAAATAGTAAGTTTATCTACCTTTTTTATTAACACTAATTTCTTTTGATGATATGATCTGTATTGCAGTATAAAATGATGTTTCAATGTGAATTATTTCTCCTCATTGGTATTGTAGCAAAAACAAAGATGTTCAAGCCGAATGTGCTTTCTTATCTCTGATCCTCTTTTATGTTATTTAGATTTGCTTAGACTTACCATGGAAGGAGTATCAGAGCATAAGGCCTTAAATGCAGAGAATTAACAGAGCGCTCTCTCATCTTCCAGACCCCTTTTTGACCTTATACAGGTCAGGGCATAAACCATAATGGATAAAAACAGAATGACTAATGGACAAGGGAAAGGGCCCCGACAGAACTTTGTACCCCTGGATAAAATTCCTATTCAGAAATAGGAGATCCTCTATTGCTGCACTTTGAATGTTGCTTGACCCCCGAGTTGGTTGCCTGAGATTAGTTTTTCTTTGCTGCTGTTTTTAGTAATTGTACTTCATTGTTTTTAATTAGCTGTGTTTCATATACATACATTTTTGTTGTTGTTGTTCAGTCGTTCAGTCGTGTCCAGCTCTTCGTGACCCCATGGACCAGAGCACGCCAGGCACGCCTATCCTTCACTGCCTCTCGCAGTTTGGCCAAACTCATGTTAGTAGCTTCGAGAACACTGTCCAACCATCTCATCCTCTGTCATCCCCTTCTCCTTGTGCCCTCCATCTTTCCCAACATCAGGGTCTTTTCTAGGGAGTCTTCTCTTCTCATGAGGTGGCCAAAGTACTGGAGCCTCAACTTCAGGATCTGTCCTTCCAGTGAGCACTCAGGGCTGATTTCTTTAAGGATGGATAAGTTTGATCTTCTTGCAGTCCATGGGACTCTCAAGAGTCTCCTCCAGCACCATAATTCAAAAGCATCAATTCTTCGGCGATCAGCCTTCTTTATGGTCCAGCTCTCACTTCCATACATCACTACTGGGAAAACCATAGCTTTAACTATACGGACCTTTGTTGGCAAGGTGATGTCTCTGCTTTTTAAGATGCTGTCTAGGTTTGTCATTGCTTTTCTCCCAAGAAGCAGGCGTCTTCTAATTTCGTGACTGCTGTCACCATCTGCAGTGATCATGGAACCCAAGAAAGTGAAATCTCTCACTGCCTCCATTTCTTCCCCTTCTATTAGCCAGGAGGTGATGGGACCAGTGGGCATGATCTTAGTTTTGTTGATACATACATACATATTAATTTGTTGTGAGTTCCTTAGAGGGCCCCTCCCCCTGGGTCTAGAAGCAGTAAATAAGTACTTCATCTGTAAATGAATGCATGCTTAAAACATATAAGGGAGGGGGGGTTGAATAAATTTATTTCTCACAATAATTTCAAGATCCCAATCTTATTCCTGATGCTGAGAACCAGCATTTTATAGAACTGGAGCATTATATTTGGAGTACCCAAATAATTATTGCTGCATGGACAAACATGCTTTTATAGCTTCCATCTACTTGTTTTTGGGAGTGTATGAGGAAGAGAGTGAGCAGCTCTTTTGCTGAGGAAGTTTTAAAGCTATTTTGCCCCTTAGAGAGGCTTGCTGGTGTTTGCTCTTGCAAATTGCTCAGTACTTCCTGATCATGTGATGTGCAAGAAGCCAATAGAGCTCATGCTTGGTGTCATCACTTTTTAGTTCAATCATCCCAGGTGCTGAGCTGCATCATATTGAAGATGGCCTTTTTAAATTATGGATGATTGTTATCCATTATTGAAGACTTCTCTGCCCTACATAATTATTGCCCACACAAGTAATAACTGATAATTTCCGGGTAATTTATGTGAATTAAAAACAAGAAATTTTACCAAATCCAGATATATATTTTTCACTTGTTCCCTGCCTGTTTTATTATGTATGTTCATTCTTGTTTGGGAGCTTCATAAACTGGATCTTAAAACGTAATGATTTTGGCTTATTAAACCACTTCCCGACTTCCCCTTTGTTCACAGTAGAAATAATCACTGAGTACTTGGATTCATCCTTTTCTGTCCATGTCCCCCATCTCCCATGAGTAAGAGCCATCATCCCACTGGCTTCCTATATATGCATAGCTGCATTCTCTTGTTTGTTCATCACATGGGGAAGTGATGAGCAACAATATGAACTTAGAGAGTCCTTTTGCACAAATAACAATAGGAGAGACTTTCAATTTCTCAGAACTAGAAAAGGGCTTGTATTTCTTCTTCTTCTAGTGATGTATGTAAGATAAAGCGTGGAAACGGGATGGAGGTTCTTGATTTGTGTAATTAACAAGTCCGGTGAGATATACTGTGCAAATGCAATGTTGTCATTGTGCCTGGAAAGAATTGTATCAGCCCGGTGCCAGATCTCCTGGGTCTAGGATGTGAGTAATAGGGCTTTGGGGGCTTTCAAATGGCAAGCAGAGCAGAGCTGCGCAACTATTTCCTTCTTGCCAAGTGCAAATGATGATGGTGGTGCTTTAGTTGCAATAGCTCAGGCTGTTGTTTGTACTGCTGCAAATTAAGTGGCCCCTTAGGACTGGGCTGTAAGAGAACAGGAGTGTTGCCAGTTGCCTAGGGTAAGTGCCAGTAACTCTTGTTAAAGTGCACACTCCTGTGTGTACAGTTGACCCCAGAATGACACACTTGAGATGCCTCTTGTACTGAAGCTGATTAACCATTTGAAATCTACCTGGAACATGTTGCAACCAATTCCGAGCTCAACTACCCAGCTGATTGCAAGGCCAAATATGCAGAGTTGGGTTCAGTTACTGGACTGAAATCACTGAACTAAATTATCATGAAATTGCCTGAATCCCCCAATCACACTTTAATAGTGTTCTGTTGCTGCCTTTTCTCTAAAAGGTAAAGAGACCCCTGACCATTAGGTCCAGTTGCAGACGACTCTGGGGTTGGGGCGCTCATCTCGCTTTACTGGCCGAGGGAGCCGGCGTGCAGCTTCCGGGTCCTGTGTCCAGCATGACTAAGCCGCTTCTGGCAAACCAGAGCATGCTTAAAATTCCTCTGCTGTTAAATTTTATTGTTGTGGTCACTGAGTTCAGATGGTATCCACCCATGCTTTTTTTTAAAGAAGTCAAATATGAAGCTGCTTATCTTACAACAAGAATACATAACTAGTCCCTAAGATCAGCCTCCATACCTGAGCACTAGAAAGTGACTGATACAGCATCAATTTTTGAAAAGGGATCTAGAAAATTACAGGCCAGCTAGCTTACTGTCTTTTCTGCGAAAATTTGTTAAAAGCATTATTAAAGAGAAATATTATCAAATGGATGAAACATAAAGTCTTGCTGAAGAAAAGTCAAGATTACTTCTGAACACACGTCATCTCTCACTAACCTTCTAGAAGCAGAACCCCTCCATAGCAAATGTGAAATGTGAAAGCTTTGCAAATGGGCTTCAGACATATCTTATGCTAAAGACCAGGCACTCATTAAGAATTCACTGTATACAGTACAATGGTATACACGTATACGCAGAAGTAAGTCTCTTTGGGGCTTACTCCCAGGTAAGTAGGTGGAGGATTACTGCCTAAGGTTGGGTTTTGGGGTTGGCAATTGGGAGAAGTGGAGTTATTTTACCTCTAACAGCTGTGTGGTGGGCAGAAATTGAACAGGTGAAGCCTTTTCTAGTTGAATTTCTGCCCACAACACAGCTGTTAAAGTTCCAGACTCTCCAACTGATGCAAAATGCTGGGGCTAGACTGTTGATGGGGACAAACTATTGCCTGTACATAACTCTGGTGCTCAAAAACTTGTACCTTGGCTGCCTATAAACTACCGGTCCAGGTTCTAGAGTCTTGTATTTACCCTAAAGTCACATAGTCCAGGCAATTCCTGGAAGGCCTAGAAGTTGCTGCACATGTTTGCCTTAGAGGCTCTGAAGAATAAAGTTATTTCAAGTCATTTCTCATTCCTCTAGTTTGGCTGTAGACCCAGAATCTACACAACCAGCGCCAAGGGTAGCCCCACATAGAACGCATTGCAATAATTAATTAAGCCTTGGAGCTACCAATGTGTGCATCATTGTTTCCATACTCTTCCTGTCCAAGAATGGCCACATTTGGCATACCAGCTGTAGCTGGTAAAGGGCACTCCTAGCCCCTGATGCTACCTGAGCCTACAGTGTCAAAGATGGATCCAGGAGCATCCCCAAGCTCCAAACCTGTTCCTTCAGAGGGAGTGCAACCCTATTCAGATCTGGTCAATCTCCCAAACATAGGAAACATCAATTCACAGTGTTCTCCACTCCACCAGTGTGCCCAGACAATAGTCCAGATAATGCAAAGCCTCTCCTGACTCAGATATTATGGAGAAGTAGAGATGCATGTCCTCAGCATACTAATGACACTTCGGCCCCAACTCCAAATGACATCTCATAGGTGTTATTGACATGGTATTAAACAACATTGGGGACAATATTGGTGTTATGTACTGAGTTGAATAGGATCCAAAGTGCAGCAGTCTGATTGGTCCTAGAACAATAGGATTGAGATTGCAGCAGTCTGATTGGTCCACAGGAGCCACCCAATCCAGCTCCAGGTGGAAGTGAATCCGCACTCTGATTGGCATACAGGAGTATCCCGGAATTAGCCAATCACGTGGGGCCCATTGTGTAAATAGTGTATATAAAGCAAACGTTTTGGGGGAACTGCATTCCTCACTACTATGAGCTGAATAAAGAGCATGAAATTCACACTTGACTCCGAGTATATTTCAATTGTACTCTCTAGCACACCATGGTGCAAGGACACATAGGCCCATAGAGTCTCCCAGTGCTACTCTCTGAACATGACTCTGTAGGAAGGAGTGGAACCACTGTAGAACAGTGTCCCTCAAGAGCTTTTTTAGGAGGATACCATGGTCAATTGTATCAAAGGCTTCCAAGAGATCAAGAAGTAGAGTCCCACTTCTCCTGTCCTATTCTTGATACTGGTCATCCACCAGGGAAGCCAAAGCCAGGGGAAACCAGTGTCTCATGCTTTCTCACCACATAATTACAGTGGTACCTCGGGTTACAAACACCTCAGGTTACAAACACTTCAGGTTACAGACTCCACTAACCCGGAAGTAGTACCTCCGGTTAAGAACTTTACCTCAGGATGAGAACAGAAATCATCCTAGGGAAGTAATTATAGGTTTCTGGTATAAAATTGGGTATAAATGATTTAAATAAATGTATTAGGTAGTTAACAATGAATAATGAGGTAATAAGTAATTGAACAAGATACTGTAATGGTTATTTGGTAAATCTATGAAACTGTCAAAGAAGAACAGAAGTGAAACCCAGAAAGGAGAGGTCGGGGGAAGTCGCCCTAAGATGTTACAGGGAAAATGTGAGGATTGTATAAGAGTTGTTTGTGTTGTGTTTGTTTCTGTATTTGTTATATATGTTTTGTTTCTTATAAAATGAATAAAAATGTTTATTTAAAAAAAAGAACAAAAATCACGCGCCGGCAGCAGTGAGACCCCATTAGCTAAAGTGGTACCTCAGGTTAAGAATGGTTTCAGGTTAAGAATGGACCTCCAGAACAAAAGTTCATAACCAGAGGTACCACTGTATGTCTGCCGACAGACAGGAGTTTGCCAAAATGTCGTTAATGTTATCCATTTTGTTCCAGTGTTGTAATATTATACTGAATCTAACTATTTTCATTTGTTGGGAATTTATATAAACGAATGAGAAGACACAACACTGATTATGTTATGATTAAAAATCCATTTTATAGTATCTTATTTCCTTATTTACTTGTAATTCTTTAAAATTTATATAAAAAAAATTAAAACTAAAAAGAGACACACCCTGAATTGTTTCTATCTTAAAATGTTTTTGGAGGAGAACTTGCCTTCAATATATATAGAATCATTAGTGATCTGTGAATTTGAATGATGGTTTAGCGAAGGGGCCTGTCCTTAGACATTCAATAAGCTTTTTCTTAGAACCATTACAATACTCTAAAAATCTCACCAGTACAAGTACTCACATGTGTTCTAATGCACACAAGTTCTACTCAGTGGCAGAAATATTCTATACATTAAGTGGGGAGACATGAAAAATGTGGCCACTGTGTTCCATTGATAGGAACAAGATGTACTTCCATACAAGGTGTCTGGGATTTATAGGTTACTGTAGTTTCATTGAAGCATAAGGGGTTCAAGAATCGGGACCATAAGAACCTATTATGCCACTGACCTCTTATAGCCACAAAATACCAACGTGCAAAATAAAACGGTGAAGGGAATGGCTTTTGGATGCCCCCAACACTTTCCATCCTTGTTCTCGTTTCGGAGCATTTCACACAGAAACAAAAGGCAACAGTACACATTAAACTATTTTCAGCACTTTAAAGGAAACTTGATTGAATGTCTTTTTAAGCTATTGCCTATCTCAAGGGGCTATTGAAGAAAAGGGGGTGGAACACACACAGAAAGTGCTTAGAGATTGCAAATGGGAAATAGGATGCTTGGATTTCAGCGTGAACAGTATCCGGTGTCTATAATTGCTATAAATGAAGCCAATCAATAGTATGTACAAAATACCATTATAATGGTCCATAGTCTTAGCTATCTCTAAATGATTGCAGCTGGTGTGTCTTCATCAAGAGTACTTTGATCAGATGGAATATTACATAGATTTTTGTCCCTAACAAAGCTTGACTCAAAACAAGGTAGAAAATGGACAGGGCCAGAAGGTCGTGTTAACCTTGTGGTTTTATAGCAAAGTGCAGCTGGAGACAAAAAATGGTCCCATGTTTAGAACTTTGTTCATGGGCAGAGCCAGAAAGTCTGGCCACTATCTGTTATCCTAGCATTAGCAGCCAAAGGAAGAAGCGTTAATGGGAGTTTGAGGGGGGAAATAGTAACCTAATATTAATGAACTGGCATGTCTGTCACTTCTGTGTTCATTTAGTTTGATTCAACTGTCAAAACTTCTGGAGCCTGAGTAATGGAAATAAACCTTGGAGATCTCATTTAAGAAGAATCTTAAGTCTATTTGTACAAGCAACCATCTCAGAATTATTCATTAATGTTTCACTTTACACTGCTAGTTCAGAAGCTGCAGTGTTGAGAACTGATAATGAGTTCGAATCAGAAAAGTTTAATTATTCATGCGCTAAATATTTGCAAAAGAAAATACTGAGAAATCTTATACGTTGTCTCTGGAAGTTCTCTTGATAGACTTAAGATGCCATTAGTAGCATGCTGCTATTCTGGGTTAAACCACAGAGCCTAGGGCTTGCTGATCAGAAGGTCGGCGGTTCGAATCCCTGTGACGGGTGAGCTCCCATTGCTTGGTCCCAGCTCCTGCCCACCTAGCAGTTCGAAAGCACGTCAAAGTGCAAGTAGATAAATAGGTACCACTCTGGCGGGAAGGTAAATGGCGTTTCCGTGCGCTGCTCTGGTTCACAGAAGCAGCTTTGTCATGCTGGCCACATGACCCGGAAGCTGTACACCGGCTCCGTCGGCCAGTAACACAAGATGAGCGCCGCAACCCCAGAGTTGGACACAACCGGACCTAATGGTCAGGGGTCCCTTTACCTTTACCTTTCTATTGTTGTCACTAACACTGGGAGTTTTGGCAACACAGGGCAAAGCTACTTGTTATAACCTAGTTTGGCCCTGTATATTTAATTCTTCAGCTTTAAATAGCAAGGATAGCTTTGCACAAATATCAGCTTCCCTCCAGTACAAGTAGTAGCAGGGGCGGGCAGAAATTTTGACAAGATCATGGCACCAGGGTAAAGGGTTTTGTAAAAACTCATTGTGTTCTGATCCTGGTATCTCACACCCTAGGTACTATTTAAAGTGGAAGCACAGGGCACACAGAACCAAACTGTACATCAAATTAAACAGGCACTTTGGCCCAAAGTTTTCCGAGAGAAAGTAATACAAGTTAAGTACTGAGCAGAGGCCTAGGTTGTGTCTGCTTGCACTGAGAAATTGCCAGCACACCAGTGCAACAGACTTGGGTGGCTACAGCTTCACATTCCTGACCTCAGTGTGGTCCAACTACATCCTCTTTAACTTAGAGTAGTGGGACAAGGGAGCAGGTTCCTATTCCTTCTTCTCTTCAAACTTTCTCTCTGGACTGGTGCTCAGAATGTGGTTCAGAGCCTGAAGTCTGCTTGCTTTCTCCTCCTAGAAGAATGGTGGTACTGGCTATGGATGAAGGAATAATAATTATGCATAGATTCAGTTTTTCACATGCTCTGGGTCTGAGGAGGGGTGGACTTTGGTTACCTTTCATAATGTGGTGCCCTGTGTGAGGCCAAAATTTGGCACCCACAAATGGATCTTCTTCCCTTGGCTTGGTGCCCTATGTGGCGGAACCACCCACACTGCCCTAAATCCAACACTGGTCTGAACTCTTCACTGAAAACAGGTGCTGAGGCTAATTCCTGGAGGATCCTACCTTAGGCAAAGAGCTGGAGGCAAAACACAATGCATTCATTTTCTTGAACTGTTTAACAAGCTTTAGCTATATTCCTGAACCTAACTGTCTCTTATGAAGGCTGTGAACTGGAGATTGCTAACCCATGGTCTGTCCATGGGGCCATCTGACCCCAAGGAGTACCCAACATTTATCATTTAAAACAATAATGACAACTGTTTATGTTTTAAAAATAAAGAATGACTGCTCCCAAGGGTCACCTGCTGTGATGCCATTGCTCCAAAAGAGTGTGTGTGTGAGAGAGAGAGAGAGAGAGAGAGTGACCCAAGCCCTCCCCTCAAATATTCCCCCCAAACAGATAACCATTTTATTTAACATTCATCCTGATTTTCTTGCATAAAGCTTACACACTGAGATTATATCTGGTCTTCACTGAACATTCATTCTGATTTTGTTATAGGACAGTTATATAACAATAAGCATTTATCCTGCATTCATCCTGATTTGCTTGCAGGATGTTCACACATCTTCCTGTGTGAGGTTTTCTAAAGCCATTATTAGGGTTTCTGTTAAAATGACAATAATATGTATGTGTCCTGTTGTGTATAGTATATGGATATGTGTAGGACTTCCGAGGGAGGAAGATGGCAGACTCGATGTCTCTTGTTGACATTCTGTCGGCAGAAATAATTATGTGGTGATTAATGATAGCCAAGCCATCTTGGTTTTCACATTCTCTCTGAGAAAATGGAGAGAACAGGGGATCAACCTCTGATGCTCTGAAAAGCCTGCTTTCCATGCCAGGAGACGGAGGCAATTCAAGGGACCGGGATGGGGGTGAGTGACCTAAAGCAAGGCACTTCATTCGTGCCCAGACACCACATAATAGTGCTCAACGTCAGGCCATAAGGTCAGCAATACCTCCCTTTCTTTAATTCCTTTTCAGGCTGTTATAAATTATGACTGAGCTGATCTGTGTGCAATCTACCAGCTGACTGCTTGCTGAAGAAGAGACATAAAACGCTGAAAGCAAAACAGAAAGCTGTGCTGGGGTCACCCCTTCCCTGCCTCCCTCCATCCGCAACTGCTCACCATGGGCCTTGGCTGCTCCCACCACCATCCGGAAAGCATGGTGTGCCCAGTGAGAAGCGAGCAAGCACTGGCCAGGGGGCCATTTAGTGAGGGGGCCAGCCTTGATGTGACCCAGCATGGAGACTGAAGGGCAGCCCGGCCTCAGAAATGCACCCTCAGGAGGCTACTCCATTCAAAAGGTACAAAAAGGATGGAAAATTTTCATAGAATACTTAGATCAGTATTATAATATCAAAAATATCCTGGTAGACATAGCGTGATTCCTGTATGTTACAAAGAATATTATCTCTTTATTTGGAAGAAACTAAATAAGACAATATAATAAAGTGATCCGTGTGTAGATAAATGGTAAAAGTAAGGACACAACGAGTATAATCGGAAGTCAATTGTTTTTATTTTGTGTTATATGTTTCTTTTTCATTTTCTTCTCTTTCCTTCTTTTCTTTTGCTTTTTCTGAGTTTCTTCTCTGTCTTAATTTTTCCTTTTTTTAGTTTTGGTGTACTTCTCTATTTGACCTACTTAGGAAAAAGAGGAAAAGTTGATAAAAGTTAATATAAAATATGGATAAATTTTAAATGAGATTACCTACTTGTTTATATATTAGCATGTAAATATTGGGGAAAGGGTCAATTGTAACAAAGAAATATGATTATGTTATTCTTTATATGTTATTGTTATTGTTAATTTTGTTATATTTGAAGTTTAAATAAAGTATATTTTAAAATCATAAAGAAAAGAAATGCACCCTCAGGAACACAAGGAAGATGGACAAAGCCCTCTGCCAGGCCTGTGCACAGCATCTGTGTTTACCGGCCTCTGCTGGGGATGCGGCAGTGAGGCCAGGATGGGCTCCAGGGCCCAGAGACCCCAGCAGCAGGCAGACAGGCAGGAAAGGATGGGGAGCAGAGGATAGGGCCTGCCAGAATGTGCCTGGGCTGCAGTGGCAACAGCCCCCCACGGACAACTCTGCTGTCTTCGCTGGGGCGGGGATCCCACAGAAGCTGGCGCCTTGTTGCGCCCCCTCAGCATTTTGCACCCAGGGCCATGGCCTCCCTGCCCCCCCCCATGTTACACCACTGCTGTGTACAATTTGGAGTGAATGTAGAGGGGGAAACTACCAACCTCTGGTGATTCTCCTGGAAAAAGAATGGAAGAACGGAAATGGAAGGAACTTTCCCCCCTAACCTAGAATGAAAAATCATGGCCAACAGGAAATGGGATTGGAAGATATGGAACTGGGTGTGAACTGATTAATATAAAATAAGTAAATAACTACAGATTACTGTTTTAATATAATAAAAAATTCCTTAGTTGGTCTCTAAGGTGCTACTGGAAGGAATTTTTTATTTTATTTTGTTTTGACTATGGCAGACCAACACGGCTACCTACCTGTAACAGTTTTAATATGTGACCTCAGTGGAGAGACTCCTGTGTGAACGAAGATGAAAGCTTTATTGTTTTTCAACATAGGAATTAAAGTTGTTGTGCTGGACTGAAGGAAAACTATTTTTGACATTTATTTATAATAATTGGAGAACCCCTTTTAGACATTTTGTGTGGGAGGGAATATGAATGAACTTGAGATGTGTGGATCTGAAGATGGGGAAAATATCGCCTAGCAGAAGGAGCAACGCCTGGATACCACCTTGAATAATCTTTGTATATATGACTGACAGAGGGAGAATTGCAAGTCCTTTTTATTTATTTTCTTTTTTCATTCTTTTTATATTCCTTCTTATTCTTCTTCTTTCCTTGCTTTGCTTTTGTTCTGTTCTTTTTGGTGTCCTCTACTCTGGAGTACTGGTCAGGGGTGTCTTTACCCTTTACCTTTTACTCTGGGGTACTGAGTGGATTGTACATACATTAAGGTGATGGAAGGCAGGTGTGAGAGACAAGGAAGGGAAGGTCTCCCAGGGTGGGAGAATGGGAGAAGAGGAGCTCCCACATGAGAGCTGGGGGGGTCCACCCCCCTTCAGTGTGAGACAAGTATTAAGATCAACCTTTGAGAGGTGACTCTGTGTTTCTTCTCCTTTTTCTTTCTCTATTTTTGTTTTATTTAGATTGGTTTTTTATTGCATTGTATGATGAAAAAATTCAATAAAAATTATGGAGGTAAGGTATATGGATATGTGTGCATATCCACATACGTATATGCACTATTGGAATCTGAACATGACAGGAAAACATTTGTTTTAAAATATTAATACCATGTACAAATACCAAGAGAAAATAGTATCTGTAACATCTGGGACAAATGAACTTTTGCAAGATTATTAAACTTAAGAAGAGGCATTGTACCACTCTCTAATAAACACATGCAAAAATCAAATCACATTTCCCCTCCACAACGATCAAACACTGAATGTAAAGGCTCAAAAGAAAACTCAATTTCTGAACATACATTTTTGTTTTGGGCTGCTGGTGTTCAAGAAAGTGCTCTAGGACATTTTTCTGCTGAGGAGGAGGAAAGGGAGGAAGAAATAACAACCAATTATGAGCTTTGCTGTATTTACATGAAAGAACCTTTTTGTTGTATTCTTCAATCTCTTGTTTGGGCTGTCAACAGCAATTTGATAAAGAACGTCCCTCTGTCTGACCTGTTTTTTCAGTGGTAACCTATATTGTGTGCCACAGGAACCAATGATAGGGCAATATATTATGCTCTTTCTCAAACCTCCTGCATGCTTAACATAGCATTTAAAACTCATAGCTGTTTGATAATTTAGCTAATACTATTTTAGTTAGGAAACAAAACTTAGTTACTTTAATCTCTTTTCCCCCCTCCCCCAACACACACTTTAGAGGCCAAAGCTCATGACAACTGTTTTGTGGTGAATGGTCAATTGTTACAAAATTCTAATTGGTTCTGGGTCAGTCCCTTTGAAATGACTGCTCTGCTCCAGTAATTTTTTCAATTAATTCCTAACAACTGACAAAACTTTGGATCTTGTCAAAAATTGTTGCAGTTCTTTAAGCTAGAGGTACAAATAACTTAATAAGGAATACAATTGAATTGAATTACCAGAAGATACCTTCTCACTCTCAAAGATTTTGCTGGCATAAAATCTACTTGCTTGCATCCACATTATATTGATATATTTATCTCCCATCTTTGTTGGATAACTTCTGTCCGAGGTTTAAATAAATAAAAAAGGCTTTTACTGAAAATGTAGGAAGTGCTTGCTCAGTTTTATACAGCTGAAAGAGATTTTCATGACAATAAACTTTTTTACCTGCTTAAAGTAATACTGGAAAACAAACCAAGATCATCCATCAATTGTAACACGAACAGACAATTTATATTACTTGCCCTTTGCCCCTTTGGTAGGCCAGTGAATGACAAATCCAATGGTTTTATGTGAAAACGTCCATTGATAATTCTTTGGCCAGTAATGTGTCCTCATTGAGTAGATTTCCGGAGAAGAGGGGACACAATGACTTGGAGCCATTTTTCATCATTTCCTACCTAAAGTCCATGTTGATTCAAATATTAGACTGTATGTGGTGTTGAATCCTGTGTTTCTGAGATCAAGGAAGCCAGTGGATGGGTCCTCATGACGGCAGAATAAATCCACAAGGTTTCAGAATGCAGAATAGTACACAACCACACTAACGCAACCAGTTTAACTTGTAGTGTCTTCTACACAGGAGATGCAAGTTCTCAGTGTGCAGAAAGGGGAGCCCATGAACTTTAGTCCATGAAGATAGCTTCTCTATTTGTAAATGACAGGCCTTTTTCCGCTCTCCCTCCCCCAATTAAGATCAACACTTTAACAAGTTTTGTGCCACCATTCAGACACAAATTGGTGCCTGTTTCATGCTTGTTCCGCCCTGCTGAATATGGGGATGCAGGCACCAGTCTGACATCCACGGAGCTGCAATGCCCAGAACCATGATCCTGCTCTGACAGTGTTGACTTTCACTTTATAGCAGCTGTTGTGTCGTTCTTGCTCACCTGAGCTGGCCTCCAGATGATAATGTGAATAGGAAACTAACCCAAGGAAACCTTTGCAACAAGGGCCTTCACCCGCTGACCACTTTAACCTCAACAACGTAGGAGGGCAGCCCACTCTGGTCTCATTAGCTTCCATGGTAAAAAAGGCATTCTGCTACTTGGTGGTCGGAAGGATGGACAATGAAGTTTGCTAGGGGAATATTCAGCAAGCCCAGGCAATAGATGGGAGTCCTGTGGGAGTCTGGCAGTTTGGCTGAAGCAGGGCTCCTTCTGATTGGTTGCTCTCTTAAATAGTAACGGAGCAGTACCTCTCTCAGTTCAGCAGCCATACCATGCAAGGACTCCAGTGATGCAATTTTTCAAAAAGGATTTTTTTTAAAAAAAAAGATATACATGCATATATAATTGATAGCTACTGCATGTTGTGCTCGAATAAATAAGAAGGTTAAAGATTTAAAGAGCAAGAAATTGATACCGTACCCAGATGTGGTTGAGGTATCTGGAAAGTGAGACCACCATCCGCCCCCATTCACCTTGCCAGGCCACTCCCACTGCATGTTCCCTAAACTCCGCCCATCCAGGCTCCTCCCACCTGCTGCAGAAACACACCAATAGTGCCTGTGTCCTCTCAAGGAAGGAGAAGTATTTCCCTCTGCTCACCCCAGCTCTGCTCATGGAAGCCCCTCTTCTCAGCCATAATAGTTACATGGACCGTCCATGCTCAATGCATCCCTGCATACCTGGTGCTGGAGACAACTGGAACATTTGACTTCATGCATCTGATTATTTATGATTTTATTCTTTATTCGTTGCATTTACGTATATCCCACTTTTTTTTTCCTTCAAGGAGCTCAGGGTGTCTTACATTGTTCATACATGCCCCTCATTTAATCCCCACAACAACTGCATGATTTAGGTTAAGCTGGGAGGCAGCAACTGGCCCAAGATTACCCAGCGAATTTTGTGGTCAAGTGAAGATTTGAACTCTGGTCTCCCAGGTATCCTAGTCTTACACTCTAACCACTATGTCACACTGAAGGAAAGCACTGGCCATAATTTGCTTTTGCTCCAAAAGACTAACATCGTAGGCAACAAACCCTGCTTGTGAGCTGCCCAAAGCACTGCGCACAGCTGGAAACAGAACGCTGGACTAGATGGGGGCCAGTGGCTAGTTCACCAAGGCAGCAAACTGTGTACCAGAAAGAGTCGAAGGGCTAAGCTGCAAAGCCAAGTGGCTCTTGTGTCTTTCACATTTGCTGCGGCAACATTCATTTCACCAGTGAATAGAGGTCTAAAAGTGGGGTCCCACGGGGGTCTGTGCATGGTTCTGCCCTACCCAAAAGTAGTGTCTGCATAGGGCCAATGTCCTCTTCCTCCTTCCTGGCCTCCCTTCAGTCTTGCCTTTAGGTGCTCAAACTCTCCCAAGAAATTTATCCCATTACGAACATTTATTTCCTTTCCAAAAATTCATTTCCCCCAAATTCTGCCATAGTAATTTCCTCCTCTGCTTTCCTCCACTAGCTCTATTAAAACAAACAAACACACAAACACACATTTTTTTTCTCTCCCCTCCCCCATGAAAAGAGGGGGCCACTTTCTCCAGTCATGCCACCAGCCCAGCTCTCAAGACTCCCCTTTAGTCTGGACCACTAAATTCTAACACGACAAGGCAGCACAATCCTCCTTTGAATGCCCACATGTTCTTTGTGTTCAAAAGTGCCACAAATGAGTGTGAGGAACTGCTGTCCATTCTGGCACTGATAGCCAGCCTGGCTCAGTCCTGCTCTGCTCCTTCTTTTCAGCAATAACAACAGTGCATGCATGGGCCATGCTTCAGGATGTCAGTTTTGTGACCAAGAGGACCCACCCATCAATTCAAGTGAACCAGAAGCAGTTGTTTGGGCCCCAGATGCAGGCACTGCATTCCAGAGCTGTGGCCAAGGACCAGGTAGAGCAGAGGTAGGTGTGCAGTCACAAGTCAGGCCCAGATCATGACCCAAGGAAGCAGTCAAGGAAAAGGCATTGGCACTCAGGCCGCATCCTTACACCAATACAGTACAAGTTTGGGAAGCCAAATTAGCCAAAAACACACAGGGCCCAACACCTACAAGAATGAAGCCCAGGATCAGCAGAGGCTTGAACTGGCCAGTATGCAAGCTTGGCTAGGATCCTGATCCAGCATGTGACTTGTAGGTGGGAGGGTGCTTTGGTGTGTAGACCTCCTTGGTTAGATTAAATAGAGAAGTATGGGTGGAGGAAAAAAGGGAGGGCATAGTGGGGGGGGTCTTTTTTGCCTACCCCAATACGTCTAATTTGGGAAGTGAGATATTATTTGACAGGAAGTCCTCCCTGTTGGAGCCACATTCCTCTGTGTGTCCAGTCTATCAAACAGGAAATGTTGGACTTGACTGCTCTCTCTGGATAGCTCAACACTCTGGAGCTGGTTTCGGGGATTCTGGAAGCAGATCTTCACCTGGGTTTGGCAGAGCTAACATCTCAGGCCGCATTGGGCATCCAAGGCGGCGTCCAGCTGGAGGATATGGCCCATGGATCATCTTCCTGGAGGCCTCCGTCGGCGCAGCTCGCCTCCAGGCCAGTTCTCGCGGGGTGGGCTCCAGGGCCCGGCTGCAGAGGCCCTCGGCCTCGAGTGGGGACACAGAAGAAGGCATCAGCGCGCGGCGGAGGGCAAAGTGGATAGGACGCGCGAGCACACCTTTCCAAAACATAGCAGAGCGAGTGCGGCGACCACAAGTCAAAGGGGAAAGTCTGGCGCTTCAGGACCACAGGCGCGGGATAGGGTCTTGCCTACCCGGACTAGCATGCTGCATCGGTCCTCCAGGGCTTCAGCAGGAGAGCCTTTGCAGCCCTCCCTGGGAGTGAGCCTGGCATGGAAAGCGTCTCCCCTGCAGCATGGGGCGCAGGCATTGGAAGCGAAGGCTGGCGGTTCTGCGGGCAGCGCTGACCTTTCCTTGTAAGGCCTGCCTACCCCAGCAACCCCTCCCTCCCTTGCACCCAGTCACCCGAATATGGTTTGGAACGAACGCGCCGCTTTCCAATCCCCGAACCTTTCCAATTCCCGAGCCAATAAAGGACGCGCAATTTAAGCGCTAGTGCGCAAGTGAAACAATGGGGGGGGGTGTCCCACCTGACGGAATCTCTCTCTCTCTCTCCTATGACGGAAGAGCCCTCCGGCCCCCGCCCGGCTCCTCCTCAGTCCCCTGCGGTACTGGAGCTCCCCTTCCAGGCTGCCTCTTTTCCCTGCAGGGCCGGCGCGCTCCCTCCCGTCCTCTGCGGCCTGCTGGGGGAAGCGCTCCCGGCCGAGCTTCCGCTTCGGGATATTGTTGATGGCGAAGGGCAGCCGCGGCTGGGGATGCAGCTCCGCTGACGGCTCCCTGCCCGGAGCTCTACACTTCCCCGGGTCCCCGAAGCCTTGGGCTCCAAAGCCGCCTCCGGGCTGCACCATCAGTCGGCGGCGAGGCTTTCCCAGCAGCGGAGCGGGATCTCGGACGGCGACCGGGGGGGGGGGGGCGGCTGCCAGCCGCTGGCGAATGGGTTGGCGGCCAAGAGGGCGAGAGGAAGGGGCGGGGATCGCACGGGGTGGCTGGGAGCTTCAGCAGCTCCGGAACCATCGTACTCGGATCCGACCAGGCGACCCGAAGGAAAGGAAACGGCGCCAGCTGCCTTGCGCCAGCGGCCCGTCCGGCTGGCCTTGTTTGCGCTCTGTCACGTTACTCAACACCCCGCCCTTCAAACTTGGCATGTTAAAAACATTGGCATGTTAAAAAAGAAAAAAGTGTCCGGTGCTGTTCACAGCAAGACATCATGGAGCCTCGACGGCAGCTTGAAGAAAAGGCGAGGCCCCAGCCGCCGCCCTTCCGGTTTCCCTGCCAGAGAAGGAGGCCAGAGCGGAGGCCTGAGGCAGGGGAAGGCGAGCCGTACGTACGGGATCTCCGCCTGAAGCAGGGTCGTATTTGGCCCCCGGTCCAGGAAGGGGGGGTGGGCAGGAACGTTCAGGTCACAGTTGAGCGATCCATGGAAAAGACGTCCCTGACCTCTGGAACAGCACCCTCTCCAAGTGTTGGATGCAGGATCCAGCCAGCGAGCAAAGACACCCTTTGGCAGAGGGCTGTTGTGCGCTAGCCTTCTGGAGATGCGCCATAGTTGCGCAAGCTCGGCTTGCTTTGGGCCGAGGCACGCGGTCCGAGGCGCCCCCCGCCGGCTTCCGTGGAACTGCGAATGTCCCGGGACAGGAGGGCCGGTCTTCGCTTCCCGCCGGACAAGGCGGGAGCAGGTTCCCTTCTTCCCTTGCTGACGCTTCCTTGCTGAGAAATCGCGCCTTCCGGCCCCATAGCAATAATCGGCACGTCCCTGATCCCTAGGAAGGGCCCGCCTAGGATGTGGGTCTCGGGCAGAGGCGCCTGCGCTGTGTGGGGCAGCCTCCTCGCGCCTGTCGTATACAGCCTGGAGGGCGCCAAGAGCAGCGGCATTCCTGCGCTGGCGACGGCCTCTCAGCTCTGGCGGCCTGACGACGGGGAGGCTACTTAGATTCAGCCACTGAATAGTGCTGCAGATAAGCCCTGCCAGAGTTTCAGGGGAAATCCTCGGTGAAACATGGGAAGAGGCTGAAAGCAGGTCAGACTCTGGCCAGCGAGCAGGGCTTAGAGGAGAACAGTTCCCAGCCAAACAATTTCCGTGCAGCAAAAGCAACAACAACGAGAGAAGCTCGTGCCGTAATAAATTCCTTAGTCTTTCAGGTGCCGCAAGGCTCTTCTCGGTTTATATTAGAGTTGCTGACATCCCGTGAAAGATAACTGAGTCTGGATAGGATGGATGCGCGTCTTCCAACCTGGGGCATCAATTGTGGTGGAGGCTGACGCGGTTCTTTGAAAAGGGAAGCTTTAGAATACAGTCGCAGGGCGATTTCACAAACCGACCCAGAGGCGCGCGCGCGCACGCACCGACCTGCCCGTTTTCCAATGGGCAAAAAGGACCAACCCTAGCAAGGCATCGAGATTAAGGCGTGTGTAACTTGCCTTGCTCCGCACAGTCTGTTTAGCAAGGAGATGCGGAGAGTCAGCCGCCTTCATGGCTCACTGTCGACCCGATTCTTCTCATTGTCTCCAGTGGGATTGCAGCAACGCCTATGTGTAAAATATTGCGGACAAAGTGTTTTGAAAACAGATTTGGGTTTGGGTTTGATTCTTGTATAAACTAACCTAAGCCCACGTGGTGTAGTGGTTAAAGTGTCGGACTAGGACCTGTAAGATCATGGTTCAGAGCCCCACTCAGTCGCTGCCTCTCAGCCTGACCTACCTCACAGGGTTGTTGTGGGGGATTAAATGAGGAAAGGGAGAACCATGTAGTACCCCACCTTGAGCTCTTTGGAGAAAAAAGTGGGATATACCTGCAATAAACAAAATAATAATGAACACAATTCGTGTTCGGCGTATTATGACGTATTATGCATTTATGAGTGCACCTGAAACTGTTTGGCTTTTGATATGAATCCAGCTTGGGTGGAGGGAGCTAGAAGATCTCCCTCTCCCAACATATCTTGTTTTTAAAGAAAGCAAACGTTATCCAAAAATAAATGGCCAGGTAATTTTTGCAGCGCTACCACAGCACCGCTAAAGACTAGACCCGCAGAAACTCCATGTAATTCGGTTAGTACCAGCCTCCTTTAGTGGCGTAAAGCGAGCCCCGAAGTCAAAGCGGATAGTAACGCTTACCTATCGGAGTCCTAGACAAATCGCAATTCTTTCTCCGAGTGTGGATGCTGATGGAGAAAAGACGGCGGAGGTAATAAAATGCAGGGGTAGCCAACTCCCCTCCAGATCTTGTCGGACTACGATTCCCATCGTCAAAACAAAATCGAAAATTCTTTCCAGTAGCACCTTAGAGACCAACTGAGTTTGTTCTTGGTATGAGCTTTCGTGTGCATGCACACTTCTTCAGATACCTGTCACTACGATTCCCATCATCCATTATCGTTGGCCATGCAGGCTGGGGCTGATGGATTGGGAATCGATGTCCAACAGCACCTGCCCCGGCTTTCGGAGGCGCACACTGAAAGGGAGGGGGATCAAAACAGCCCAATGGGAAGGGAGAACTGTGCATGTTCAGGGGCCACGGAATCCTTGGGCTGTTGGTGAAAACCTGCTTGGAGGGGAATGGTTTGAAGCCTGAGGCAGGCCACACGGCAGCATCTTGACCAAATATACGTATATGAAGCGAAAACAAGGCAACACGTGACCAAATTGCAAACATTCAATATGTAATCACAACTTATATAATGTCAAAAACAGGACATGAAACTGAGCATATATAATGTAATTCTCAGCAACATAAACAATAAAACAGAAATCTATAAGGTCTCTGAAAGTCACTGCTGATTATAAATAGATAGAAACAAATGGCAGAAAGTCATCCAATAAGAAACAAGCTGAAAAGCTTTGCTTTATGAAGTTCCAATGCAGGGGTTTGGTTTGATATTTGCATTTTCGTACCATGGCCAAATATACGTATATGGCACCTTTCTGCGCTTAACAGGTCGAGAGTGGCGTCGCTTCTACCCAAATGCATCTCCGTCCCACCATTCAAACACGTTCATTTAAAAAGGGCAAGAAGGAAACCCAGTTAGTTGCCTGCAAGTAGGGAAGCCGGAGTAAACTGGCTGAAATGCTGCGCGGAGAAAGAAGGCTCAAATCTTATTGAAGTGGACGGCAATGGACTAGCCCGAGTTCAGGAGGGCAGCCTTTAAGGGTGGAGGAGTGTGTGTGTGTGTGTGTGTGTGTGTGTGTGTGTGTGTGTGTGTGTGTTAACTGCTGAGTTTCGGATCGGGGGTGCAAACCTGCCCCCAATCTACTCCCAACGCCACCATCTGTTTGCAGCCATGGTCCGAGTAAGCAGCACAGAAAGTCAAGAATATCAAAAGCAAATAGTCTCTACCTTCAAAAGTAGAGGGTGATCAGACAAGATCTGCGTGTTCAGGGTAGCATGGCCTTAGGAAAAAAGGAGAGGGTGATTGACTACGGAGCCCCAAATCAGCTTCCATTCAAGGAAGGAACCCTGCTTCTCTGCGTGACTCCAGACTTCTTTTAGTTGCGCATTCAGTGATATTTGTGATCCTGACGCTGTGGGAGCAGGCATACCTTCAATACTGTTTGGCCTTGCAAAGCCTTCGAGGTAGTCGCTCGGTTTCATTTCTGATAAGACTTCCAGCTGAAATCCCGTGACTTTTCGTGCCGCAATGTTGTGAGTGTGTGTATGCTGTAGCCTCTCAGCCGAAGGTAGTAGCGCTGGAGGAAGTATGGCAGAACAACGAAAAGAATAATCGAATTGTTGAGTTGGAAAGGGACCTCGAGCGGATCATCTAGTCCAACCCCTTGCAATGGGAATCTCAATACGCCGCCCAATACCAAGCAGAATAAATCCACTACTCTGCGCTACTGTTGTGTCGAGCACGTGCTCCAGAACACCAGTCTCGGGACAACAAGTCCACCCTCTCCGAACTGGTTTTTGGATCTGGCTACTGGCCTTCGCACCAATAACTTGTCCAATATGACTCAGCTCACGACCTATCCGGATTACAAAAGCGAATCCCGAAGATGACACGGACAGTTGCTGTGGGCTGCGTTGCTCGGTCACCGACGGACTTCGTAAAGCTGGAATCTCAATACAGTAGCCTACCTTCAATCGGAAACAAGTTTGCTCAGTTGCTCTTCCTCGCCAGTGGTGTCCAAACATTTTTCAAAGAGGGCCAGATTTGATGAAGTGAAGTGCCACGAGGGCCGACCAAAGTTGTTGACCTTTTCTTTAGAATTGAAGTTGTTGACTTTTTATGATTTGTACCCCAAACTTGTTGAACTCCTTTTTTAGGAATGAAGTTTTGAGGGTTTTTTTTTAAGGATTTTACCCCAGGAAATAGACTGCCACGGGGGCCGGATTAAACCTACCAGCGGGCCGGATTAGACCCCGAACGGACTTTGGACATGCCTGCTTCTAAAGTAAGCGTGCAAAGGATCGCAGCTGAGCAGTCCATATTTGCCCCCAAGGAACCCCCCCCCCAAGTGCACGGGACTTCCTCCCACTTAGGGTGTGGAAGATGGCAGCCCTTATTGAGCTGAGGAGGCTGGAAATGCCTGCTGGGGGAACCATTCGAATTGTTATAACTGCTTATTCTATACGATTGTAAGCCATATGACCCCAAACTGATGATGAAAAAGAAGCATTTCTATTGGGGCGGGGCTTTTGGTGGTTGTTGTTTTTATTATGCATTTTGTGTTTTTATATTGTGGTTTTATGTTGTAACCGCCCTGAGACCTCCGGGTCCAGGGTGGCATAAATATTTAATAATAATAATAATAATAATAATAATAATAATAATAATAATGCAGCAGCGCATGCTCTCTTTTGGGAGCAAAGGGCAGAAAGGGAAAGGCAGGCTTGAGCAATCGCCCCTCTCTCGGCACTTGGCTGCAGCAGTAGAAGCCGTTTGCCAGCTGGATGGTTGGTTTTTAACCTTCTAGGCCTAGGGAAAGAGAAAGAGAGAGAGAGAAAGCGTGAGCCACTTGGGGGCGGTGGTCTTTACTGGGAAGGGAGCTATAAATGGGAGATACAAACATGCGATGCTTCTCTGTGGGGGACTCGGGTAGACATAGCAGAGTTTGCAGTGTGGCCTAGTGGTTAGAATGTCGGACTAGGACCTGGGAGACCAGGCTTCAAATTCCCACTCAGCCAAGGTGTTCACCGGACCGGTCACTGTCTCTGCGCCCCACCTACCTCACAGGGTTGTTGTGGTGATTTAAACTAGGAGGGGAAGAACCATGCACACCACCTTGAGGTCCCTAGAGAAAAAGGTGGGATATGAACGCAATAAATAGAATAAAAATCGTATTGCACTTTATTTCAACGGAATGTGCTTCAAATGACCGACTCGCCACGTGGAAATCAATAGCACTTCTTCTCGCGCAAGTCTAGTTGAGAGGGTCTCGCTAAGCAGAGGCCCCATGCGCATCGAAGCGGGAGCCGAGCCAACTAGTCACTGGATTGCAAGCAAGCTGCAGCTGGTCTCGGCACAGATTTACCTGCAATGGACGGGCCCTTCCTTGAGGAGAGCTTACTTCACCCCATTGAGAACTTCCTTCCGAGTAGCCTGAGCGGGATGGGGCCACGAGTTCCTTTCCCCGCCCCTTCCCTCTACTTTGCCTGCCCCGCTCCCTCTTGGAACTTGGAAGGCGCGTTGTTTGGGACCGGAGCAGCTGTATAATTAATAATAATAATAATAATAATAATAATAATAATAATAATAATAATGTTATTATTTATACCCCACCCAGCCACTCTAGGAGGCTTCCTACACATACAAAAACACAATATAAAATCAAGCATTAAAAACTTCTGGTGGGAGGGCATTCCACAGGGAGGGAGCCACTGCCGAGAAGGCCCTCTGCCTGGTTCCCTGTTACTTCACTTCTCGCAGTGAGGGAACAGCCAGAAGGCCCTCGGAGCTGGACCTCAGTGTCCCTTCAGTGAGAACTAGAAGTATCCTTCACTCAGGAGAGGAAACATTACTCAGAGGAGTAATCAAGGAGGGGGTGAACGCTCTTGATGATCTTTTTCCACACACAAAATGTCCTTCTAAGGTTGGGAGTTGAGTTGTTCCGGTGTTTATGGCTAAATTAGGCGACAATCTTAAACATCTGCAAATCCGTTCAGTGGGCTCTGCCTCATAGGACGCAGGCAAAGGCTCGAACTGCTTGTTTCTTTTTCTAACCGAACTTTGTAGGAGGTGAGAGTTAGGGAGACGCAACGCCACCCCACATCTTCATCCTAATTACAGTGGTACCGCTCTGGTTACAGACGCTTCAGATTACAGACTCCACTACAGAAATAGTACCTCGGGTTAAGAACAGTTTCAGGTTAAGAACGGACTTCCAGAACGAATTGAGTTCTTAACCCGAGGTACCACTGTAATCTTAACTTGCCTTCGTGACAATTTGTTGGGTTCAGGTGAATCCAGCTCTGGAAGCAACGGCGCTGATCTCTAAGTGTCCTCCTGTAAATAGCAATGCTTCTTCAGCGCCCACCTTTCAAATGCAGCCGACGGTCTGTCCCTTCCACTGTCAGGATTCATGCACCTTTTTTTTTGCCCAAGAATTTACCTTCCCATAGGGACCGTCGCCGGTGCCTCCTGGTCCATATTCGTAGAAGAGGGACAGTCCAGACTCCAGTCACTTCCTTGCCCTCCGCAGCTGAGCGCTGCAGGGACCCATTGAGGCAGAGCGAACCAAGCGAAGGCTGCACAGCCAAGAGCTCAGGCGGGTGAGGTGGCCTCATCCCTTGCCAGAGGTGACAAGACAAGCGGATCAGTGGGATAAGGGGATAAGGATCCTGCTGAGGCGCACTCATTTAATGGCTCCGCATTTGTGTCTATGGGTTCCCTGGTAGTTTGGGCCCGAAACCAAAGCAGAGATTTACACGCAAGTGGGAGGAGCTCGGCAGCTCCTGGGCCTCGGTGCGGATTGTTGCAGCAGCGATTCACTTTAAGGACGCCCCAACGCGCGGCATTTGGGTGTATAATAGCATAGTCCCTCTAAGAGGTGGCTATACTTGGCTGTGCAATCCTGTGCAGGCCTTCTTAGAAGTAAGTCCTACCAAGATCACAGAGACTTACAACTGTCGAGGGTTTTGTCTTCGCTTAATACTTTCCTTTGAAATCCGTTGTATTTACGCAATAGCAATTAATAATTTTATAACTATGCAACTCTTCTTCTCTTGTTTAGTATTCAAAGCACTTTACCTAAACGATTTGTCACTTCCCCAGATGCAATTCTATGTACACATATTTGAGAGGAAAGCCCTGGATTCAAATCCGACTTTCATCCGTTTAAACACATATAGATTTGTGTCTGCCTTTAGGATTAAAAGTGACCTCTAAGTAAGTCTTCCCTCTTACATATGCGACACTTATATCCAAGCATAAAGTTGTACATATGCAACTTAAAGTTTTATTTGAGATGCTTTTGTTTTTTCTCCGTAAGTTATACTAAAAGTAATTTTGTATTACTTTGCTGTATCTTATACAGTATAGTTTATAAAGCCTTCGGGTGTCTTTATTATTCAAAAACAAAATTAAAAATTAAAAAATTCCTTCCAGTAGCACCTTAGAGACCAACTAAGTTTGTTCTTGGTATGGGCTTTCGTGTGCATGCACACTTCAGTGCACGGAATTTTGCAATTTAATTGTGTGACTCGTGCACTAGGTTTTAAAAACAAAAACAAAAAACGGGGGAGACATGTTATTTCCACCTCTTTCCTCACTTTCGAGGAAGCAGCTTAACGCATATAAACCGATTCTTCTTGGAAATCGAAATGGCAGTGAAATTCACGATGCAAAATCAAACTTTCAGGCCTAAGAAGCGGTGCAGAGAATGGCAGCCTCTCGGGCCCCCCAGTTCCCAAAGATATTTACCCAGGAACAAACTCGTGGCGTCTCGTTACCAAATCAAGTGTTCGAGCCCGTGCTCACGAATTTGTGAGTCAGCCCGACTGAACGGAATGGGAGCTTTTCCGAGTAAAGACACTTAGCACTGCGCCTTTAAGGGAGCTCGTTTGAACTCCTACTGAGAAACGTTTAAAAAGGAGAAGCCACGATGACAGATTGCAAGATTAGCATACATGAACAATTGTTTATTGAAATATTCAGAATGCCTTTTAAAAAGAGAGAGAGAGAGAGAGAGAGAGAAGAGAGAGAGAGAGAGAGAGAGAGAGAGAGAGAGAAGCAGCAGCAGCAAGAAGACATTTTTAGCTGCCAGTTTGTTGCCTTAAAAAAAGGTTTTGGAGGATAACCCCCGAGCAATCGCGTTTTCTAGGGAGGAGCAGAAAGAGGGAGGAAAGAGGTCACGTGCATCAAGATAAGGGGAGGGGTCCTCCCGGGTTGATATGCGTGCAGCGAAGTGTCCTTTTTACACTTAAAATTTTTTGGGGAAAGCAATTATGGTGGTCAGGGAGCTACTTTTTGTGTTTTCTTGGATGCCTGTAAACACGTGGATCAAGGGCAGGGGGGAGGCTGGGGTCTAACTGGGACAAAAAACTCCGAATTGAATTTGTTGGAAAGCAAATCCTACATAGTTCAGTGGGATTTACTCCCAAGTATGCCTAAACCTGCAAACTTAAACATATTCAGTTTAAATTATCTGATGGATAATGAGCCATCCTGAATCCTGTTGGTGCTGTAATCACAGCGCTGAAGGCATGAAAGACCCTCCGACGCACAACGGCAGAATCACATCCTAATAGCTTGGGACAAGACAGACACGCAATATATTCTGCCTGTTGTATAAATAATAACACTTAGGAGCATGTGATCTTTAACATGTTGAATAATCTGCGCTTTGCCCCAGCAGACAACGATTTCAAAGCCCCTCTGCACTGCGAAGGCAGCTTGTTCCGTGACAGACACACTGCTTTACGATTTAGTTGCTTAAAAATGAGTGGGCATTTTAATATAAAGACTGCAGATAAAAACTGGTTTAAATAGCGAACAATTACTTCCGTATCTAAATACGCTTCTCAAAATACTATTTGAACTACCAACAAAAATCGTTTCCCCCTCTATTTTTTCATGTTTAGCTGCCAATTTTGATCCTAGGGTCATTAATTCATAATTGCAAGTAGGCTTTGAAAAATTGGAAAAGCTTTATGTTTACAAAATATATCCTTCAAGCTTTACAGGCGTCATGGATATTCCCTAGTCACCGGCTATTTCAACGTTGGCGTCTAATCATAAACGGTTAGTTTGTTCCAAATAACACTAAAAATTAATTTGTTTGTTTTTAAAAAGAGGGCACCCAACCCCTCAATATTCCACGATCTCTATGCGGGAATAGCTCCACGCTAAGAGGCTAAATTGTAGTTGAGTGTACTACGATAACACAAACGTTTACAGCTTGATGTACATCCCAGAGTAACTTATCTGGCGAAATCCCTTCTTCTTTTCTCCTTCTATCTCTTCCCCCACCCCCAAATCAGATTTGCTACAGCAAACCGAAGAAACTGGGATTAATTTTGTGGCTTGGACTTGCTTCCATAAATATTTAGGCAGAGAAAAGGATTGGTTAAAGAAAGATAGTTTACGCATGCATAATACTTCATATAATACCGCATTACAGCCGCTAAAGACAAGTTATCAACTGAAGTTTCACTCTAATATGTTGTGAACAGGACACATGAATGCGCATTCCAGCTTTCCACAGGAAACATATTCGAACATGACTGAAGGAAATCAAAGGCTTTGGCAAATTGATCATTTTCAACCGCTGAAACAGAATTAGGCTATAACATGACGTCAAGGGAAGTATAAACTATTATAATAGGGCGCTTGGGGAAATGGTTGAAGAATGAAAATTATTAAGGAGGATTTTAAAACATTTTACACCATAAATTAAAATCAATTGAATAATTATAGCGCATACTTCATATATGTTGATTTCTGGGGGTGTGAGGCACAGAAAATAAATCCGAATATGGATTTTATATCTAAAATGTTACAGCAAGAGAAGATTGCAGTTATTTTTTTTCCCCTCATGAAAACCGGCCCAAAATTCAATAATTATTTGCAAATTGGAAAGCAAATCTCTTTAGCATCCAATTAACTCCAGGTTTTTTTAAAAAGATACAAAACACCCATTGACAATCAATTTCAAGGGAGGGCACCCAAGGCCTTTCCTAAACAAGATACCGAGTGAAAAGCTTTCAGAGGGAGGGTGATAAAACTATCTTGTTGAATGCCAATACTTCAGTTTCCCTCAATCTTCCTCATCCTATGAAAAGGCAATAAACTATGCGACAGATTCACGTGTTTCAACTATACTTTTGATCCGAGGAATGCTGCGGGGGGCGGACAAGGGAAGGAGGCCGTTGTCCCTGGCATTGTGGCTGGAAAAGTAAACATCTTTACATTCTTTTCTTACACAACATTGCCGCCATTAAGAAACGCGAGAAGCCCATCCGCAGATCTTCGGGCTATAAGGAGAAGTGTCTCTCTAGGACTTGAGCCCGCAAAATATGGTTGGCGTTTTCTCCAGAATTCCTGGACGCAACCCTGGCAGGCTTTTGCTCAGGAGAAGTCCGAGGAACAGAGGTCAAGTAGAGACTTTTTGCTTTGCTTTTTGAAAAATATTACGCCCGGGGAAAATACATAAGTTTATTGCACCTTTAAAACAATCAAAAGCATCCAATCAAGTAGTTTGACCCAGAAAGGAAAGCGGTGTCCAGGCGGGAGAGAATCAAACGAGGCCCGTCACTTGCGAGCGGAGGAAGGGCGCCGAGGCCGCAGGGAAGGTCGCTAGCGGGTAGGCGACGCTGCCGGAGACGGCGACCAGTGGCGGGGAAGCGTGCGCGGGAGGCGGCAGAGGGAAGCAGCCCAGCGCACCGCCCGCCAGCGAGTTCTCATGGTACAAAATGGGCACGCGGACTATCCTTTGCGCCGCCGTATGCGGGAGGTTGGCGGCTTCCAGGTCTGCCGCCAGCTGCCTCTTCCACTTGTTGCGGCGGTTCTGGAACCAGATCTTCACCTGCGTCTCGGTGAGGTGCAGCGAGGCGGCCAGGCCGGCCCGCTCCGAGCTGCTCAGGTAGCGCTTCACGTCGAAGGTCGACTCCAGCTGGAAGACCTGGCTCCGGCTAAAGACGGTGCGCGTCTTCTTCTTGCGCCCGCCACCGCCGCGCGCCTCACCGCCCTCCGACTCCTCCGCGCGCTCCTCGTCCAGGCTGCTGCTCTGGCTGCCGCTACCGCCTTCTTGTGCGCCGCCGCTGCACGCCAAGTCCTCGCTTTTCGCGCCGGGGCTCAGCTCCGCGGCCACTTTCTCGCAGCAGCCGCTGCCGCCTCCTACTGCTGCTGCTGCTGCTGCTTCCTTCCCGGGAGATGCCTCCTCGGAGATCTCCGGAGAGTCTCTGTCGCTGGCTGAAAAAGGAGGAGAGGGTGAGCGAAGCAGGGACGGGTCAGGGACTGCAACGAAAGGATCCTGAGCTCTGACCTTCGGCCATCCCCCTCCAAGTGCTAACGGTGCTGCCGATTAATTCACCTCGAATTAATTCACCTCGCAGCTGAACCCTAATGATCCTGTAGGTATCTGGACATGCACGGGCGTGCAACGCTACAAAACGATCGGTCTCACTGCCGAGGCAGTTTCTCTCCCCTCGTTATTCTTGTTTTCCTCTTTGCCATGTTACAGGAGCCCGGGAGAAATTTGTGTTAACTCTAAGGAAAAGAGTGCTGAGACAGCCAGCCTCTTTGGGCAGACCCCAGCCCGCCCGTCCGCCCGCCTTCGGAGAAGCGTTCAAGATTCAAGGCCAAGATCTGTAGATCACGAGACTCCCCGAAGCAATTTTAAAGTGCAGGGAATGGGGCTGCACGCCACAAGGCGCAACGTAGATAGGCCTACTACAACGAGTCGAGGTCTGTGTGTTTTTAGAAAATAGACTGCAACAAGCCAAATAAGTCCCCAAATACCGTCGCTGCTTGTGGCACACCCCAAATCCTAGTCTCCTCTCGCGCAAAGTACTTTTTGCAATCCTCGATCGCTCGTCCTGAAGTTAACCAAAGCCTTTGTTTGTGTTTGTTTTAGGGACAAAGCACCCAGCTCAGTTAAAGCTAAACATCTGGATTTAGTCAAGTTTCTTCTCGCTAATAGTGTTGATGGCGACAAAGTGGTCTCTTCAAGCTAATCCGAAGCGCTTTCCTCGGAAGCCGCTTCTCTTGTTTCTGAAACTTGCTTCCGAGAAAAGCGCTCAGGTGCGGCAGGCCGGTGCCCTTGTTTTAGACTAGGCCGTAGGCCGAGCTGCCCTGGGGACTGAGGGAAAAGGAGGCTCATTACGACTGGATGCTATTTATAAGCGAGCTATAGGTTGTAAAAACATTTCCCGTTTTCAGAAAATAAATGTCGCTTCATGTCTCCAAAAGTAAGACCTGGTTGTAAAAGCGAATCTTTTGCGAGAAATATTGTTTCTCTCTCTCAAGAGGCCTTAATAATGTCTTAAGGAAATTCGTGTGGCACCCCAAGGATAGGACTGGCCCACCGACACTGCCAGGGCCTGCGGTCGAAGGGGAGACCAGGACAGAAGAGGAGGCAGGAAGGTGTTGCACTTCGCGGGGCCAGCGAAAGGAGGTCGGCCGGCGACCCTCTCAGAACAGCAGAGCACATGGCAGGAAAGGGTTTTCTTTTTAAATGTTTATTTCTATTTTTTAAGGGGGGGTGTTTCGTCCAACGCCAGCAGAAACTCTAGGGAATAACAAGGGCCTCAATACGCTTCCAAGAGCCGCCTTCACTAGCCTTGAAACCGACTGGCCTTCCTTTGGTGGGGAGCTCCACGACCCCTGCCCCCTCCCCGCGAGGCTGTCCCTCTCCGAAATGCTCTCGTGCAATCTGACGAGACACCCACTCCCGGGAACAGGGGTCCGCGTGATCTCCGTCCGCTGAGCCTGGGTTAGATGACGCCCCTGCGGCGGCCTGGGGAGCGGCCGGGCGCCCGGGGCCGCGAAGGGGAGCTGCGGCGATCCCGGACAGCGGCGGGCACTTACTTTCCGGACTGGCGCAGCCTATGAAAGCCACGTGCGCTCTTCTGTACCAGTCCACGGTGCTCTCCCGGAGCGGGTAGCCGCGCAGCCCGAGCCCGAAGCGGGAAGCCTGGCACGGGCAGCAGGCGAGCGAACAATGGCTGCCTGCGAAGCCGCCGCCGCGCGCCCGCCGCGCTTGGCGCTCCTCGTCGGCGCCGTCCGGCCGCTGCTCGTCCTGGGCTTTGGCGGCCAGCAAATTCGCGATGAAAAAGGAGGAGACGCGCGCGGGCGCCGAGGCGGGAGGCGCGCTTTCCGCGGCTTCGTCGGGCATCGCCGAAGGGAGGCGAGAGCCAGCGCGGCGGCCGGGCTCCGGGCTGCTGCCAAGGCGAGGGCGCCGCCCGCTCAGCTCACCGGGCCAGGCGAGGCGCCTTCGACGGAGTCCTCATCCGCGAGCGGAATCGTCTCATTTCCAGCCCGGGCAGCGCGAAGGGAAGCCCCCATCCGAGGCGCCAGGGGCTGCGCGAAAACCAGCCACAGTCCCGCGCTCGGCCAGCTTCCCGGATGGGACACGCCGGCCGGGCGGCCGGGATTCCTGCAAGCGGCTCAGCAAGGGGAGCACCCGGGAAGAGCCCGCCGGAGAGCGAGCGCGCAGCCCCGGGCTCGGCGCCTCGCCCTCGCCAGCCTCGTTATTTAGGTCAATTGGGGAGCAAATCAAAACGCAGAAAGCGAGACTCACTGGCCGCAACTCCGGGAGAAAGGAAGGAGGCCGGAATCCGGGACTCCCATTGGTCAGCCTGGAGGGAGAGGACAGACAGATCAGCCAATCACGTCCTCTGCCACGGAAGGATGCTGATGACCAGAACGGCAGTGTGCGCGCTGCTGGCAAAGCTCCCCCTTTGCATTCCTTATTTGGACCTTCTCTCTCTCTCTCTCTTCTCTCTCTCTCTCTCTCTCTCTCTCTCTCTCTCTCACACACACACACACACACACACACACACACGCTACCCGTGACCAGGGGAGACACCGCGGTCTGCTGCAGCAAGAGTCTGCGGAGCTCCAGCAAGCTTCCTTAGGTAGCTTTCTGCCAAGAGGCGCTGCCAGCCCTTGGAACGCGGATGTGTGGCCAGGACGGCCCAAGACGTGTGGACACCTGAGGCAATGCCACCTCCCTCCCCCGCTGAGGGAACATGGACATCAGGAACAAGGGGGAAGGAAGATCGACATGGGCATCTCCTGCCCCATGAATCGTGCCGCCCAAGGCACTCGCCTCACCTGGCCTTCTGGCACCTAGCCGCCTCTCCCCACAGGGCGGAGAGATCTGCAGACAGGAATGAAAGCCCATCGGGCGGCCCTGCGCCCAGGTCTCTAGCGCCACAGGCTTCCGGGCCGCGTCCGTCTTCTGGAAGCGAGGCACTTCCCAGCGACTAGACGGAGAGAGGTCGAGGCGGCCCGAGGAGCACCCAGCCGCTTGGGGGCGTTGCGGAGGCGCATTTCCCGGCAGGGGCAAGAGCCGCTAAGCTACCGGCTGCCGAGTCTCCTGCGCGACCAGGGAGACAGCCACCGACTAGACCCGCACGGCTCTCCGACCCCGGGGGCCGCCTTGGACCCACGTACCTAAACTTGGCGCCCGCGCTGCCCTCCAAGCGCATCGGCGGCCTTGGCTGGCTCGGGACTCCTTGCGCAGGGAGCTCTCGTGGGTCAAGAGCGGCTACTGTCCAGGCTGGCCCGGAGCCGGCTGTTTCCTTCGTGGCAAGATGCCTCGAAGGAGCGGAGGGGCTCCATCAAGGTGCCCTGCCGACTTTCTCCCCAAGGTTCCCCCATCTTTCCGCTCCGACCCCTTCCGCACCTCCGGCTTGGCCTGGCGCAGACTCAGGGCATTGCAAACGTCCCGCGTACCGGTAGTTGCAATGGAAATTATTGTTATTTATTAATTTTGCTAGTTGCTTTATCTTGCCTAGGGCAGCCCAAAGCGACTACAACCAAATGGACAGTGTTCTGTAGATGCAGGCTCCTGAGGAGCGAGTAGGCACTGAGTGGGGCTTTCACCTGGGCAGGCACGAGCTCGGGCTCTGCGCTTGGCAAATTGTTTGCCGTGTCAGTTCTGCTTCTTGGTTTCCAACGCGCGCCTCGTGCCACAGTCTAGGAAAGTGAAAGGAGCGGGCCGCGCTGCAGTGGAGGAACCGGGTTTGAGTCCCCCGTAACTTTAATAGCAGCGTGTGAAGACGAGCCGAGAGGGGCAGAGTGTGTCCCTCTGGTCTGTAAAGGCGCTTCCCACGCTGCAGGAAAGACGCAGAAACGTTAAACAGCAGCTAGCTCACTCCACCGTGGGAGCTGTTATCAACCCGCGTGTGAACATTAACGTGAACACGTTACTAATAATAACAGCAATCGGCTGTATAAGATCACCAATACGCGCACATTTATGAAGATTGTTTTGTCAGCCTGGTGTGCAACGCAGCTAAAACAGGTGGCATGAAATCAAAATCAGAATATCACCCCTGTTTTTAACCCTACGAATATTTGCTTTAAGTATCTGAAGAAGTGTGCATGCACACGAAAGCTCTTACCAAGAACAAACTCAGTTGGTCTCTAAGGTGCTACTGGAAAGAATTTTCGATTTTGTTTTGACTATGGCAGACCAACACGGCTACCCACCTGTAACTGCTGCTTTAAGTAGTTTGTACACCTAGATTTCGTGTAATGTTAAGGTGCGTTTAGTTTACGGAATATTTCGATTTTTAATGTGTGATATGGTGTGCATCTTGAGAAGGGCGGGGAGGAAAGAAAGGGGAGAGAGAGGGGATTTTTTAAAAAAGGGGGTTTTGTTTTTTTTTGTTTAACATATTCCAAAACCATAGGGGATGCTGGCATACAAAGAAACAAACATATTAGCGCATTTACTAATTCAACTACTAGATGTAAGAACTCGCTCTGATTCTCCTGCACTGACCTCCCAGTACATATATGTATAGGATGGCATTGGGGACGGTATAAATACCAGGCTACTCCTTTCCAAAAGAGGCTTAGCTCTTGGAAATAAATTATATCGAAACCAATGGGATTTATTTTCACCTAATATGTTTTGTCTCAGAGGCTAAATAGAGTGATGTGTAGCCTAATTTTATGCATGTATATTTAAAAGTAACTCTATTTATTCAGTGGAACTTCTTCCTAGGTTATAATATTACTGCATTTGTGAGTATGGCGAAGATACAGGAAAACACACCGGGTTATCCCGTTTTAGAGGAGTGGATCCTTACTGGGAACATGGAAACAGATAATCTTCCCCTAACACAATTGTTACAGGAGCTCCATAATTGGACATTGCAGACCAAGGCTAAATATTGATAAACGTTCTGCCGTGTTTCTGTTGGGTGAGGACAACTACTGGGTAAGGGGCTAAGCACCCTGCCCCCCCTAATTTATTCCTTCAGGTTGGTTTCCCAGTGGCCATCTCGGAGAAAGTTAATTAAGGTGTTTCATAAGCTGTTAATTAAGTTAATTAAGATGTTTCAATAGCAATAAAAATCATTTATATGAATTAGAATTAGAAGACAAAAATAAGCTGTCATATGTACATTATTCGCATGCCAAGCGATTCCCCCTTTGGGAAACAAATATTGTTTCCACTGCAGAATAATAGCAGCCGATTTTTAAGCAGAAAGTGGAGCGTTAAGCAGTTCTTTTGCAATTGGTTAAGGAAGAAAGCACCAGAGAAACGACACATTCTAACTACGCGTAACGTGTAGTTTGGTATGGAGACGCTGAGCCTCACTGCTGATTCAAAAGATTACCTAGCAAACAACAGGCCCATTGTTTAATCTAAGATCAAATGCATCGTAATTGAGGGAACAATGTAACCTAAAATGACATTAGAACAAAGACTCGTAATTGCAGAACCTGAAATAGGAAGTGTTTATGAGGCAAAGCAGGTATGGAAGCAGCGGGAAGGACCTCTGCCCCTGCTAAATGGGGGCAGGATACACCGGACAAAGCAAGTTCCTAAGCAGGCAGATGAGACAGAAGCAAATAAGGTAATGGATCTGAGAGAGGAGGACAGGATGAATGAGGGAAAACAAGGTAGATAGAAGCTAGCTTAGAAAAGGAGAAGGCAGGTGGAGAAAACTCTTCTGAAGTTAACAGGGGGCTTAGTGAAGTTATGAGGGGCTCTGTGTCCAGCACCCAGAAAAACCTGCACAGACACAGCCAGCCTCTGATCAGTAGCTTCAAGAGCACAGCATGGATTCAATTGGTGGGAGTGCCTTTGTTGTCTGAAAAATAGGTCAAAAGGCAAGCCAAATAAAAGACAAAGGCATGGTAGAATGACATCAGCCGCATGACAAAGACAGAAGCACTCCTCTCTTCTCATTAGGCCTCAAAAGCCAGGGTCCATTATCTAGCCAGACCTAAAACTTCATTCATGGGGAGCACAAAATGCAAACAAATTATTATTGTTACAGATCTGGGATAACAGGGTTTGGGGCGCAAGGGCACCCATAACTGCTAGAGTTTGTATCCGAAGAAGTGTGCATGCACATGAAAGCTTATACCTAGAACAAATTTAGTTGGTCTCTAAGGTGCTACTGGACTATTTTTTATTTTGACTGCGTCAAACCAGCACGGCTACCTACCTGATGCTAGAGTTTGTGAATGTTAGAAAAAAAAGGATTTAGCTGATTTTTGGAGTATTGAAGGGATGATGCCATGTCAGTGGAAAATTACGGGCTAAGCTCCCTTTCCAGGCCAGGGTCTCGCCTGGGATAGAAGCCATTAAGCATGGCAAAAGGTGTTGATAGTCCACCACATGGAAATCCTTGTGCCTGTGCCAACTGAGGTTACTACAGGAAAATTGTCACCTTTTAAAACTAGGCTTGGAATAGCAGGGAGAAGGGGGGAGGGTGAGCAGACAGAAGAGGAGGAGTTGCTTGGAAGGAGTTTCCTGGGAAGGAGAAGCAGGAAGCGGAGAGAGTTCCTGCAGGGGACTGAAGGACAGGCACCGTGAGTGCTGGCTGGAGACAAGCTAGGGCAAAGGCACAGAGATGGCGCTTAGAAAACCTTTGAATGCAATGCTGGGCTGCTGTGAAGGACAAGCCCCTCTTGAGATGTGAATGCTGTAAGTTCTGCACTCCCTCCATCTGCACGCAGGTTGTTAATATGTGTTAATAAACCCTGTTTCTTAAAGACATGACAGTCTCCACCACATCTTGATTCCAAACGGAAACATGACAACCCTTGTAACATTATTTATCTTTCTAAGATACAATATGTAAAGTAAAGTTCTGCACAGATCAGAAGTATAACAAAATTGCATTCTGACACAGGGATCTCTAAAAAACCAACAGAGTGAAAGATTAAGTGAGTAAAACCGCTTAGCACACAATGGCTTCTGAACAATAGGTGGCTAAAATGAGGCACCATTCTAGAAAGATAATTTATGTTTGTCAATAAATTTTGGAAATCACATTCTTATTAAGTCACCTTTCTATTTTAGCTAAGTTAGAACATGACTTTCTGTTTGCCTATAACAATATAGACAAATTTCTGTAGCAGCACCCAGAGGGAAATCTGCTGGGATTCCATTGTCATTTGAGATCTTTGCTTTTTTGCTGCTTCAGTTACAATTAAAAAAAAAAAAGTTGCTCCTGTTGTTTACATGTTTCTTAATGTTTATTGCTGTTTATGGATATTGTAAATTATTTTAGAGGTCATTTTATTTTTCTTGCTGGTTTTGTGTTGTTTTATTCCCTCCTCAAATTCATTGCCTCATTTGTAGGTGACAAAATGGGTGTGTGTGTGAAATTCTGCTAAAGTTTTAGGGCCCCTTTGCCTTTGGTGGTGGCAGGGGCTTCTTATATATATTTTCTTCCTTTTAATTTATTTCCCTTCTTTCCTCCCATTGGGACAGCAGTAACAGTGCCGTTCTTTCTGGTGGCCAAAGTCTTCTGGGAGATGTTTTCTTTTCTCCAGAGTGCTCCCAGAATTATACTCTCTCACAATGTAGTGTAATTCCAGGTGAACTCTGGGATGGAGAGAACGATGCCCGGAAGCCAGAAAAGAAAGGTGACTGCTGCCACCACAAAAGGGAAGTGATTTTAACAGATCTCCATTTCACCCTTTATTGAACCTCCCACCACTTAGGAGCTGAAAGATCTATCAAAAGAACTTTCAGATGAGCACTAATTCCTATATTTTATTGGCTACTTTGGGCATTCATTTTTTGCAGTGGAAAGCCAGATACAAATCAGAAAGAAAGAAAGAAAGAAAGAAAGAAAGAAAGAAAGAAAGAAAGAAAGAAAGAAAGAAAGACATGCCACTTATTAAATATTCCAGGATTGTGATTTCAATTATCATTCAGACCAACCTTCAAAAATAGGTAAAATCAGTACCCATTATTATCCTCAGAGTCACCCATTTGGCCAAGCAACACCCACCAAGTCCATTTTGGCCAAGCAACACCCACCTGTCCATCACCTGACATCACACAAATTCCAGCTGAGGCTTGCAAAGGAAAAAAAAAAATCTTACTCTGGATTGTGGATTCAATTTACAATCAGCTGGAATCATATGATGTCAGGTGATGGGACAGGTGGGTGTCCCCAGCCGCTTCTCAAAGTGGTGGGTGGTGGGAGTTTTTGGAGTTTTAATACATGACACAAGCAGATAATAATAAATCTGCCTTTTAAAAGTGTGATTCGCTAAAAGAGACCAAGGCCACAGAAATCCCACATGCTGGTGAAAAACAGTTAAGCCACACTGAAGTAAGTTATCCCATCGTTTTCTGCCCATCCACTCCCAGAACCAAATATCAAACAGAAACTTGAAATGAAAAAATGTGACGTGGTTTGCCAATCTCCACCTAAAAAGAAAAAGAAAATAAATCCTAATTGATTTGGCCGCTCAGAAAAAAAGGGAGAATTCAGAACAGGTAATGTGTAACACAGTGCCATCTTGAGGAGAATACCAGCATTGCAATTAGGAGCAATTCTTACCAATTCAAATACTGTACAGTGATACTTCGGGTTACAGACGCTTCAGGTTACAGACTCCGCTAACCCAGAAATAGTACATCAGGTTAAGAACTTTGCTTCAGGATGAGAACAGAAATCATGCTTTGGCGGCGGGGCGGCAGCTGGAAGCCCCATTAGCTAAAGCCAATGCAATTCTGGGCTGCATCAATAGGAGTATAGCATCTAGATCAAGGGAAGTAATAGTACCACTATATTCTGCTCTGGTCAGACCTCACCTGGAATACTGTGTCCAGTTCTGGGCACCACAGTTCAAGAAGGATACTGACAAGCTGGAACGTGTCCAGAAGAGGGCAACCAAAATGGTCAAAGGCCTGGAAACGATGCCTTATGAGGAACGGCTTAGGGAGCTGGGTATGTTTAGCCTGGAGAAGAGAAGGTTAAGGGGTGATATGATAGCCATGTTCAAATATATAAAAGGATGTCATATAGAGGAGGGTGAAAGGTTGTTTTCTGCTGCTCCAGAGAAGCGGACACGGAGCAATGGATTCAAACTACAAGAAAGAAGATTCCACCTAAACATTAGGAAGAACTTCCTGACAGTAAGAGCTGTTCGACAGTGGAATTTGCTGCCAAGGAGTGTGGTGGAGTCTCCTTCTTTGGAGGTCTTTAAGCGGAGGCTTGACAGCCATCTGTCAGGAATGCTTTGATGGTGTTTCCTGCTTGGCAGGGGGTTGGACTGGATGGCCCTTTGTGGTCTCTTCCAACTCTATGATTCTATGATTCTATGACTTCCCTCCCTCCCATTGTGGAGTTTTTACTACAAGTTTTCTACTACAAGTTTTTACTACAAGTTTTCTGTCAATCCTACCAACGTATGCAATATGTTTACAATAGTTTTTCAAATAAATTATAAACGCCCCATTCTTTATTAAAGACTTCCCCTCCTAGTTTCTGATTGACAGCCATCTGTCGGGAATGCTTTGATGGTGTTTCCTGCTTGGCAGGGGGTTGGACTGGATGGCCCTTGTGGTCTCTTCCAACTCTATGATTCTAGGTTAAGAACAGTTTCAGGTTAAGAACTGTGGGAATGTTTAGGGATGCAGGAGAGGATATATTGTTTATTATATCTTATTCCAACTTGTGTTAACAACTTAGCAGAGTTTTCATTCCCCTTTTAAACACACACAGTGGATAGCTTGCTCAGACTCGCTAGAGTCTCTATAATAATATTGTCCTGGTATTTCCCCCTTTAATCCCTCCTAAAATAAGACACGACACAGTCTTCTATAAAAGTATAAAGAGTTTACTTACAAGTATCATCTGTTCACAATCGGATCCCAGAAGGCAGACTTTTAGCTTAGAAAATATAATATACATTAGGAGACTATTCCTTAAGGGCGATAGCTCCTTCTAGTCTCTTGGCTGGAGGCCAAGAGAGCAGCTTGCCTAAGCACATGTTGCTCCATTGAAAGAGAGTCGAAAAGAGAGAAAATGGTTTCTAGCCTGTGGTTTTGTATTACCTGCACAGGTGAAGCTACACCCATCTCTAGTTACACAGAGGAAGTCTGTCCCAGCTCAGGAGAAACAGACATCCCCCTTTCTATGTCCACTTTAGGGATGTTGCACTTGACTGCTCCCGTGTTTCACATCCCACAAGAACGGACCTCCAGAACGAATTAAGTTCTTAACCCGAGGTACCACTGTAAATAAGTGCAGTTTATCTTTATTTAGACGGATGTTATGCCATATGTACACATTAGTATCAAATACATTTTAAGGTCTTGCTTCTTTTATTTTATGCAAATGCTCGCACTTGATGTAGTGAGGCAGAACACGGGAATACAGCAAATTCTATACAAATATTAAATTAATTGCAAAGTAGTAAGTGTTGTGGGACAGTGTGAGCAAATCTGTGTTCAATCCCATATACAGGCAGAAAGCACTGGGTGACATTGGGCATTACACACTGAATGGTTCCCGAAATACATTGATTGATTGATTGATTGATTGATTGATTTGATTTCTTTTCTTCACCATAAGGCCCCAGTGTGGCATAAAACAGTAGAATATACAAATATACAACTATACATATACATACGTATGTGTGTGTGTGTGTGTGTTGTAACAATTACAATTAAAAAAGAGAAAACCATTCCAAATAGAACAGAAAAGAGTCCCACTAAACAAATCACCTCAACTGTCAAATGCCAGGGTTAAAGAGGCACCCAGGTGTAAGCTATACAATGAATATGTTTGGCACACCTCCTTGGGGAGGGAGTCCCACAGTTTACAGGCTGCCACAGAGGAAGTCCTTTCCCCAGGCTGCCACCCCCACCCCCACCCTCTGCCCACACTCTTGAGGGTGATGGAGTTATCTTAGAACCCAAAAGGTTGATAGGGATGGAGACTGTCTTCCAGATATCTGGGGGCCAAAGTACCCTGAATTTGGCCCTGGTTTGCAGGGTGGGTGGCCAAAATCATTGCTAATGGTGTGTGTGTGTGTGTGTGTTCTATTTACAAAAATAAAATCTGTTTATTTAAAATAATGTGTTAGGTGAACTTATTGGTATCAGGTTGTACCAAATATTATTGGGGGGGGGTGTGTGACACAGTTGAGAAGAAGAAGAAGAAGAAGAAGAAGAAGAAGAAGAAGAAGAAGAAGAAGAAGAAGAAAGTGTAATGTCAGATTGGCAGCGACCAGGCACATGTTTTAAGAGCTGGACAGGAAGCACAAAGCACAGTCACAGTTAGCCTTCCTCTGCTGTCAGCCTAGTTGTGTGGTGAGATCACATTTGTGGCAACACAAAGCCCCATGCAATACACATTTGTATAGACACATATACAAACTCGATTTGGGTCTTGCCTGGCTTTTGATTCTGTTGCTGTGTAGATCACTCAGCAGCAACAGTAGCTTCTAAGGTCAACACTGATTCACTATTTTTTAAATATATATTTAAATAAATAAATAAGCTAGCTAGCTAGCTAGCTACCAATACAAATATTTAACAAGATCTGTTATGGCTGCATCCTCTGAAAGAAGCTTGAGCAAGCTAAAATGAATTTAAACATGTCGTGATATCTTTTCTTGAACAAGAGAGATTGTGAAATACTGTATGGTGATCCTTTCAGTTGAAAATAAAACAACAAAATATATACATTTTAACCAACTAATCAACATTTTCACTACAATTAAAGCTTGGAGGTTTACATTGTAAGTTGATGTCTGAGGATGTTCTGTATGTATGTATGTATGTATGTATGTATGTATGTAATGTTGTGGTTATCATTGTTATTACCCTTCACGCTAAGGTCCCAGGGCAGGTTACATCATTAAAACACAACATTAACAACAAATTAAAACAACTTAGTCATAAAAATTTGGTGGATCCTTAAAACATATACCTCAAGTGCCAAAAAAGGTACATCTTCAGGATTCTCTGGAAGTTGCCAGGTCAGCAGCTCTTGGGGGCCACCATAGAGAGTGCCCTCTCCCAGACTGCCACCTCCCCCACAAACCTTGCAGGTTGAGAAATTTCCAAGAGGGCCACCTCCTTCAATCTCAGCACCTGAGAAGGTCTTAGGAAAGGAGGTGATCTTTCAGATATTTTGGGGCCTGAGAAAGCGACGGAGGCAACATTTCAGATATTTTGGGTCCTGAGACATCTAAGCTAGCAACCCCCTATGCTAGCAACCCCCACAACATAATGTAGCCTATATAATGACCTACAGTGGTATTGACAGGATAAATTGTATGATGGAAAATGGAACAAAAAATGCCACATGTTACATTTATGGTATCGCACAGAATACCAGGAGCATAAGATATGGCAGGATTATGATGTCTTTGGTTTTCCATGGGCAGGGCAGTCATGTTGTTGTTGTTGTTTGTTGTTGTTGTTGTTTAGTTGTTTAGTCGTGTCCGACTCTTCGTGACCCCATGGACCAGAGCACACCAGGCACTCCTGTCTTCCACTGCCTCCCGCAGTTTGGTCAAACTCATGTTAGTAGCTTCAAGAACACTGTCCAACCATCTCGTCCTCTGTCGTCCCCTTCTCCTTGTGCCTCAATCTTTCCCAACATCAGGGTCTTTTCTAGGAAGTCTTCTCTTCTCATGGGGTCATACCAGGCTCAAAAAGCAGAAAGCATGTACTTTAGCACAGAGGTGGGAAGGGTCCTCCAGATGTTACTGGAAAACAACTGCTGGCATCCCTGACCATTGGCCATGGTGGCTGGGAATTATGGGAGCTGGACTCCAACAACATCCGGAGGGCCAGAAGTTCCCCAGTCCTGCTTTTGCAAGAGCAAAGCCAACACATGTTGGTGGAGATCAGACGGAAACTTTGTTATTCTTGTTCCAGGGTTGGGGGACCTGTTTTGGCTGGCCTGTTGGATTCAGCTGCGGCCAACCCTACGTGAGCCACATTTGACAGGTGAGTAGTATTTTGTAAGGTTAATTAACTAGTGCAGAACTTGATCGTAAAGATAACAAAGTTAAATAAAAGTTCTCATACATTCCTAGGTCCAGGGGCAAATCCACTCCAGCGCAAACAAATAAGTACTCATTGGCTCACTTTCGACTTTAGTGGGAACAGAACATGCAAAGAACAATTTGTGCTTAATAGGCTAGAATAGTGATCACTACTATAAATTATGTGTATCCTAAATTGTTTATTGATGATGCCCACTGATTCCAGCAGGGCCTAAGGCAATGAACCAGAGCTGAATTTAAAAAGAGGCAATGGAATTTCCTTAACTCTGCAAATTAAATAGAAAAATGCCTTTCTCTCAATGGCCCCTCTCTCTGGCACAGGAAGAGCCTAAGAACGAAGTTCTAAGCCAGTTTTGGAGTATTAAAACATCCATACGCCTCTAACCAAAGTGCTGAATACAGAGATGCTTTTACTTCTGTCTGGGAAAGTTTCCCCTCATTACACTCCTGACAGAATAGACATAGACAACATTAGGGATGCTGGTTTAAACTCCAGCCCCCAAAGGAATGTTCTGCGCAGAGCAGAAAGGGGCTCACAGGCATTTTTTGTTGAATACACGAAGGCTCTCAAGCAAAATTGGCCATAGGAAGGAAGGGAACCCCAAGCCTCCATCCCCTCCATCCACCCCCCATTTGTGTTCCCTCTGAATTATCAGCTTTTGTCAATTATGACCTTTCCCAGGAATACGGGGAGAGTGGCGATTAAGAAGAACACATTCTGAGCAGCTTTCCTGACAAAGAGCTTACAAGGTCCATTTGTTTAACCTTTCCACAACAGCTTGACCTTGTCAAAAAGAACAAATCATGTTCAAATAATGTCTGATGAGAGCGGAGGCAGGGGCAGGGGTGGGGAGGGACAGTGCTTTTAGCTCCTCAGGCCGCAGGCAATGCTAGAGAAACAAGGGCTCAGGTTAGCAGATATCACCTCTTTTAGCTCCATTTTAATTCTGCAGAATGATAAATGGATACAACTCTGGGAAGTTATTCTATCTAAGCATCTCTGCAGGGAATGAAAACTGTGGAGGACCCATTAAAATGGTGCAGGGTTTCTATCATATCCTATAGTCCATAGCTCAACTGGGAAGGGCTATAGCTCCAGGTTCATTCTTCAGCATCTCCAGGTAGGTTGGGAAACCCAGGACAATGGATGCCAGTCAGCGTAATCATGATTGAGCTAGATGGGCCAATGGTCTGTCTCAGTATAAGGAAGGTGCCTACATCCCCCCCAAAAAGCATATCTTCAGCATATGACTTTTCCCTAAATGTCACTGGGAGGTGTGTACTGGCATTAGGTAAAAGTAAAGGGACCCCTGACCATTAGGTCCAGTTGTGTCCTACTCTGGGGTTGCGGCCCTCATCTCTCTTTATAGCTTCCAGGTCATGTGGCTAGCATGACTAAGCCGCTTCTGGTGAACCAGAGCAGCGCACGGAAATGCCGTTTACCTTCCTGCCACAGTGGTACCTATTTATCTACTTGCACTTTGACGTGCTTTCAGACTGCTAGGTGGGCAGGAGTACTGGCACTGCTCTTTACTAAAAACAAAAGGCAGTTGCACAAAATACTTAAGTGGTGGGAATATGATAAAAAAATTAAGCAAAAGAGATGGTCAAAGAACATCCCCGTTCCACACCAAGGTAAGACAACACATCTGCAAAGGAAGCCAAAATCCTGCTTCAGAGTGAGTTATTGAAATTTGACTTATTTGCATATACAGTGGTACCTCGGGTTACAAACACCTCCGGTTACAGACTCTGCTAACCCGGAAGTAGTACCTTGGTTAAGAGATTTGCCCCAGAATGAGAACAGAAATTGCGTGCTGGCGGCAGTGGGAGGCCCCATTAGCGAAAGTGCACCTCAGGTTAAGAATGGTTTCTGGTTAAGAATGGACCTCCAGAACAAATTAAGTTCATAACCAGAGGTACCACTGTATTGGCTCACTTTGCACATTTATTTTATTCATTTATAAATATGCCCAATCATCACATCAGTCAGATGCCTCCCCTTGTACATGTTTGTGTTTGAACCTGTGCATCTGCCAAACTGCATGTGCCTTACTATGTGCAGAACCATATCTAAAATGAAACTTACATATGGCAATGTCCAATGGCACTGAGGGAAACTGACGCTTATTATGCCGGTTTTAATGTGAAGTGTTTTCTGTGCTTTTACTAATGAACATTATAGTGCTAATCAAACTAGTGAGACGCTATATCCTGATATGAGTCACTGCATATATCCCAGTTGCTGTGTGACAGAGTCATGTCAATGATTGCAATCTTTTACCATTTTTTAGTCCCGATCTTTTAGGAGGGCACAAGGAGAAGGGGACAACAGAGGACGAGATGGTTGGACAGTGTTCTCGAAGCTACCGACATGACACATGAGTCTGACCAAACTGCGGGAGGCAGTGGAAGACAGGATTGCCAACCAATTTCAGAACATACCGGCACAGAAACAAACATAACCCACTTTTCAAAAAACAAGTGGAAATATAACTTAACGGAGGATGAGGAAGGTCATCTCCAAGACCGAGGTCTTTGTAACTGATTGACCAGGAAACCATTATTACCAACCAACCATAACCTCACTCTGAAAGTAACAAGAGTACCCAACACAGAAAAGAGGTAGGTGCAGGGGCGTACCCAGGATCAAAACTAGGGGGAGGGGAAGCCATGGTCGTTCAGGCAGGTTGTGACATTTCAGCACGGAAAAGGCGAATGAAACCAAAATTTTAAGAAAATTATATATAATTATAGCAGTGCTTTATTATGGTAGTTATTACAATTATTTGCTTGAAAATTTTTATTCTAGTTACATGTCTTATACTAATATCATTTTTCTTGGGTTTGAAGAAAACTTGTTCAAAACTTTCATTTCAATCCAGTCCTGATTTTCCTTGAAGAATTTCCGATGGACGCTCATCAAACACAACCCAGTCAGTCTGTCCTCTCCCATTGTACTTCTGAGCCAGGTCTTTACCCTTCGAAGGGTACTGAAAGATCGTTCAACAGTAGCCGTGGTGGACGGGAAACTCACTAGACCCCTCTAGAAGATTCCCTCTTCTCTCTGCTAGAGCCCGCTAGAGACCTCTCCCTCCCTTGAATCCCACTGGCTGGCTGACATAGATTCCTCTACCAGTCGCTAGGTGGCTCTAGATACTTCTCGGTTTTTACACCATTTCAGTGTGGTAAACAACTGATTATTCGCCATCACCCTACCTAATTTTGTTTCGTTTCATCACTTTATAACTATATTATTATTATTTTTTGCTTCTGGGGGGGCAGCTGCCCCCCCTGCCCCTCGCTGGGTACACCCATGGGTAGGTGGCCCCCCAGCAGAGTCCACTTCTCATTGCATTAGGAGAAAGCAATAATTCAAGAAGCAAGTTGTTAATTTAGAGTTTAACAGAGAGGAAAATGTTTATTTAGTGTGGTGAGCCGGAGTAAAGAATGCTCTCATCATTCTCTGCTTTAGCCAGGTCATAAAAGCAGCTAGAAGACCCTCTGGGAAGAACTGACCTCCCAGCGTATGGTGGCTAAATGCAGCAAACAGCAAACTTAATCCCTCCAGTTTAGGAATCAGGTTCTGTCTTGTTACACCAGCATACAGAGAGTCAGTGTCGTGATGTGCCAAATAAGTAAATATGGCACAATTCCAATAGCCTGTCCTGGCAAGTAACTTAGATGGAAAGTAAGGCAGGGGAGGGGCACTGACAGAGGAAGAAGGGGGCGGGGGGCGCACTGCCCCCAGCACCACGATCCCTGTGGGGTGCCAACACCCTGCTGGATTAGACCAAAGGCCTAGTTAGACCAGTATCCTGTTCTCCTAGCAGCCAACCAGATGCTTATGGGAAGTTCTCAAGCAGAACACTCTCCCCATATGTGCCCCCCAGGAACTGGTGTTCAGAGACATACTGCCTCTGACCCTGGTGATAATAGAGCCACCATCCTCAGTAGCCATTGATAAGCTTATTGTCCATGAATCTGTCTAATCCTTCTATAGAGCTGTTCAGGTTGGTGGCTGTATCTGTGGTAATGAATCCCATTGTTTACTTATGTGATTTTACTTATGTACTCCCCGCCCCACCCCCACTTCAACCCCCTTGGTCGCAGCCAGCCATCTCTGCAGCAGAAACTTCAGCAACAGCCTCTGGCCAGGTATGCAGCTGCTATTGGGACCAAACTGTGGGAATGTTAAGGAAGGTAAGAGAAGATAAATTGTTTTCATATTATCCCTCCTCACTCACGCTAGTGAGTAAACAGCAGAGCACATCCCCTTTGTAACTTATTGGAAGCAAGTTGATGATTCATTAGAATCCTTTAATTAAGCAATCCAGTCTGGGTTGTCCAATCTGGATTGTTCCTGGTAAGTTTACCCTTTATTTCCCTCTTAAAATAATAATAACACAATACAGTCCTCTTTAAAAGTAAGAATAAAGTTTTACTCACATTCAGTTCACGGCAGGATTTATCTTGTGGTTACAATTAAAAGAAGTCTGAGTTACATCTCAGATTTTCTGCTTGTGGGCTCCATCCTATGTGAATGTTGAGCCATGCGCTGGCAAGGAGCCAGCCGAGACCAAGAGTCCAAGAGGAAGAGTCCAAGACTCCAAGAAAGAGATGGCGGCGTGGCCAGCCCTTTTATCTGGTCAGCTAGGGTCACACCCATCTACCTGTTCACACACAGGGGGAGGAAGCTCCAGAGCAGGTATGACAAGAAGTCCTCCTTGTCTGGAGCCACATTCCCCTCTGTGTCCATTCCAGGCAACAGGAAAATGTTGTACTTGACTGCTCTGGTAATAATACATCCCACACAAACTATACAGGCACTGCCAACCTGGTGACCTCCAGATGCTGTGGACTCCAGTTCTTACCAGCCTCTGGAAGCATGGTCTATAGTCAGATATTATGGGATCTGGAGGCCAGAAATATCTGGAGTTAGCTACGCACTGCAATTATGTTAATCATGTGCTTAGGACTGACCAGGCCTCTTCATTAACAAACAAACAAACGCATCTGCAAGAGCTCTGATCCAGATCCGGACTGTGGCAGGAGGTGTAAACCTTTTCCCTGTGCCCCATGGTCCCAATCCAGACCAGGCTGTTGCAGCTGCTTTTTGTGTGAAGAAAGGTATGACTAGCACTAAGCCTACTGTCAAGAACCCCTCTTGCTTGAACCCAGGCAGGCACCCACCTGGCTGCAATTCCTTCCAAGATTAGTCCAAGAGGAAGTTGCGCTGGCTGAGTTGAGCTGCTGATAGAGAAAGACTGAGTTTGTGTGTTGGCAGCAGGGGTCTTTTGAAGCATATGCAAAACAGATACTTATTCCTCTTCCTTTGTGGCTTCTTAGGCCAGATTTAACCTTTTAAAGGCAATGTTAGGATGATTTGCCAAACACTTCTCCTCTGCACTAGCCCACTAGGAATCTTCCAGAAGGCAGTTATGCAGGTATACAAGATTTGTGTGTGTGTAGCAGCATCCACATGGCATCATTGGCATCAAAATGCCAGCCTGCAATTTCCCCCCATTTGATTCAGATCTACCCTTTCTGGTGGAAATGCAGTAACTTTTTAATTAAAAGATCCTTCTCAAATACCATTTTTATGTAATACCCTATCTGAATCTGCTTTTGCCAAGGAGGTTTAAAAACTGGATTCCTATATGCATGACAGAAACATGCCCAAATTTATCAGCTGGGGCAATCCTGAGGTGTTCGGGACACTTGGAGTTTATGGAATTAATCTAATGTAAGGACTGCCATATTTCCCTATACTTCTGTTCTCAGGTGATTAGAAGCTTGAGAGCAGAAAATATCACCCAAGCACCTGTGCAAAAATGACAGTAGATAAATGCTGTGTTAGGACCTTGGGCTATAAGCAATTCTGCAATCACAGAATTCTAGTTTTAGAGTTTTACCAAATAGTCACCCGCCTTAAAAAAAGAAAAAAGAAAACTAAGACAAAAGATAGTATATGCAACTGTCTGCAAAATAACTCATTAGACTGAAATACATTGTGATCACTGATTCATGAACATAGCTTATCCTTGTTCCATTATTTTCTGTTTAGTTTGGTTTGCGTATGAGCAAAGGGAACTCATGCCAACATCTGATGCACAGTTCTGTGGTGAAATAGTAAGCTATATCTTTAATGGAGACCAGACCTTTCCTAGTGCTTCTTAATAAAGAATAGCTACTCAGTTTAGAAACAAGTTTTTAGGAATGCAACCATTCTTGGTGAAATGACCTGCTTGAAAAAAACTAGAATACTGATTTGAACATACCTGTATTTAGAGATTAGTACCTTTGGTTTAGTAAAAACAAACCAAGGAAGATAATTTGATCACCAATTCATGTCAGGGTAATTTGCCAGCTGATCACAAATTAAGGGCCAGACTAGACAAAATATTAGCACATATCTGTGCCCTTTAGCAAGGTTTTTATCCAATTGTAATACTTGTTACCCAAACTGAATGATCTGGATTGGGGCCATAGCATAAAAAGAGGATGGGAAGGCATGGAGTTGAAGGAAAGTAGAGCCGAGGAGGAGGAGGCCGGTCTTGTGTTCTGCACTCTTATCTTGACAGAGAGATTTGTAGATTAGGACCCCAAGGGGACACAAGGCTGCTAGTTTTTGAGCCAAGACTCCGAGAGACCGTATCCCAACCATTGCAGCTTCTACTGGTGTTGTTGTTATAGCATTGTAACTGGCAACTCTAAGTGAGCAGTGAGGGATAAAAAGCTACAGACTAGTTTGGTAGGGCTGCATTTCACCCACTGATTTTTAACTCAAATGATTCTTTGGCTGTAGGCTTCAAGATCAAACAGATAGCAAATACAGATAGCAAACATACTGTGAATATGTTCCTAGTAAGATAATATCTGGAGAATCTTGAACACTAGATTTGCAGATAAATTTTCTTGTAATTAAAATGGAACATCTTTCACTTTTGATTTAGAAGAAAAGGGGACAGTTTTATCACCAATAAAACTGTCCCTGTCCACATTCTTTTTATGTTACCCAAAGTACAGAATTCCTGCAAGACATCTCCTGTTTCACAGACCTCTCCACACTCCTCTCTCTCTCTCTCTCTCTCTCTCTCTCCAACTGAGGTGAATTAGAAGTGTCAGTTTGAAATAGTTGGCAAACTGATATAAATTGAAACTGCCCTCCATGCGAAATGCTTTGAAGTGGCAAAGAGGCCAGAGGCAGCCCAAAGGAAAAAAGAGAAAGCGTGTTGCAGTGAGCAGAGAGAAGCGGGGAGGGACAGCTCCCTCCATTTTTTGCTCAATAAATTTCTGTTTTGTTCTCACTGTGCCTAGGCCATCCCCTCAAGGCTGGATTTCTGCTGTGGGAATATCTCATTTCTCAGCACTAAAAACCGCAGTATTTTGTACCTGGGAAGATGCTATAGATCACATTGTAATTTGAAGCCAGTTTGAATTTCAAAGTGCAGCAGAAAGGTGGTATAAAAACATTACAAGAATAATATTAAATTAATAAAACACAGCTTCCAGACAGAACCCTCTCACCCAGTGCCAAAGGATTCTGGAAGATGTTAGTTTAGTTGAGAAAACAAAGCATTTCCTAATGCTGCGGAGTCTATACAATTCCCTGCATGGGGGTACTGATTCTCCCCCTTCTCTAAACACCAAAACTGGGAAGGGCTAGAGAAAAATCAGGGTTTTAATCTGGACAGTCTCAACTTTAAAGTTCTGCATTTTTGCTCCATCTGGGAACTGATGGGAATGTATAAATACTGCATAGAACTGAGCATGATTCTCGCAGCCTTTCCGTGCCCCTGGAAGAGGTGCTTCCACAACTGACCTGAGCCACATAGATATGGGATTTGGCTGAAAGAAACCTTCTATAACAAAGGTGGAGAACAGCTAGCTGCATGTGGCTCACAGAACTCTCTCATCTGGCCTCCTGTATCCCCTCCTAGCGTGGATCCCAAAGGGGCGGGCATTTGGATGTGTGGATGTGGTGACTGGAAGATGGAGTACACATGCCTGTGTATTTTAGATGGGTGGGTGAAGGGCCCCGTCCAACAGGGACATTTACCCCCAGAGAGACAACAAGAGGGGGAAATGCAAGGCCTTCAAAATTCTAAAATAAATAAATGAAAAGAAAATAAATTTAAAATAAAGGTTCCCGGGACTTCCGGCGGCGACGCCATTGAGGGTGGTCGTGGGCTGCTTCGGCTGCGAAGCGCCCAGTCCATCCCGGGGGTTAGGAGCCCTGCTACCGCATAGCGGGGCTCCGGTTGGGGTGCGGGAAGAGCGTCCCGCACCCTGGGCTCCCCGGCTGTGCCCATTGTGGCTCCGAACCCTTCCCCCGCTCCCCCTGTAAAGGGGGAGTGGGGGTGAAGGGACGACGGAGCCGGGCTATAGGGGACATGCCCCAACCGGGATGTAAATGCGGCGACAAAGCCTTTGATGAGCGTCTAAGTTCTACCTGTCTTTAACGAGCTGATAAGAACCCAGTGGCTGTGAGTATTTGATTGACTCTTTGTATTCTTGGAACGATCTGGGGGAAAGAAGAAAGGCAGCCCGCCTCCCTCCCTTCGGGAGATGAAAGAAATTAACTGTTTAAGTGACTGCTGCTACAATAATCGATAGAAAGTATCTGGGAATTTTAAAACTGAGACTGCTGAGATCTCCCTTCGGGGGTTAACTGGGGATAAAATATCTCCTTTTGAAGTTTTGGTCTTTATACTTCGGCTTCGGAGAAATGGCGACGACTTGGACTGTCGTGGGAAAAAATTGAAACAAAGGAAGGAAGAGACAGGAACTGAAACTTGACACTCACTCTCCCTTCTAAAATGCTGGACTTTGTGTTTGCACTGGTATTGAACTCTGGTTTAAAGGATGAGGAAAGGCTCACTGTCTTGAGGCTGGAACTGCTTAATTGGAAACTACAAGCTTTGAGTGGAATTATAAATAAAAAGAATTTACTTTCCACAGAGGAGGCTTTTCAAAAGTTTTATGAAATGGAATCAAACCTTGGCAAAGAGCTGGGAGGGGTGCTTGAAGGATGCTTTGAAGTGGCTGGGCAACTCCGGGAAAAGGAACCGGTTTCTGGGGGTGGCAGCCCTGGAACGGGAAATTTACAATATCCAGACTCCGAGGTGGCAGCTCGGGGTCAAGGGACATGGAATTAAGATTTTTACAAGAAGAAGAAATATGGCACAAAGAAACGGAGGAGCCCAGAAGGAAAATGTTGAACACCCTGAAGCTCGATGCAAGGTTTGTTGTGAATGCTGCCTGGATTTGTGGACATCAGAAGAAGATAATTGGAGATCCGGTTCTGGTGAAAGACAGAAAAAGACAATGGACAGAGGGGGAGTGGGTTGAAGCATTAAATGTATAATCCAAATGGTCTGTCATGGTATCCGAAATCGGAGTGTGAAGTCTGTTAAATAAGTTTACTTTAAGTAAGAAAGGAGATATTGAATTTTAAGTTAAAAGCAGCATGATAAAGGATAGAAGAAATAAGTTTAGTTATAAGAATATTTGGTTATGATTTAGGTTATAATAGTAAGATTAAGATAATTGTGTTATTTTTAAGTAAAGCTAAATTTTTTATAGAGTAAAGTTGTTAAGGAAATAGTATATTGATTTAAAACCGAAGGTGAAAAGGCGGGGGAAGTCAAGCGTCAAGATTCGAAAGTAGAAATTTTTTTTTTAAGGTATATAAATAAGAAGAATCCTGACATTATGTGTATTTGTATTTGTTTTTGTATTTGTAGGTGTGGGGTCGGGTTTGTGTTATTTTATGAAAATGCTAATAAATTCTGTTTAAAAAAAAAAAATAAAGGTTCCCGATCCTTACTCTAAAAGAATATCTTTTTTAGAGCTTGATTTATCTACTCCTTCCACCCCCAGCAGCCACTGGATAATGCCTGGACATTTCTATACTTTTGCAGCTATATTTTGGTATTTTTACTTTCTGTGTGTGGTTGATGCAAAGAGTGTCATGGGCATTGTCACTCTGGTGTACAATGACGTGGTTGCCATGGCTGTTGCAGGAGTGGCTGCTGCTACATTCTCTGATTTGGAAATGCTGCTGTTTCCTTTTCAACTTTCTTGCTAAAAATGTATAGGCTCATGGGCATAGCCAAGATTTATGTTGGGAGGGGGGACAGAACCTCAGTTAGTTACCGTAAGTATTTTTTATTGGTTTACTTGATTTGGAGGGGCAGCTGCCCCCTGCCCCCCCCCCGGCTACACCCATGTATAGGATCCCATCTTATCTGCCCCAGTATCAGCACACTGCTGGTAAGCTGCTGCCACTGTCCCAATCACATTCCAGCCTTTCCAGGGTTTGTATGCTACTTGTGAATGGAACATGACCAAGCAGGGGCATGTGGGTGTGTGTCAAGCTCTCCCATCTTCATGTTGTGGGATGTGAAACACAAGAGCAGTCAAGTACAACATCCCTAGAGTAGACATAGGGGATGTCTGGACCAGCCAGTCAGAACTTCCTGTTTCTCCTAAGCTGATTCTGACTTCCTCTGCATTTGACTAGAGGTGGGCGTGACCTCACCTGCCCAGGTAACAAAAGAGCAGGACTGGGCAGCCATCTCTCTCTCTTTGACCACATTCATCTAGGAAGCAACATGTGCTTAGCCTAAGATGCCTTCCAGCCAAGAGAGGACAAAGGAGCTGTCTCCTTATGGGATAGTTTCCAGGTGTATGTTACTTTTCTAAGCTAAGTCTGCCTTCTGGGATCCAATTGTGAACAGAATGTGTGAGTAAACTCTTTTTATACTTTTATAGAAGACTGTGTCGTGTCTTATCTTTTATGAGGGAATAAGGGGAAAATACCAGGACAGTTATTATAGAGGCTTTAGCGAGCCTGAGCAAACGCATCCGCTGTGTCAGTTTAAAAAGGGAATGTTACTCTGCTAAATTGTGGAACTTGTTAACACAAGTTGGAAAGGATATAATCAAACAATATATCCTCTCCTGCATCCCTGAACATTCCCACACATGTGTCATGACCAATATCACAGTAATCTCCCAACAGCTCTCTCTCTCTCTGTGTGTGGGAACAACACAGCAGCAACAACAACATACATTCCATGTGATTTTACATTTATTCCAATGTGTGGTTTGTAGGTGCAGCATAATTGTTGTTGTTGTTTAGTCGTTTAGTCGTGTCCGACTCTTCATGACCCCATGGACCAGCATAATTGTAGGAGGGTCTTAAAAACAACAAACACCAATACACATGGATGGTGTTTCATCATAGCAGTGTCTGTGCCCTTGAAGATCCCCAGCAAAAAATAATGGGCAAGCCTCTTTTCCATTGCTGCATGTCGAATTCAGGTATTTCAATACCACAGGATGGCCTGCTAAGCAACAAGGGCCCTGCACAATAGCACAGTTGCCAAATGCACTGGGAAATGGCACGGTGGTTGCTGTAAATGATGATAATGGGAAACCTACTTTTCTCTGCACCTGTTGGAGGACTGGTTGGGAAGAGCTGGAAGAGACACATGGAAGGGACTGAGCAATGATCAGCAGTTGCCTTTGCCTGACTATTCTATAAAAAGGTAAAGGGGCCCCTGACCATCAGGTCCAGTCGTGTCCAACTCTGGGGTTGCGGCGCTCATCTCGCTCTATAGGCCGAGGGAGCCGGCGTTTGTCCGCAGACAGCTTCTGGGTCATGTGGCCAGCATGACAAAGCCGCTTCTGGCGAACCAGAGCAGCGCACAGAAACGCCGTTTACCTTCCCGCTGGAGCGGTCCCTATTTATCTACTTGCACTTTGATGTGCTTTCGAACTGCTAGGTGGGCAGGAGCTGGGACCGAGCAACGGGAGCTCACCCCATGGCAGGGATTTGAACCACCGAATTTCTGATCAGCAAGCCCTAGACTCTGTGGTTTAACCCACAGCGCCACCTGGGTCCTGACTATTCTATAGGTGTGAGCAAATGAAAGTTTTGCTACTTCAGACTTCCTCCAATAGATGGTGTTCATCCTGTGCGTGTTTTAGGATCCACTTTGAGGAGCAACTGCACCAATCCTGATAAACCCTCCTGGGACACAGATGTTATGGGCCACATTTTTTATTGAAATAAGGAATATAATTAGAGAACATGTTCAAGCTATACCTCAGCATTATTATCAATATTTGATGGTAGAAATGAGGAAGTAAAATCAAACTCGCTATTACTGTATTATTTTTTATTAGTGGCAGTAGGTGCTATCATGGTTCAGATGTGGAGGAATCTGGTATCGGGAAACGGTGGGATAATGTCTGGCGAACAGCTATACAGGAAAAGCTTACATGGCATGTAAGATTCATGCTAGGTAGGATTAAGCCAGAAGCCTTTTGGGCACTGTGCAGAGACCTTTTTGAAGATACTGTTACAAGGGTTGGGTGCCACCTCAATCCCTGCCCAGCAAAATTCGGGGGGTGGTGGTTCTAGGCGCTCCCCCAGAATGCATGCCCCTTTGAGAATTCAGACGTAGTGGAGGTTGTCGTAGCTTTAGGAAATATATTCACATGTTTACACCTTCAGACTCCAGTCCGACGGAAGTTGCCGGTCTGGGCATATTTTAGGGGTGCTACAAGCCTCGGGGGGAGCTCAGGGGTCCCTCTCCCTCCCATCTCGGCGGCGGAGGATTTCGGGGTGGCTCAAACCTGCTTTTCCTGGCGCGCCAAGCAGTTCCTCTCGGCTGTCGGGGATCCGGCAGGGAGGAAGCGGCGGGAGGCAAGGCAAGGCAAGGCCGGGGCGGGAGATTCGGACTCGGGTCCCGCGTCCCACCCACCCGTTGGCGCGGAGCGGCTCCCTCCCGGGCTCGTCCGCCTGCTCCGCCCCGCCTTGGCCGGGGGGACGCGGCGGGCGGGTTTCTAATGGAGCCGCTCTGGGGTTTTCGGCCTGTAAAAGGTTTGATGCGACGGCCGGAGAAATGGGCCATCTCAAGGCGCCCGAGAATCACTTGACAAGCGCGGATCGATCTCGCCCATTACCGACAGGCGGGTTCCAGGAAAAAGGCAACCGCGTTGGCAGCTGGTTTCTGGGCTCGGGGGCGGGCGGCCCCCTGGCTGTGCCCACCCGGGACGCGGCGCACCTTCCCGGGGTCGATAGTTCCCTCCTCCGACCTTCTTTTCCCAGAACAGACAAGAGGGCGGGAGAAGCAAGCGGGGGCTGCAGCAGGAGCTCCAGGCACCGAGGGCTCGCCCGACCCTCGGACGCAGGAAGCCTCCCCGCGGAAAGCCAGAAGTCCTTCTTTCTGAATTCCAAAGGGCTTTCCTTCCCCTCTCGCGCTTCGTGCTGCTATATTCAGCTTTCTGCAAAGGAAGCACCGAAGTAGCGACTCTGCTCCTCCTCACGATCTGCAAGCCCCATTCGCCTCCCGTCGCTTGTGACTTACCCCTCGAAAACTGCCTACGCGCATCTCGAAGTATACTTTGTTTCGAATAAAGAAATCTTAAAGCAGTCACGCATTACTGACGTCCCGGTCCAGCACCTTCAGTGGAACTCAACTCTGGCTGGTTAAGTCAACGGAGAGGACGAAGGCAAACTCGTGGCTGAAGCCAAGCAAGGCGCGGGGTGCGTCCCGGCCAGGACTCGCCTCTCGTGGCACCGAGTGCCGAGGAGAGGGAATTTTGAAGCGCGCTACATTAAATTATGAGGGATTTATCAGAGGAGGAAACACATTAACAATTTCACAGAGACGGAGGAACAGAAGGCTGTTAGGTCCTTAACTTCCAAAGCTGGCAGGGCAGCCGTGTTAGTGCGTTGCAAGCACCAAACATCTTTTGGAGTTTTGGAGAGGCAGGTTTCTTGGACTTCACCAGCTGCACGGAGGGTGGGCCTTGGGCTTATACAAGTGCGTAATGCATGGGGTGGGTGGGGAGGGGGAAAATATAAGTCTGAGACAGAAATGATAGGCAAAATGTGAAGTCCGACAATCAAATAGATCTCAACTGGTTTTAAATATTTTTTTTGCAATCTGCGAGCAAGGACCACCTCTAGCAAGCATCACCAGTTTTGGTAACAACAGGCATGGATCTGTTTTGCAAGCGAGTTGGAAGTCAGAAGTTTGTTTCTCCTGGAGGAATGTTGGAAAAAACGAAAGACACATCATATTAATAATTTCAAATTAGTCTAGTTCGTCTATTGTATAGAAATCAACGAATAGAGTTTTATTGTTGTTGTGTTTTTCTGCAGATTAACGGACTTCGGCGGTATAAGGTTTTCGGAGCTCACTTTTGTCAGCTACGTGAGACGTCTTACTTTGACAAACGAGATAGGTTTGAGGAAGGGGGTTTTGGCCTCCGGGAGTTGATGGACGACGTGCTTTGTTTTCAATGAGCCACTGAGCGCTCTCTCTCTCTCTCTCCTTCTCCCCTTCCTTCCACTGCGATCCTTCCTGTACTTTCTTGGGCTGCTTCAATGCTTTTGAAGTGCGAAGGATTTAAAGAAGTTGTGCGGCGTCCCAGTGACCATGTACTGTAACTGTACACACAAAGAGTTGTACACACAAAGAGCTCCAAAGAGCAGTAACGCACAAACCCAAACCCTGGTTTAAAAATGCTCAGGAATTATCTGCAACTCCTCCACAAGACAAACTGATGTGATTTATATTCTCCGACAGTAAATAAATATTGCTCTTTGGTCAGTAACACACCCCTCCCTATACGTGGACTGCGAAGCACTTCTGCTGCGGGGCCCCGAGGCTCGTCTGACTTTCTCCTGTTTTGCAAGCGAGGTCTCTGCATCTTTCACTAGCCTCTTCCTTCCGGGCTCCCCCTTCCAGAGATTCACATACAGGGTACAAGCCTCGGAACAGGCCTTCAAACTGCCGCCGGGGCCGGCCTCGGAGGCCTGTGGGGGAAAAGCTCCCCATGCCCAATCCCAGTCACTTTCCTCAGTTTGGAAGTCGGGGCGGCGGCTGGATGCTGGGAGCCGAAATACGCTTTTGAAAAGTTCTTTCCTGCTTTTATTTGTTTAATACAATAAAAAAACAAAAACCCACATCTTTTAAAACGTGTACTTTTTAGCTCCGTCTGAGGGTTCGAGGCTAGACCTCCCTCCCTTTACCAAAATAAAACATAAATAGAAGCTGAGCCCGGCGGCTCCTGGGGTGTCGGGGGACCACTTTCCACGGCACGGATCGGAGTCGGGCCCGCCGAGTTCCCACGCGGAGAACCCGAGCCGCGCCGACGGAAGAGGCATGCTCCCGCTATGAAAGCAAAACGGCGTGCGCGCCGCCTGGAGGGCTCTTAGTTCTGCGTGAACGGCCCACGCGTGTGAATAGCGCCTGCCCAGGTTAACCGTCGCGAGGGAAAGGCCGCTCTGGCGCAGGACGGAGGCCACTTGGAGCTGCTTCCCCTCGACGTGGAGGCGTCAAGCTTCTGGGGCATAAATTCGTTTCAGTTTGTAAAGGTGCCTTGGAAATCACTAGGTACTGGAGAGGGGTATTTCAAAAATCCATAAATAAGTCCAAATGACAAGCTTTAAAGGTCTCCGAATTTGTTAAAAGTCAAGAGTTTCAGAGCCTCTCGCATTCCGCGGACACACCGAGGGGTTCTGTCCTGGGCCTTTTGTTCAAGGTCTTTATAAAGGACTTGGATGAACGAACTGAGCGGATGCTCATCAAATTTGCAGATGACACTAAACTGGGAGGGGTAGGTAGAAGATAGAATCAGAATTGAAAATGACCTTAACAGATTGGAGAACTGGGCACAAACTAACAAAATGAATTTCAATACAGACAAACGTAAGGTTCTGCACTAAGGCAGGAAGAACCAGCTGCACAAATATAAGATGGGGGAACATCTGGCTTACTAGCAGTATATGTGAAAAGGATCTAGGGGTCTGGGTGGACAACAAGCTGAACACGAGTCAACAGTGTGATGCAGCAGAAAAAAAGCTATTCCAAGCTGCATGAACCGAAGTGTAGTGTCCAGATCAAGGGAAGTAATAGTACCACTCTATTCTGCCTTGGTCAGACCACACTTAGAATTCTGTGTCCAATTCTGCGCACCACAATTTAAGAAGGATATTGACAAGCTGGAATGTGTGCAGAGGAAGGCAATCAAGATGATCAAGGGTCGGAAACCAAGCCTTATGAGGAACGGTTGAAGGAGCTGGGTATGTTTAGCGTGGAAAAGAGGAAACTGAGAGGAGATATGATAGCCATCTTCAAATATCTCAAGGGTTGTGACATGGAAGGAGGAAGAAGGAAGAAGCTGAGATTCTTGCATTGCAGGGGATAGGACTAGATGACCTTTGGGGTCCCTTCCAACTCTAAGATTCTATGATTCTTTGAAAAATAATAATAAATCAACACAGATGCACAGGGAGAGTGGCTGGACAGTTGCACTATTGTGGGGTTGTTGACAAAATAATGGCATTTGGATTATTATTTGATCATTAGTCATCTAGCTTTAATGATTCAGTTAAAATTCAATAAAAATGTGAATTCCCAGAACTTCAATATAAGTGTGTCCTTCTAAAGTTATTGAAAGAAGAGCAGAGTTTCACATAAGTATAGGGGAATAAATAACCACATTTTCAGAAGAAAAGACTGTATTCTACCATTTTCTTTTCTAAACTGTTTGGAAGTCTGAAATACAGACTTTTTTTTTCTTTTTTTTAAATAACCACAATGCAAAAGCAAGAACTGCTCCAAAAGTGGAGGACTTCCCCTCATCTATTGCGGAAGGTCGTGGTTTAAAAGGATAAATTGATATCGATTTCATCAGTTGTCAGTGGTAGTAGTTTTACCTTGAAACGCAAAACGTCAGCTGACGGAGTACAAAGAAGGGGGAAGTTCTTTTTCAAGTCTTTAGGAGACACAGGAAAGAAGCAATTCTCTCCCCCAGATACTTTCAATGGCAGCCTGCCCTGACTAATTTGGCGAGGGGTTAACCTTCAGTTAAAGTGCTGGTTAAGTTAGACTCTCCTCTGGGTGTTGAGCAGTTATATTCCCAGCCAGGCAGATTGCATTTTGTAATTTCTATGTTTTTATCAGAGCTGTGGCTCAGGCAGTAGAGTGAACATCTTCTTTGGCTACAGAAGGTCCCAGGTTCCATCCCTAGTGGCATCTCCAGGTGCGGGTGGAAGAGAGCTTTGCCTGAAGCCCTTGAGAGCAGCTGCCAGTCATTGAAGACCATACTGAACTTGTTGTTATTCAGTTACAGATAGGTAGCCATGTTGGTCTGCCATAGTCAAAACAAAATAAAATAAAAAAAATCCTTCCAGTAGGCACCTTAGAGACCAACTAAGTTTGTTCTTGGTATGAGCTTTCGTGTGCATGCACACTTCTTCAGATGCATGCACACGAAAGCTCATACCAAGAACAAACTCAGTTGGTCTCTAAGGTGCTACTGGAAAGAATTTTCTACTTTGTTTCGACTATGGCAGACCAACACGGCTACTCACCTGTAACTAGGAGTAGGGCAGACAGGGCTCCTTAACCCTAACAGCTGGGTGGGAGAGGGCATTTCAGCATGCAAACTTATGATCCTCAAAGGCACAGGAGCCTTGCCCTCATTTGCAGGCTAGAATGGATTTTGTCCTTAGGTTTCACCTCTAAGGTTTGCACAGACAGGACTCTTCTTGTCCTTGCCTCTGCCTCCTGGGCAAAATGCAAAACACCCTACTTTCTTGGGGGCCATTCTTTGCTTCAGCTCCATGCCCCCACCACCATGGCTTCCTTTCCCTCCAATCCCTGTCTCATAATCAACTCCTCTTTCAGAATCTTGCCTGCTGTGCTGTTTTCTTTCACCCACCCTGTGCTGGGACTCCCTGCTCCTCCTATGAACCCCTCCCATTGTCAGTCTTCCAATCACCATGTCCTTCTGTCACCATGTCCCCGTGAGAATTGTGGGATGTATTACTAGAGCAGTCAAGTACAACATCTTCCTATTGCCTAGAATGGACACGCAGGGAAATGTGGCTCCAGACAGGGAGGACTTCCTGTCATACCTGTTGGGAGCCTCCTCCCGCTGTGTGTGTGACCAGGTAGATAGATGTGACCCTAGCTGACCAAGTAAAAGGGCCGGCCACGCCACCATCTTCCTCTCTTCTTTTGGACTTCCTCTTCTAGATCTCAACTGCTCCTGGCTCTCAGCCAGCACATGGCTCATTCTTTACAGAGGTGGGAGCCCACAAGTAGGAAGTCAGAGATCTAGCTCAGACTTCTTTTCTCTACAAATGTAACTGTAACCACAAGATAAAGCCTGCCTTCAGATCACTGCTGTGAACTGAATGTGAGTAAAACTTTGTTCTTATTTTCAAGAAGACTGCGTTGTGTTATTCTTCTTTTAAAGGGGAAATTTACCAGGAAGAATCGAGTCCGCACAAGCCAGACTGGATCACTTAATTAAAAGACTTTAATGAGTCATCAACTGCTTCCAATAAGTTGCAAGGGAATGTGCTCTGCTGTTTGTTCACTAGCGTGAGTGAGGAGGGATAATATCAAAACAATATATTCTCTCCTACCTTCCTTAACATTCCCACAAGAATTTCCTCAGCCACTAATCTTTTCATGTCAAGAAACTGTTTTATGCACAGTTACACAACAGCAGCTCAGTGCAATGTACTCCTGAGTGAACACGCTTCAGACTGAGCTATAAGAGCTATTAATCTGGAAGTCTCCAGTTCAAATCCCCTTCCTACTGGCTACATACCCATTTAGTGCATGTGAGGATCTGCAGCCTAATCACAGATATCATGATGGCTAGATAGTCACCCACAGGGGACTCTGACTCTATGATGTCATATCCTCTAAATTTTCATGGGGAGGGAAGAGTTGAGAGGGAGGGGTTGCCAGGGTAACGGGGAGGGCATGATGTTGCCAACAGGAAGGAAAGTATCCTGAGGTTTTGGGGCAGGAAAAAGGAGGGGCAGAACTCCATGCATGGATGGAAGGGCAAGCAGCAAGCATGCTGACTGGCTGGAGCGGGCTGTTACAGAGAGACATGGGGATGGTGCCTTGGATGCCTCTGAATCCGATGCTGAGCTGCTGGGAAGGATAAGTCCCTCTTGAGATGTGAATGCTCCATCAAAAACCAGGTTGTAAATATCTGTAAAATAGATGACCCTTGTGGTCCCTTCATACTCTACAATTATATGATTCTATGACAGTCTCTATTGTGCCTCATTTCATAGGGCTGCCATATTTCAAAAAGTGAAAATCTGGACAGAAAAGTTGTTGAGCTATTTTTACAAAATCGCAAAGAAGTAGGAGGTTTTTGAGCTATTTCTGGGGGGAATCGGCAAACACGATACTGCTGCCATGGACTGCCATACATCCGGATTTCCCCGGACATTTCTGCCTGGACCTTGCTTGCGAATGCAGTATTCCAGATATGTCTGGGAAATTCCAGGCGTATGGCAACCCTACATTGCAAAGGAGCACAAACCCTGGTTCAGTGCCAAGACCCCTGGAATCTTGCTACAGCTCTGCTGAGATTGGGATGGCCTGTAGCAGCATCCTTTCCCTTGTTTCTAACTTGCTCTCTAGGTTTTAAATAGGGCAGGCACCATTTACATTATTACAAAGTACCGGTATTTTCTCTTTCTTAGATCATGCCCATGGATTGGGTTTTGGGGTGTCTCCAGGGCCTTTGGTCCTCCCCTCCAGCTGAAGATCCTAGACAGCCATTGGCATCTCTCCTCTCTCCTCCCCTCATCACCTTCAGGGTGCCTGAGTTTTGCTTTTGCTTTCGAATGAGCAATGAGGATCCCAACAAATAATTCTCTCTACAGCATTTTAATTCTTACATGGCCCTCTGTCTTGTCACATAACCCTGGTATGCTTACAAGCTTCTAGCCCAGGGGTCAGCAACCTTTTCCAGCCATGGGCTGGTCCACCATCCCTCAGACCATGTGGTGGGCCGGACTATATTTTTTTTTGGGGGGGGGAATGAATGAATTCCTATGCCCCACAAATAACCCAGAGATGCATTTTAAATAAAAGCACACATTCTACTCATGTAAAAACACCAGGCAGGCCCCACAAATAACCCAGAGATGCATTTTAAATAAAAGGACACATTCTACTCATATAAAAACACACTGATTCCTGGACCGTCCGTGGGCCGGATTGAGAAGGCGATTGGGCCGCATCCAGCCCCTGGGCCTTAAGTTGCCTACCCCTGTTCTAGCCAATTCTCTCCTGGAGGCACCTGAAGTGGTCTTCATGCCTTCTCCCAATGAATTAAAATGACAAAAGCAAGAGGCATTTCAGTATGAACAGCTATCCTCTGCTTTGACATCATTCTGCCCTGATAGGCTAGTAAAACATCAGAGCAGAAGCAAAACAGAAGACAAAATAGAAATTTGTCAATAACAGAAGATGTTTCCAAATTACCTGTGGGGTGAGAGACATTTTAACACAACATGAATTAAGTCTTATTGATCCCTGTACTTCCTATTGAGTGTGCCTGGGACTGAAGGCTGGCAGAGTTTAATATGCACTGAAAAGCTTTCATCGGTGTACTGAATGAATGCCATTAATAGCTGGATCTGCATATTCCCCTTTGGAATAAATCCAGATCTAGCCAAATCCACATGTCGCATATCTTGAAGCCAGACCTCTGCAGCTGCAGGTGTATGATTGAAGGCTTGGGGCTTGAATCCAAATTTGCCTCTTACCAGTTTCTAACTTCGCACCTCTGCAAATAAGGACTGGATCCATAGATAGCAGAAGAGCTGATGTGATACTATCCACATCTTTCATTGAAAGAGAAGTCATCAAAACAGGATTAATGAAGAAGGGAGATTTCAAAGGTGCACGAAATACAATGTATGAAGCCATGGGCATAGTCGGGTAGGCGGGGGCGGGGAGGTAGCTTCCCCCATTAAATAAAGTAAATAGATAAAAACACTTTACTCATTGACCAATTGCGACACAGGTAACTTGGATCTGCTCCCCTCAAAAATAAATCCTGGCCATGCCCATGTTTCTAATTCTGTTCCTCAAATTGCAAAGCTATTTGGTCTGTCCAGTGTATAGGCTTCGTTATTTTTACTCATTAGATTTTTATTTTTAATGACATCTATGAGCAGTGCTTTTTTTTCAGCCAGAGAGCACCAGAGCACAGTTCCAGCACCTCTCAGGTGGGCACCATTGTGGGACACCGCTCTCTCCCCCACCCCCGCTTCTTGCCTTTACATACTCCTGAGAAGCCCAAAAACGAACGTTTCAAGTCAAAATGGAAGCTGTCCAGCATGTGTGGGTCTACACTTTTTTAAGATCTATGACTCCACCCCTATCTCCTAGCTGCTCCTCATCATGGTTGGTCAAGCTACAGGGTGGGGCCAATTCGTATTTCCTTTTCTTAACAAAATAGAAAATTATTTCCAGTAGCACCTTAGAGACCAACTAAGTTTGTTCTTGGTATGAGCTTTCGTGTGCATGCACACTTCTTCAGATAAACTGAAACTTAAATCCATCTTAAATCCATCTCCTGTGTTGCATTTGCACAAGGAGGGCCCTTTCCGAACTGCCCTAGCCACCTGCCAGAATCTAAGAGAACGAGGGAGGCAGAGGGGCATTTATCTGACCCGCACCAGAACCAGAGGAATCCCCCAAATCAGCTGGAGAGACCGCTTGCCATAGTTTTTAGCAGCTCTGGGGGTGGTGAATGTGGCTGTTGTCAAAACAGCATCTGTTCAGGGCGCCACCTAGTTGCCTGACGACTTAACTGCAACAGCTTCATGGAGCCAACTTCTAGGAACCGAGTTCCCTTTGCCCCCCCCCCCATAAAATATTTAATGGGGCTGCTCCCCCCCCCAGTTGATGGGCATTGCCATTCAAATGGTGCGCATGCACCACATCATGTGATCAGTTACACAGGGCGGGGCTCACCACCCCAACCCCCAATATTTTATTCAAGTTTGCACCCCTGCTTCATGGTGATTTCGGGGGGGGCACTGTTTCTGAGGGTCTAATTTTCAGAGGAACAGCACCCTTATTTTAAAGTGAAGTTATTTTCCAGTTTAAAAAATGAGAGATCCAGTAAATGGATTCCATGGAGATTCCGTGGAAAGCGCAGTTTAACCTGCAAATCAGGGAATGAGGAACACTGATAATTATTATTTACAGAATACTGCCATCTAGTGTTCACTTCTGAGAATTCTGCATGCATACACTATCCGTAAAGCATTTTTATGTGCAGACTCTGATTCGTAGCTGTCAACTTTCCCCCTTTTTAAAGGGAAATTCCTTTATTCCGAATAGGATTCCTCGCAAGAAAAGGGAAAATTTGACAGCTATGGTCTGATTAGCACAGGCAGCAAGTCAATAGCCACAGTCTGGTCTGGCATGTTGAGAGCCCCTCGCCTCTGTTTTGTATCCTCTTCTTCCCTTATTGTTGATCAGGGGACATTTGAGGCATGAAGATGGGTCAGGATCACAGCTCAGTATGAGCACCTGAATGGAGATCCTTCTTGCTATTGGCTTCTATAGATGCTGAAGAGTGAAGGGTTGGTTGTAACCTGTCATGTGGAGATACCAGTGAATGCTTCATAGTCTGCCATAAGCCCTGTGCTGTCATAAATAAATAACCGTAGTTATTTTGCAGAATAACCGTAGTTATTATGTAGAAGTTCAGCCTTCATCTAACAGCAACAAAGCCACTGCTGATTCGAGGCTGATTTAAGAAACAGAGATTGTGGCAATTACACGGTTTATTACAAAGAAGACCCCCTTAGAAAATGGACAGATTCGTGCATTGCTGCAATCTGGATTTTGCTGGGCACTTTGAACCTTAGTCGTAGAAACCACATCTTCAGGAAATGCTTGGATTTTTGTGAGTCTGCCCCATCCATCACCTGATTGGATAATTCCCCATCCAAGTCACACAGAAGATTTTCTGCCACTGAATCATAGAATCATAGAATCCTAGAGTTGGAAGAGACCACAAGCAGGGGCGTCGTAGGGTGGGGGCGGTGGGGGCGGGCCGCCCCTCGTGCCGCCCCTAGGCGGGTGTGTGCGGTGCTGCTGCTCCCGGGGTGACGGAGGGAGCGGCGGCGCGTGGGGTGACAAGCGGCGGCCCCTCCCACCACTCCCACGCGCCGCCGCTCCCTCCGTCACCCCGGGAGCAGCAGCGCTGCACGGACGAGGCTCCCGAAGTGGCGGCCCGGCATCCCCGGGGGCGGGGTGTCGCCGCGCGTGCGTCATGACGTCATGACGCATGCACGCGCCATGATGCCCCGCCCCCCAGTGCCCTTGTGACTCCAGATAGGTCAAGTCCTCCTGTACTGCTTCTATTATCAAGATTTGCATGAAACCTTTATTGAACCCTTCTTATGAAATTTGCCAGGATGATCAGATGCAATTTTATGCCCTTCTACTTCTCTCAGATCAAAATATATTGGCCACAGGGGCATTGTTAGGGGGGCGGTGGGGGCAGTATGCCCCAGGTGACAGGGGAGGGTGGGGGTGACAAGCAGCGGCCCCTCCCACCACTCCCATGTGCCGCCGCTCCCTCTGTGACCCCGGGAGCAACAGCGCACGGCCGAGTGAGCACCCCGTCTGTGTAGCACTGCTGCTCCTGGGGTGACCGGCGGCGCGTGGGGAGTGGCAGGAGGGGCCGACGCTTGTCACCCCCATGTGCCGCCGCTCACTCTGTCGCCCCGGGAGCAGCAGCCCCACAAGCCGCCTTTTCGCTCTGTGGCTTAAAAGGGGGCTGCGGAAGCGGCGGCGGCACTCCGTCATGACGTCACAATGTGACGTCACGGCGCCCCGCCCCCCGGGGTGTTTCCTTTTGCTGCCCCAGGTAGCGCGGAGCCTTCCTCCGCCACTGATTGGCCACACTCAGTGTGGTCAAGTACAGTGCTGTGGCAAGCAAGACCCACCAGGAACTGAACCCATAAGTTTTGTAACTTTCCTTTTTGGAGTTCATGCCATGACTACAACTTTTTATAATGTTGATGCCCATTTTATGCTCTGTGCTACTTTTATTTACTTTGTTTCATTTTATTCTTTTTTTACTCTGTTATGCACATCTGGGCAATGTGTTCTCTGTTCTTCTTATCTTGCTTTCTTAATGCTGAGCATTGACCATAACAATAAAGATTTGATCTGATCAGGAGGGTGCCTGAAAATATGCACGGTTAGGCTTGCCGACCTTTTCAAGCCCACAAGGCTCCTTTTGCTTCTGACACTTGCAATACAGAAGCAGAATAAGTTGTTCCATCTTTATGCTGGGCGTGGCTTCACTGTTGCATAATTGTCCATCACAGAGTTTGTAAAGGTGCAGGAGCCTTTCTGAATCTGGCTCACGGGCCACAAGCTTGCCACCTGGGAATTTAGGATTCAGCAGAAGCCGCATTACACCAGCTGTGGCCCAGATACGCCACCATTATGACAGATATGCCACTGGAATACTCCAGGAAGCCTAGCTGCAGGACAACAGGAATGGGGTGGAGCCATGGTTGGTCCAAGGGAGGAGCACACAGGCCGGACTCCATACTTCTTTAACACACCGGTACACTCTGGTCACCTGTGCAACTTTGCGCCAACCCTAGACCTGGGGCAGGAAATGGCCTTCTCAATTTCCAGACTTCAAGGTCAATGAGAGTTAAGCAAGGGAAGGAGGAACACATCATGTAACGTAGAAGTGTCTTTCATAGCTTTCTCTCTTTGACATATGTGAATATTGTGACTTTTCTTAATTACGTCGTTCTAGCACTACTTCTGCACAAACACACACATGGAACAGGCTTCCCCTGTGGGGAATCACAAAATCCCTGCAGTCAAATTATGTTAGCCAAATAAGCATATGAAGGGGTTAAGACTCACAGAGTTCCTGTATTCCTAGAGAAGAAAGGTCTGTATGATCACATATCCCCTACATCTAGTGGTACTTCTGGTTACGTACTTAATTCGTTCTGGAGGTCCGTTCTTAACCTGAAACTGTTCTTAACCTGAAGCACCACTTTAGCTAATGGGACCTCCTGCTGCCGCTGTGCCACCAGAGCACGATTTCTGTTCTTATCCTGAAGCAAAGTTCTTAACCTGAAGCGTTATTTCTGGGTTAGCGGAGTATGTTACCTGAAGCGTATGTCACCTGAGGTACCACTGTATAATGCCAACCCTGGCTCGTCTGCACTGGCTGCCAATTAGCTTCGAGGTCTAGTTCATAGTGCTGGTTTTGACCTATAAAGCCTGGCTCAGGACCCCAATACCTTAAGGACCGCCTCTCCCCATACGAACCAATAAGGGCCCTGCACTTGTCACCCAAGGCCCTTCTCTACATCCCTTCTCCCCAAGAGGTTTGGAGGGTAGCAACATGAGAATGGGCCTTTTCTGTGGTGGCTACCCACTTGTGGGATGCTCCTCCCAGAGAGGCTCTCCTGGCACCATCATTACATGTCTTTAGGCCCCAGGCAAAAAACATTTCTCTTTACCCAGGCCTTTGGCCATTAAATAATCAATGGCCTGCTAAAGCATGGGGTGTGTGTGACTGTTATTATGATAATTTTATTGTTATGTTTTCTATTATTATGCTTTTTATTATGATTTTATTGTTGTTCTCCATAAAATGTGTTTTTAATATACACCGCCCTGGGATCTTTGGATAATGGGTGGTATATACATAAATTAAGTACGTAAGTAAGTAATTCCTGTGGTGGAAATAGGACAAAGGATCTTAATCTTTCCCCCTTCCTCCTTGCCTCTGTCTTTCTCTTTCTTTCAGGCTAGCTATGTGAGCAGACATACATGCCTGGGCTCTACTCAGAGCCCAGACTTTGTTTTGGAAACTAATTTTGCATTTCGTAACTAAGAAGTGTTTTTACCTGCATACTCCATTTGCATACTGCAAATATTTGCTGCCTGCATTGAAATGTAAGTAAACCTTTTTGTTTTTTTTAATAAAAAGTGTGGTTCATTCTTAGCAACGGGGACAGAGAGGGGAAAGGTCAGCAGCCCACAAATAAGCAAGGATCAGAGGTGTAATTGCCTAATTCCTAGCTTCCAGTAAGCTGCAAAAGTATGTAAGTGTTTTTACTCTGCTAAAAGGGCTTCACAGCCTGTTTACTTTCATATTTCTCCCACACACATGGGATAGGAGGTTTAAATTTAAATTTACATATTTAATCCCCAATGCATCTCCTTCAGTCCTGAGATAAAGCTATTACAGAATGTTACAAAATCTGTAAGTAAGAATGTTTTCTGTGATATAGAGACATTTTCCCCCTAAATAGATTATGTCGTAGTCCTATAAGTCCTCTGGTTTAATACAGGGCAGGGACTTCAATTAAGGGGGGGAGGGAGGTCAGGCATTAGATTTGCAAATTAATAATTATGATGATTTTGTGTATTTTCATTGTTTACTGCATTAACCTCATGTCTACTGGTATGTTTTCTGTGTAAAATGATGAGGTTGGGGATTATTATTATTATTGTATGAGGCAGAGGAAGTTGAGAGATGATCTGCAGGATGTGAGGGAGCCTCTCTATAGTCAGGTTATTTGCAGTCCACTCAGGAGGTCCACCTCATGACAAACAGCAGGAATAACCAATTAGGTTCCTAAGCGGGTTGTACACGCTATGATTGGCAACAGGAAAAGGTGCCCTAGTGATTGAGTAGGGTGCCAAAAGGGACTTGCTACTTTACTGTACCTTGGGCAACAGTTCAAGGAATCTGAGCCCTGCTGGGGTGACTGGTTGGCAAACCTGCACATGTATTTTTCCAGTTACAGGTAGGTAGCCGTGTTGGTCTGCCATAGTCAAAACAAAATAAAACATAGAAAAATTCCTTCCAGTAGCACCTTAGAGACCAACTAAGTTTGTTCTTGGTATGAGCTTTCGTGTGCATGCACACGAAAGCTCATACCAAGAACAAACTTAGTTGGTCTCTAAGGTGCTACTGGAAGGAATTTTTCTATTTTCTATTATGTATTTTTCCTTTCAGGATGTCCTCCAGCCAGATGCTGTTCATTAAAAGCACATGTGTTGCTTCCTCTGGCCTCAGGATGAGCAGCTTGATCAGGAACTTGACAGGTGCGGAGACACCGCCTCTTGCTCACTAAGGTTTCTTGGACAGTGAGGGACTCGCCCTTCTCCTTTCTCTAGGGTTTTATTCCCTGGATTCAAACCAGTGACATCTAACATGAAAAACAACCAGCTCCGTAGCCCTAAAGCACTTCCAGCAAATCCTATGCTTCTGGCCTCTGTGAGTGTGTTTTGGAGGCAGGGGGTGGGCAAAGAGATTGTCACGGACTGACTGGACACAGAGGAATGGTGGGAAGAGCCAGCTGGGGAAACACCAAGGGAAGAAGGCTCAGAGCCAGAAGGCTGAGAGTGTGACGATGATGAGTGGTCGGAAGAAGAAGACAGGGAGGAGGTGTCAGAAGCTGAAGAGGTAACAGGGTTTAGTAATCTGGGGAGTCTGTGGCAGAGACAAGTCCAGAATCAGAGGCAGAAGCTGAAGCAGGAGAGGTGGGAGGCCAACAGACAGAGATGAGTCCGGCTGGTGAAGAGATATGGGTGTCTCCTCTTCCTACTCTTGGTCTCCCAGCACCAGGAGAGGCATGAAGAGGCTCAAGAACAAATTAGCTTCACACAGGCACAGTCTCAGATTGCTTGGAAAAATCCCTGGAGAGGAGGGGACAAGCAGCTGTGGGGAGGCAGGGACCGTCAGTCTCAGCAACTGCTTAATAGGGGCAAGACCTGCTAGAGATGAATTGCTCTGCTCACTAGGCCTGACACTCCTGTGCAGATCCTGTTTTGCTAATGAAGAATTAACTCCAACTTGTGATTTACTGCTGGCTTGCTCCTGTCAGAGACATATGTCCCCCATGTGCTATCACAGAGCAGTTCGGCTCTGTGGTTCAGATCCTAGGAGTTCACTCTCTTTTGTCCTGATGTGACTGTTTTCCCCACCAACCATCCAAAAGTAAGTGGGATTATATTTCCCCCCCTTCCCTCAAGTAGGGCTTGATTTATGTCTCCTGCTTTTCAACCCCATGCATGAGTCCCTTGCGGCCAGGGGTGGAGCAAGGGGGGCGGAGGGGCGGTTCGCTCTGGGTACCGCCCTGGGGAGGGTGACACTCTGGGGGAAGGCCCCACCCCCGCGATCGATGGCGTGGCAACTTTTTAAAGGCTGCAACGTGCGAGCAGCAGCACAGCGTCTGTGCTGCTGTTCACGCGCTACATCCTTAAAGGTTGCCACACCGCACGGAAGGGGTGTTGGCCGATCACGCCCACCATCTTGGGTGGACTGCGCATGTCCACCCAAGATGGTGGGTGTGATTGGACAGCACCCCTTCCGACCGGCGCCACGCTTTAAGGCTGCAGCGGGCGAACAGTAGCGCTGCTGTTCGCCCGCTGCAGCCTCAAAATGCGGTGCGGCCTGGTGCCAGTCAGAAGGGGTGCTGGCGATCGCGCCTGCCATCTTGGGTGGGCATGCGCAGTCCACCCAAGATGGCGGGCACGATTGTCAGGAGGCTGCGCACGCGTCGTGATGTCACGACGCACACGCGGGGAGGGGTGCCTTGATGTTTGCCGCCCCGGGCGACACATTGGCTCGCTGCGCCCCTGCTTGCGGCAGCTGTTGGCATGGGCCTGTGTCTTCTCTTTTTGCACATCCTGTTGTGGCCCTTGACTGCTTATCAAAATAGTCTTATGCTCCCTCTGTGGATCTTGCACCCCTGTCTCAGGAGGGTTGTATGGACTTTCTGCAGATATCCTGCCCAGAAAGCTATAGGGGTGCTATGCTGGGTATTATTTCCTTCCTGCTCTTTCTTCATGTATTCAAAAGAATATATATGGGCTTGTAGATGGGGAGGCATGCACGCCCTGCCTCCACCTCAAATGTCCCCACATCTGCAAGCCACACCTGCTCCATCCCCATCATGTCCATAATGGGTGGGAAGGTCTGAAGGGGGTTTATAAGCACATTCAGAAGCCTCCCACAATCCTGGATAAAACTGGAATCCTGATTGGAGGGAGGCTTCTAAGTGTGCTCAGTTGACTGAGCTTAGAAGCCCACTCAGTGCTTATTATACATACCACCACGTGTGGCTTAAAAATATAAATCAGGTAGCCGAAAAGGAACTTAATACTGTAAAGGTATTTAAAAAAAACAAAAAACAAAGCTAAAGGACACCACCCAGTGATCCATTTCTTCATCAGAGACAAGGTATTCTATGGATGAGATGGTTGGACAGTGTTCTCGAAGCGACTGGCATGAGTTTGGCCAAACTGCGGGAGGCAGTGGAGGATAGGGGTGCCTGGCGTGCTCTGGTCCATGGGGTCACGAAGAGTCGGACACAACTGAACGACTGAACAACAACATTCTATGGAAGGGGAGAGAAATGTTACAAGTTTGTGCTGGACTCCAACATAAGGTTCCTGAAAACCGAATAATGGTCCCCAAGGCGACCCTGAGGCATTACGCTTGTGCAGTAATATCCAGGGCCCTATGGCTGCTGAAGACTGCACAGATCAAATCAGGCTCCCTACACTGCCCCCAGATGACTCTGTGATGCCTCCAAAATCCCAGTTAAATTTTTCCTTCAGTGGAATTCACTAGCAGCCTTCAGACTTTGTACATTTGCGAGAGACAAGGTGGCCCAGTTAAATTTCCTCCTCATATCTAGGGCATTATTCACCTCTGAGCATCATTTGGATCCATTTCTGTCTGGCTTTCATAGTCTGAGACTATTTTTGTGGCCTTGGTCTCCACTTAGACTGGCAATGTCAACTTCACTTGTTGACCCTTATTCTTACACCTTTTTGTAACCACCCAGCAATGTGGTTGATCATGAAGCATCAGTACAGGTGCAATAGCTTCTCTGAAGGCCCCTCCCCATTGTCCCCACACCACATAGGAAGGTTTAAAAAGCTGTTTTGCAAAACAGACAATCTGTCATCCTAAAGATATCAGGAATCTTGCATCTGCATCTGCCTCCCTCTCCACTCCTTTCAGATATGGAGTGGCTGGCTAGTTGTAATGTTTAATTAATGCTCAATAAATTCTGTATGACTTTATTTTAATAACTGATTCCTATCATTACTTAGCAGATTTTGGTCAAAGGTCCTTTGAACACAGCAAACATATAAAACACCCCCAGATGTGCTTGTAAACTTATTAGAGGACTGGAGCTGCCTTTGTTTTTAGTCACCAACAACCAAGGAAAAGAGCATCCAGTCTTATGCTGCGCATCTTTTTGAAATCATTACCTATAACAGAACAGATTTACTGCAGTTCCCAAATAAATACCTAACTTCTCTCCTACTTTCTCATCTTCCATCATCAGGTAATTTTCCTGAAGAGGAATGGTCCATAATTCTGGATCCATAGGGACACATACAGGTAATATTATGAAGATAGAATTGCACAAATGATATAAAACTTAAAATATCAAATCGTGACCTTTCTGAAAGAATGGATTTGCACATTATATTTTGACTCTACTACAGACAGAAATAGATATACATCTCAAGAGATATACCTCCTTTCAAGTGTATCGGATACACAGAAATTCCATGGCTATTAAAAGTATATTGGTGCAATTACTGATCACCTTCTGCTTTCTTAGGAAGACGGCTTCTTTAAGAGTGCAGAATGGCCAGTTGCAACAGTTTGGCGTTCTTCAAAACGGCTAGGACTTGGTACATCAATTATCATGGGCAAATAGCAAAGTTTAAGGCACATATCAAGTTGTAAAACAATTTGTTATCATGTGAAAACCGTTAACAAGTAATCTGCTTGAAAAGCCTCCACAAAACTCTACAAATTTTGACATTTCCAGTTTCTAGGATAAGAACATCTGAACAAAGACATTTTGTTTCTGGCTTTGGTTGTTTTGGAAATCACATCATTGAGTTGGATGACACAGTAGCTAATCTACTGCCCATAACATACGTAAGCGTTCCTCATAAGGTTGCATATGCCATCTTGAAATTAAGTAATTATTTTGCAGAAAACAAGATTTCTGTATTTTAGTCATCTGTTACCTACTTGGATGCTAAGCATCTTTCTACCTGGTCCTAAACATATTTTATTGGAACTGAGGCTGCAATCCTATACCAATTTACCTAGGAGTAAGCCCTATCGAGGTGGGCGTGGGTGGCGCTGTGGGTTAAACCACAGGGCCTAGGGCTTGCCAATCAGAAGGTTGGTGGTTCGTTGCTTGGTCTTTGATGCTGCCCACCTAGCAGTTTGAAAGCACGTCAAAGTGCAAGTAGATAAATAGGTATCACTCCGGCGGGAAGGTAAACACCGTTTCCATTGCTGCTCTGGTTCGCCAGAAGCGGCTTAGTCATGCTGGCCACATGACCTGGAAGCTGTCTGCGGACAAATGCCGGCTCCCTCGGCCTATAGAGCGAGATGAGCGCTGCAACCCCAGAGTCCTCTGTGACTGGCCTAATGGTCAGGGGTCCCTTTACCTTTACCTTTAAGCTCTATCGAACTCAATGGTGTTGACTTCTGAGTAGACATGAATAGTATTTCACTGTAAATTCCATTGATTTTGGTCATTTTCTTTTCAAGTCAATGTGTCAAGGACTATAATTTAACATGCTTCCTTCATATACCAATGCATTTTGTTCATCTTTTGATAGCAGGCAACAGTGAACCTGCTCTGAAATTATTCAATACCATTTTCCATCAGGAAAAGAAAGGTTTCATTTTAATAGAATTACTTTACACTATCAGCATTGTCCAATTTTTCCTGTGATTTTTTTTTTAATCAAGCTACCAAAAAATAAAATAAAATAAACTCCAAAACAAACCCACTCTGGAAACTTAGATGATCCACAGCAAGAGGAAAGCACCATCAAAAATTTCTTTGTTGAATCTTATGAAATTTCCTAGCAAATATTTTGGAACAACCAGGATTATTGTTTCCAATCCAATCCTATTTCACAAAAGCAGAAATCCTGGGACTTGGATTCTTTGTGGATTTGCACATACACAGCTGTATTTAGTGTTTTAGTGAATGGGAACAAATTATTCTTAGCAATTATGAACGTATAAACTCTAGACTTATTTACTCTACCATTTTATATAGGTTGAGGTTAACATTCATTGATACCTTCACTGATTTTGACATTTTGACCCACCCTCGTGAATGCTTTGACGTGTGTTGGTTCATCTTTCCCCACATCCCCCAAAATACTCAAAAGTTTGGGGCTAAGACATTATCTGAATACTCTTTAAGTTGCAAGACTACTTCAGCCCTTCAAAATCCACTGAAAATGTCAGTCTGCATTGTTTTTATTATGTTTAAGAATCAGAGTTAACTTAAGAAATGTAAATATGCAATGGCCTACTTTCTTAAAAAAGAAATGCCAAAACTCATTGCAGAGCAAAATGAAATGATAAACATTCCAGATTACTTAATAACTTACACATATCTTTAAAATTCATTATGTTCTGACAGGTGCTCCTTAAAGATGACTCCTTCTTCGTTTTCCTTCAGCAAAATGTTTGCTCGATGACATTACCAGCATGTGAAATTAGTTCCTTAGTTTAATGACTGTTGTGCACCTAAACCTAAAGTAACATATCCTTGTACTAACTGTTACTCATTCAAGAGGGGACTTCATGGTTATCTGAACATCTCTATTGAAACAATGTGCAACAGATGTTAGATGTTGGATAAAGAAAGAGTGGTGGGAACTATTGACCCATTGCAGCCCCTCCACCATAAGACTATAAGCCTCTATGCATCACTCAGCTACAGGCATGTGACTGTGCACACAGTATTCCCTGCTTTTCCCCCCCCCCCAAAAAAGAGAAAGACCTGGCCCACACAAAGCAATCAGGTGTTTTTGTCCCACTTCCTTCCTAATGCCTCTTGATAGCAAGATACTTGCTTGCGGTGCTAGTACAGCACAGAAGGAAAACCCACAGAGCCCCACCCAAGAGTTCTATCCCTGCAGAGTTCTTTGCATTGATGCTGCCCAATTGGGTCCCATCTTATCCCCTTTCTGGGGTGCTCAGTAAGTGGAGAGGATCAGCGGCCTGGACTTGTACTGTACAACTTTATATTTGAGGCCTCCTGTGGTGCAATGGGTCTGTGCGTCTGGCTGTTAACCAGAAGACTGGTCGTTTGAGCCCATCCAGAATTATTGCATTGCAGGGGATTGAACTAGTTGACTCTCGGGGTCCTTTCCACTTCTACATTTCTATTTCCTTTCCCCTCTGATTCCCCATAACTTCACTCGCCCCATCTTAGTGGAGCCCTCTTTTCCGTTTAATTTTTTTGCCTATTCTGAGGAAGGAGAGAAGCGGGAAGTGGGTTGTAGCAAAGTCTTTGTGCTACTTCATGGATAAAGAAAAAGGTTGTACTGAGGTAAGGTGGGCAGGGTTGAGTGCAAGGCAACAAGATGTTCATGGAAATCAGGTGGATGCTACAAGGACAGGTGGGGGAAGGGCAATGCACTGCCCAAAGAAGCAGAACAGCTACAGCAGAAATCCATTTATTCCAGAGGAGAAACTGAGAAGCAATATATATCTGGCTCAAGGATAGATTTGATTTGGGCAGCTCAAGATGCTAGCCTTATTCAATTAAGTTTAGTCAAATCTGAAAGAATTGTTTACTATGGAAAGGCCTGAAGACAGGTTTGTCCTTCTCTCTTCGGAAGAAGTGATATGCCTAATATAATCTAGCAGGTTTCCCCTTCAATTTACAGACCTTTTGCAACAGCATATTGTGGGTGAGAGAGCAAGCCTCTTAAATCCTCCTGGAAATGTTTTAGCTCTTAATGGCTGGGTTGAGACGAGTACATTCTCTGTGTACTCTTTGGTAGTTAAGAAAATTTATAAATTGTCTGAGAAAATAGTATGGCACTTGTAAAACTGATTAGAAATTTTAATCTGTATACAAATACTCAAATATTCAATCAATCAACAGGCAGGCAGAACAAGGGCACCTTAATTGGTTTCGGTTATCCTAACTTTCTAATAAATGACTGTTGTTGGGTGTTTTGTTTCTTTTTTAGAAAGAAGCCTCTGGAAACCCAAGCCTCTGGAAACCCAAGTTCACCTGAATACAGGCATACCATCACATCCTGTGGGAAAGGCAACTATAAGCAAATCTACTCTGTTGCTAGTAGTAGCCCCTCAGCCCTCCCCATGGGGGTGGGGGGGTGGGAGGTACAAACTAGCTTCTGGAGCAAAGATGTGGGAACCTGTGGCGCTCCAGACATTGTTGGGCTACAATTCCCCTCTTCCCTGACCACTGTTCATGCTGGTGGAGAATGATGGGAGCTGGAGCACAGCAACATCTGGAAGGCCAACTTCGTTCCCATCCCCTCAGGGAATCACTGTGCAGGGAAGAGAAATGCCACCTCAGGGTAAAACCACAATTCAGCAAGGTTTACAACTGATTAGAAACATTTATTTAGAAAAAAGAAAAGTTAATATTCTCCTTTAGCAGGATCTGGGCAAATATATAAATCATTTCAGGTATAAAAGACTGTCAACGCCTGACAGCAAGCACAGGCTTGGCTCCTTTCCCCCCCTCTTCTCCTCCTCCAGTAAAGCCAGGCTCCGTCTTGGGGCAAATCCGGCCCTGAAGACAAACTCAAGTTCTGGCACTCCCTCGCTCGCCTCCTTTTCTGTGCCCCCTTGCTTGTGCAGATGCCAAGGGACCCCTTTCCTGCCCCCCTGTATTCCCTGGGCCGGAGCTGTTCTTCTGGTGCTGATCTCAGGCGCCTTTCGTGCGCCCCGGAGTCAGTGCAAGAATGGCAGCTTCCTCTCCTTCCTCCTCCTCCTCGTCCTCCCGAAGAGAATGTGCTTGAAGGACCTGCGGAAGTCCTGGTTGAAGATGGTGTAGATGACCGGGTTGAGGGAGCTGTTGCAGTAGCCGATCCAGAAGAAGAACTTGAAGAGCGCCTCGGGGACCTCGCAGGCCTCCCGGCAGATGCCGTACAGGCTGTAGCTGAAGAAGAACGGCGACCAGCACACCACGAACACGCCCATCACCACGGCCAGCACGAACGTGAAGCGCTTCTCGCGCGCCTGGCTCGCCGCCTTGGGGCCCACGCTGCCCGCGCGCCTCCGCCGGTGCGACGAGAAGAACTCCAGCGAGCGGCTGCTGGAGCGGGACAGGCGGCCGCTGGACGCCTTGCACGACGCCGACGCCAAGGGACGCTGCCGCTTGGCCTGCGCCCGGATCGCGTCCCTGCTCCGCCGCCGCCTCCTGCTCTCCAAGGTGCTGCTCTCGTCCAGCTCCACGTCCTGCAGCTCCGCGGCTTCCTCCCAGCGCGCGCCGGGCCATGGGCCGTTCTCCCGGGGCGGAGACCTCAACGACATGAAGCCCCTGCCGCCGGCTCGGGGCGCGCCGTTCTCGGCCTGGCACGCGCCGTCGGGCCCGGGCCGCTTTTCCGAGAGCGTCCTGGTCCTGAGCTTGGCCACGCGGTAGATGCGCACGTAGACCAGCACCATGATGAGGCACGGAGCGAAGAAGGAGCCGATGCACGAGGAAAGGATGTACCAGGTCTCGTCGTTGAGCTGGCACGTGGCGGGCGCCTCTCCGGGGGGCTGCCAGTACTTGGAGACCAGAGGAGGCGAGGAGATGAGCGCGGAGAGGAGCCAGACGAGCAGGATGATGCCCTTGATCCGCCGCGGGGTCCGCTTCTGGTTGTACTCCACCGCCTGCGTGACGGACCAGTACCTGTCCAGGCTGATGGCGCACAGGTGCACGATGGACGAGGTGCAGAAGAGGACGTCCAGCGCCAGGTAGATGTTGCACCAGGCCTTGCCGAAGTGCCAGGCGCCCATTAGCTCATTGGCCAACGAGAACGGCATGACCAAGGCGGCCACCAAGATGTCGGCGCTGGCCAGCGAGACCAGGAAGAGGTTCTGCGGGGCTCGCAGGGCGCGGCTCGTCAGCACCGCGATCACCACCAGCACGTTGCCCACGATGGTGAAGACGATGAGGAAGCCCACCACGGCGGCCAGGCCGGCCACGGCGCCCGGAGAGTAGGCGGCGGCGGAGGGCGAGAGCGGCGCCCCGAGGGACCCGTTGAGGGGGGTCGCGCTGCTATTGGGGGGAACCTCCATAGCCCAGGCGAGACGGGGCGCGGGACTAGGGAGACTCCGGCACCCCCCACTCGCTCTTCAGCTTAGCCCTGACGGCGCACGCTCCGCCCTCGGGCCCCTCCATCCCGGGGAGAAGGGTGGGTGCCCCTTACCCACTCCAGGACCCCTTCCCGGCAGCAGCGGCGCTTGCCTGCCTGCCTGCGCGCCCCGGGCAGGCGGGGGACTCCCTCGCTCTCTCCTCTTCGCTCTTCCCCGAGGCCACGGCCGCGCCGCCCGCTCGCCCGCAGCTCCGGGCACCCGGCGCTCCTCGGGCGGGAGAGGCGTCGCCGCGCGGGTTGCTCGCCTGGCATCCGGAGCCGCGCTCCTCCCGCCGGCCGGCGCCTCTCACCCGTGCGCCGAGCGCACTGCCGGCTGCTGCGGACGGCGCCCGACGCTGCCTCGAGCATGCCCAGTAGCTGCGGCGGCCAGGCACGCTCCCTCACGTGCGCCAGACGGGAGGGGCGGCCAGGGAGCCCGGAGCCCTCCGCGCCCCCTGTCTCAGGCGGCTCCCCGAAGCGCGCTCCCGCACCAGCATGGACGGTCCCCCCCCCCCCAGTCCTGGTCCTCGCGGGGAGGGCGAGTGGGCGGGAGAAGCGGAGAAAGCGCGCCCGGGAGTCGCGCTCGAGGGCAGCCTCGCGGTAGGGATGGCGAGGCTCCCCGGAGGAAAGCGGGACTCACAGGAGGCCGCCGTCAGGCTCGGCTGAAGGAGGACTGCCTTTCCCCGAAGAGAGCGGAGACCCCGGAGAGGAAACCCCCCCCCCCACAAGCGCCAGTCTCTCCCCCCCCCCCCGCAACGGACGTGGCGCCTCCCGCGGGGCTGGCTGACTTGTAAGGCCTTCGCTTTCTCATCTGAGTTCCAGCTGACCAAGGGTGGGGGGAGGGGAGAGAGAAACGCGACGGCAGCACCAAGAAGCTGCCGAGCTGGAAACCAGAAGGGACGCCCCGTCGGTTAGTTGCTGCCCCTTCTTAAGGACGAACCTGCCCCATCCTGTCTGTTTCCGCTGGTGCTGCGGAGAGCAAGGAGTTCCCCGGGCAACCGGGGGGGGGGAGTTGGCCTGGGGTGTTGTATGGCTGGGATGCCTTCCAGGCATCTTTCGAGGGTACGCAGATGGACCTGTTCTGAATGCTTCCTTGAGAGTAGCGCAAGGGACAGGCCTCCCAAGGACTGGAAAAATGGCACCCCAGCTCCTTCCTTAGCAAAGCTGGGGAGGCGGCAGGGCTGGTGGATGCACAAGGTGAAGGATTTATGTGGATCAGGGGTGAAACTAGGCTTTAAGGAAGCTGTTGATTCAGCTGATTACAGCCTTTATGATGAAACAATCGAGGGTGCCTTGGTACAGCTTGGATTTCCCTGGTATTTCCCCCTTCTACCCCACTTAAAAAACAATAACAGCACACCAACAGTCTTCTAAGAAGAAAATAGTTTACTCGCAGTTCAGATTCAGTAGCAATCTGGAGGCAGGCTTATGTTGCAGTTGGGCCATTCCGTGAAAAATGAGCCTGATAAGAATACTAGATGAGCGCAGGACTTTGGTGAGGAAGATTCCAAACGTGCAGTCTAACCATTTTTTTAAAAGCTAAAGACAAAAGAAGTTTATTTTATGGACCTTCTTTTCAAAAGTCCACCCACGTAGTCTTCACAGAAGTGTTCAAGTTAAAAGTTTTCTGATGATTGTCCCACCCGTGACAGCATTTTTTCCTTAATTTTGTATCGTTAAATTTCTTAAACTTAATTCCTGATTGCATAGTTGTAACCAATAAACATTGATTTAAACAGATATGCTGAGTTTATCATTGATTCACCTCCCAACTCACAGAGTTTTTCCATAAATCAAACTTATCTCAAGCTCCATGTCCTTTTTTTGTCCCACCCGTGACAATACTTTTAACATTTAATAAAATTGTCAAAAATATCCATAAAAATAATAAAAAATTAGTAAAATGTTCAGTATCTTATTAAGAACATAGTTTAAATTTTGGTTGTTAATTTTTATGTATATTTACATTGTTACACATGTGTGAATACCAAAAAACATGGTCAAAGTGTCCCACCCGTGACAATGGAATGGCCCAGTTATAGGTACATTTTTGTGTGCGAACAATGGAATATGAGTCTGACCTCAGACTAGAGAACTAGCTACATCTCTGTAGAGATGCAGTGACAAGATGGACCAGAGAGCCAAGAGAGAAAGATGGCGGCATGACCAGCCCTTTTATATAAGTGACGCCCATCTCTACCTGGCTGCACCCAGGGGGAACTTCTCCCTGTTGGATCCACATTCTGCTGAGTGCCCATTCATTCCAGCAAACAGGAAATGTTGGACTTGACTGCTCTTTCTGGATATCCCACAAGGGAAAGGGTAGCAAGTCGCAGTGGGCTGTGAGCAGGATCAGGGCAAGGGGACTGTTTGAGGCAACCTGTGCCCACCTTGGTTCTGTTCTCTAGAATTTCAAATTTGAGCAGCTGCCTTTGGCTCTTTGCCCCTCCTCCCCACATCTTCGTTAACAGGCAGTGTGATCAGAACACTGCAAGTTGAATATAGACTGAACATAGATTTGGGAGCCCACTCGTGTTCCAGATCAGGTATAAAATTCTGCATTCAAGACAGGTCCCACTTTGTCAGTTTCAGTTCCCCTTCCATGGAACAGCCAGTTGGAGTTCTTGTGAGGCTGGATGAGATAATGGATTTGTAATGCGATTCTCACGCTGCATAAATAACCTGCGGGAATTAATAATCAAAGCTCTAGGGAGACAGTGTTCTCCCTCCACCACTTTATTTGCTTAGGGAGGTTTTGTGGGACTTTGTTGAAGAACCTGGGAAGTAAATCCCCAGAGTTCTAGAGGGCATCATGCGCTGTGAGACTGGCAGACATTCTTACAGCCTGTTTGTTCCAGTTCAGATCAAAATTCCACTGACTTCTTTAAGGTGCTTTTAGACTGAATTTGTTTCAGTGCAGCACATAGCTTAATCCATTTCCTTAGGGCACTGAGTGACACAGAAAATTAATCAGGGATATGATTACCTGCTTTAAAATCCATTTTAACTCATGAGATGAATCTGGGGGCTTCATTTTGTTCTCAACTCTTAAATAAGTTTGGAGGAGAAGAAGAAGAAGAAGAAGAAGAAGAAGAATTGTTCTCAACTCTTAAATAAGTTTGGAAGAAGAAGAGAAGAAGAAGAAGAAGAAGAAGAAGAAGAAGAAGAAGAAGAAGAAGAAGGAAGGAGGAGGAGGAGGAGGAGGAGGAGGAGGAGGAGGAGCTTTTGAGTCACTGAAACCCTTTTCATGTGCCGACAGGATGTGCATTAGTAACCTGGAGACAGTCATCCCAGGATTTACAAATGCAGAAGAAGATGCTGTACTCAAAAATGCTTACACTGAGCTGCACATAAAGTGAGGCTTTCCAGTTCACATCAATCGGGGTAGCTTTGTTACATCTCCAATGGAGCATGCATCTTTCCTCAAAAACGAAGATACAGTAACAGGAAACTTGTTCACTCTAGAGCTCCATAGAAGTAGCACTTCCAGGTAGAGTCTACCTTTTATTCTGCTATCTATCCGAAAGCATACATAACCTTTATGAAAAGCTTCACTGCACAGTAGCAGTCAGCAGAAAGCATTTCAGGAAAACAACAACAACAACAACAACAACAACAACAACAACAACAACAACAATTTATTATTTATACCGCCCATCTGGCTGGGTTTCCCCAGCCACTCTGGGCGGCTTCCAACAAAATATTAAAATACAATAGTCTATTAAACATTAAAAGCTTCCCTAAACAGGGCTGCCTTCAGATGTCTTCTAAAAGTCTGGTAGTTGTTTTTGACATCTGGTGGGAGGGCGTTCCACAGGGCGGGTGCCACTACCGAGAAGGCCCTCTGCCTGGTTCCCTGTAACTTGGCTTCTCGCAGTGAGGGAACCACCAGAAGGCCCTCGGCACTGGACCTCAGTGTCCGGGCAGAACGATGGGGGTGGAGACGCTCCTTCAGGTATACTGGACCGAGGCCATTTAGGGCTTTAAAGGTCAGCACCAACACTTTGAATTGTGCTCGGAAACGTACTGGGAGCCAATGTAGGTCTTTCAAGACCAGTGTTATGTGGTCACCAGTCTAGCTGCCGCATTCTGGATTAGTTGCAGTTTCCAGGTCACCTTCAAAGGTAGCCCCATGTAGAGCGCATTGCAGTAATCCAAGTCAGAGATAACTAGAGCATGCACCACTCTGGCGAGACAGTCTGCGGGCAGGTAGGGTCTCAGCCTGCGTACCAGATGGAGCTGGTAGACAGCTGCCCTGGACACAGAATTAACCTGCGCCTCCATGGACAGCTGTGAGTCCAAAATGACTCCCAGGCTGCGCACCTGGTACTTCAGGGGCACAGTTACCTCACTCAGGACCAGGGAGTCCTCCACACCTGCCCGCCTCCTGTTCGCCCAAAACAGTACTTCTGTCTTGTCAGGATGCAACCTCAATCTATTAGCTTCCATCCAGCCTCCAGACACTCACACAGGACCGTCACCGCCTTCACTGGTTGAAACTGGTTTGTGAGCAACCAGTGTATGGTGCTCATCCACCATGTATTTATGAGCGAGATTCAGCTCCCTTCCCTTTCTTCAGAGGAACTTGAGGGGAGCTTTTCCCTGACAAATGCAAGGGCATTTGGAGGAGGAGGCCTGGAGTGCTGCCTCATGCTGTACCTGTACATAGGATCAAGAGACATGGGGCGGGGTGAGGGAGTTGGGGCAGTGACCTGCAACACATGCGCCATGTTTGTCTTCCTGAGACTGTGCAAAACTTTTTTGTTGTTCAGTCGTTCAGTCGTGTTCGACTCTTCGTGACCCCATGGACCAGAGCACGCCAGGCACGCCTATCCTTCACTGCCTCTCGCAGTTTGGCCAAACTCATGTTAGTAGCTTCAAGAACACTGTCCAACCATCTCATCCTCTGTCGTCCCCTTCTCCTTGTGCCCTCCATCTTTCCCAACATCAGGGTCTTTTCTAGGGAGTCTTCTCTTCTCATGAGGTGGCCAAAGTACTGGAGCCTCAACTTCAGGATCTGTCCTTCCAGTGAGCACTCAGGGCTGATTTCTTTAAGGAATGGATAGGTTTGATCTTCTTGCAGTCCATGGGACTCTCAAGAGTCTCCTCCAGCACCATAATTCAAAAGCATCAATTCTTCAGGCGATCAGCCTTCTTTATGGTCCAGCTCTCACTTCCGTACATTACTACTGGGAAAACCATAGCTTTAACTATATGGACCTTTGTCGGCAAGGTGATGTCTCTGCTTTTTAAGATGCTGTCTAGGTTTGTCATTGCTTTCCTCCCAAGAAGCAGGCGTCTTTTAATTTCGTGACTGCTGTCACCATCTGCAGTGATCATGGAACCCAAGAAAGTGAAATCTCTCACTGCCTCCATTTCTTCCCCTTCTATTTGCCAGGAGGTGATGGGACCAGTGGCCATGATCTTAGTTTTTTTGATGTTGAGCTTCAGACCATATTTTGCGCTCTCCTCTTTCACCCTCATTAAAAGGTTCTTTAATTCCTCCTCACTTTCTGCCATCAAGGTTGTATCATCAGCATATCTGAGGTTGTTGATATTTTTCCTGGCAATCTTAATTCCGTTTGGGATTCATCCAGTCCAGCCTTTCGCATGATGAATTCTGCATATACCGGTAAGTTAAATAAGCAGGGAGACAATATACAGCCTTGTCGTACTCCTGTGCAAAACTACACCTGCTGCAAGTGCAAGTTGTTTTCCTTGCTGGAAGAGAAGGTACAGCACCTTGAGGCCTGCCAAGCCCCACTTTGGGGCAAGATGAGGAATTTCTTGCAAGAATGGAGTGGACTGTCCTGGAACACCAATGTAGATAGGCTGCCCCCCCCCGGAGGAGGAAGATTGCCCATTGCAGGAGATGAACCCCTGGAGCATCGTAACACACACAAGCAGGACTGTCAGGAGCTGCAAACGTGATTCCATGCCCCCACCCCAGACACTATTTCTGGGCCAGAGGAGCAAGGACAGCAGTTGGAGACCTCAGAATACACTGAGGAGGCTGTGGAAAGTACAGTGTACAGAATTATTCCTGCCACTCTCCAGAGGAAAAAGAGACACGGGCCGGTGGCAGGTGATTCGCTACTGAGCAGGATGGATAGCACTGGATAGTAGTATCTGTCACTCAGCAGGCCCCAGTGCAGACCTCACAGAAATATTAATTTTCCAGGATCCTTGCTTTGATTATCATTATTATAATTACAATGAAAGTGTTTTTTGACACTGCACTGATAGGGAAGTATATTGTGGTATTAGCTGTAGGGACTCTCTGTATGATGTGCTGATGCTATTAATTACAGTATAACAATCATATGATTAATGGTATCCTGGCTCTCCATAGCAAGTGACCAGCAAACAGATCATGATTTTCTGTGTCAAATGGGTGGAAACATGTAGATACCTTCTGCTATAGCTTGACACTTTGGTTTTAGCATAAATCATTTTTCATTCCCAGGTTTATGGAAATGCTACATTGTAAATCAGCTCAGTGATACACCACAGCATAAATCACATATATTGGTGCTGCATGCTTTACAAGTCTAGACAATATATTTTTGCAACTTCAGACATTTCAAAAGATGATTGATGACAGAAATGAATAATTGAGTAGAGTGTCTCTGTTCTACAAACAATAAATAGAGCAGCATCATAAAATGTGTGGCTTAGGGGAATAAATTGCCCCAGTTTCTCCAGAGTTTGCAATTCTTACATCCATGTATATTTATTCTTTTAAAAATAAGTGTGCACCTAGACGGTCAAACTGCAGGAAAAGATGTTCTAAAATGAAAAACACTTCTTCTGGGTTCCTGATAGTTGAGAAAGATTCCATTCTGAAAGACTAACAGAAGACAGACGGTCAACAGTTTGTAAGACAGTTGATGGGTCTGTGAAGAAGCAAGGAAGCTCCTGGGCCAGCTCACGAACAGCTAAGATAGTGACACTTGACCACTCTCCTAAACATTGGCATAAATTCTCTTGCAATTTCATGGGTGAAAGGGGTTTTGTGAAGGGGGAGAATTACCTCTATAAGGATGGGAGAATCTAACAGTTTCAGTTTCTCATTACACCAATCTTAAATTCAGTTCTGCATGTAATTTGTGATATACAGTATATATACAGTATGTATGTACACACACACACACACACACACCAGCATTTTAGTGTGCATTTCTCCCAATATACACATTTTTAATGCAAATTTGCCAAATGTACAATTTTTTTGCAAACAATTTCCCCCTAATATAATGCATTTTTGTATGTTACTTTAATTAATAGATGCATTTTGATGCACACTTTACCCTGCTATGTGAATTTTTGTACACATTACTTGGCTGGAGAATTGCACTTTAAAATTCAGTGAACTGTGAATTAAGTTTGCCTTTTAAGTGTGGTCTCCTCTTATTTTTTTCAAAAATAAATTAATTGTTATTACTATAAACTAATAAAAATATATACTAAAAAATCAATCACAATAAAGTGTTGAGCCTTTTGTCAGGTACTTGATTAATTGAAATGACAGTAACAAAGCATAAGCTAATGTTAAAGAATTATGGATGGAGAACCTGTGGTCAGGGATGATGGAAATGGGAGTTGTTTGTTTGTTTGTTTGTTTGTTTGTTTGTTTGTTTGTTTGTTGTGTCTCTGGATTCATTGAAAAAAATCTGGTAACCTTAGTGTAGTTTCAACTCCCAAGTAATGTCTACAAAGGCCTTAAATCTTTCCAAAACTGGATTGCTTAAAGCTCCATTGAAGCCCGTGGACTTTAAGGTCCCTCTACCAAGCCCCGGCCCCCCCATCAGCAAAAGTTTCTGCAGCAGTTGTGTGGAGGAGAAATAGTTGGATCTTCTGTTACTATGGAGACAACAGTAGTCAACATGCTCTAAGCTCCATGGTATTTTATATGGGCGCCTCCAGTCACCATGGAAACAGATGTCTAAATCTTCTCAGTATTGTTGGAAGAAAAGAATGATTTCAAGGACGGTATGGAATCAATCTGATTGGTGAGCAGCACTTTCTATACAGGGATCTCAAATATTTTTCTGCTTTGAGACTGCAGGGATATAATGAGAAGGAAAAGGAAACGTCAAGTCAAACCTGGAATGCCCTTCCTGGTGTGCTAATGTGCTACAGAGACAAGATGAAATGACAATGTCTTGTGTCAAGTTCTTTTAAAGGGAGGTGTTTGAGTGTGAGATCTGTTTTACAGAGGGAGCGACTGCAAATATGTGGACTCGTGTATGTTGTAAAACTCCTAAAGTCCTAGTTATTGTAGCATTAAAACTGCACTGAAATATACAATGTGAGCAACGTTTCTCACCAGCCACACCTCGACTAATCCAAGGAGGCAAGAGATCGCCTGCAGATCTTAAGGACTGAGCAGGCTCATATTGGCAGAACATTCCTGACCCCATGCCATTTAGGGCTTTAACAGTAACAACCAGCAGTTTCAGTTGTGCCTGGAAATGATTCAGAAGCTAGTACAGCAGACCCTCCAAGTTTCCCTATTTTCCAGGGAGGTCCCTGAAAAATGAGATGAGAGCCAGTGTGGTGTAGTGGTTAAGAGTGGTAGACTCGTAATCTGGGGAACCGGGTTCGCGTCTCCACTCCTCCACATGCAGCTGCTGGGTGACCTTGGGCTAGTCACACTTCTCTGAAGTCTCTCAGCCCCACTCACCTCACAGAGTGTTTGTTGTGGGGGAGGAAGGGAAAGGAGAATGTTAGCCGCTTTGAGACTCCTTCAGGTAGTGATAAAGCGGGATATCAAATCCAAACTCTTCTTCTTCTTCTTCTTCTTCTTCTTCTTCTTCTTCTTCCTGATTTAGAGAAGCCATCCCGGTTACTGATTTGATCCCAGAATGTCCCACTTTTCCTTAGGACGTCCCTATTTTCATTGGCGAAATGTTGGAGGGCATGGAGTTATCTGACCCCTGAGCCGTCTGAAGGCAATCCTGTATGGGGAAGGTTTTTCAACGTTTAATGTTTCATTATGTTTTTATATATGTTGGAAGTCTGCCCAGAGTGGCTGGGGCAACCCAGTAAGATGTGTGGGGGTATAAATAGTACAATTTATCATTATGGAATGGGACATCCCTATTTTCATCGGAGAAATGTTGATGGGTATGGTATGGTACAGCTGTTGTAAGATGTCAGGAGATACCAGGGACCTTTCCACCCTGTGTGTGGCTATCCTGTGTAGTGAGCTATTAGAACTGAAGCACCAGGCATTTCCCAGCCTGATATGGAAGCCTAGTCAGAACCTGGTCTGGTCATTGGACCTTTCTGCATAGGACAGGGCCATAAATGGTTTCCTGTTTGAGCTGGGGCCTTGCCTGAGGAACAAGGTTTTCCTGACTCCAGTGTTTCTATGTCCCTCGGTACATGTACATGTAGCCAGGGACCAAATGGACTCTCAAACCTTTTAGCTGCGTGCTTTGTAAATGTGCCTTTTCATGTTCTCACCGGGAAGTCAACTGACTGACATCATTGTACCACAGGGACAGCCTGCACATGGCAGAGCAACAGAAATACACGAAATGTTATACTCAGAGGAGAACCTACACCCCCATGGCTTGCATGATTCATACTTTTATTATCTGGTCTGCATGCTTCCTACAAGAATCTGTTAAGGTTAATGCAGCGATACAAGGTCTTCTATGGTAGTATAATGGTCCTTTATCATCCTTCAGCATTTGGTCTGAAGGATGTAAATGTTAACAAGGTCATGAACCTGGGTTCCTTTCTCCTATAACCATGAGTCCATGTGGGATTTTAGAAAACAAAAGCAAAATCCCCTAACACTTGGACTGATCATACTGAAAATGAAGTCCCACCCCTCACACTACCAATAATTCAATAGTTGTGCTCTCCACCTACAGTAGGTAGTATAATGAATGTGTCTGGGACCACTCAGCACTGACCCATATTGTACCCAGTCTGATATTTATTTTCAATCTAATTCCAACCCGCTGCTTGTCATTTGTACCTGTGTTCGGTCATTATTTAATCTTAGGTTGGTCTGTCATGCTCACTGCCACCTCCAGGATTTTAGAAGCACCCTCAGGCTATGCAAATGGAGAATTCTCTCTCACTGCCTCCACTCTGACCTTCTTGGTTGTGAAATTGGCTGTTGAAAACAGCCCTGGAAAATTCCCATACTTTCCAACCTTTGGAATTCTCTATGGCGGGACATGTTCATTTTGACCAGTATTAACCTCCACAAGAAGGGAGAGGCACCCTTCCTTAGTCTGGCAAGAGAGCCTGACAACTGATATTCACAACTGATATAGTCACCTAAGGACAGGAAGCGGGGGGGGGGGGGGAGACAGTCCTTGGGCTTTCCCTCTGCTACTGGCAATTGCTATGCTTTTTGCCAATGGCAGGGATGGCAACCAGTGGGCACTCAATGCTTCCTGCCTACTGTAGCAGTCGGTGCTCTGGTACTAATACCAGGGATGAAGAGTAGTTCTAATACACAAGACATTTAAAATTGTGATATAATTAACAGTGACAAAGATTGGCGGGGTTGGGGGGGAGGGTGCATTTTAAAATACTCTGCATTAAAAGTGTGACACTCCCAAGTGTTTATAAAAGCTTCTCTAAAGAGACAGAAAATATATTCCTTAGTCGTCGTCTTCATGTATTTTGTGTGAAAAAGACACTAGCAGAAGAAAACAGATTATGTAATGTCTGATCCAAAATGCTGATGGATTGTCCTGATCAGCTGAGGTCGCATCGCATGGTCCTCCCAAGACTGCAGTCTGCTGCAGTTCAAAACCGAGAGTGACAGGAGCATCCCACTATGTCTCCTGTGCGGTCCCTAAGGTGAGCTGCAAAGCTGTGCAAGATGGAAAGCAGGTCATCACACTTCAGCCCGGTATGAAAAGCCTCCTGTCAGCTGCCTCTCCCCTCCGATTGTTCTTTGTGAGAAGTCTAGCTCCCACCTATTTCCTCAAGTACCCGTAAGCCTGCATGGAGTCATCTTGTTTTCAACCCAGTCTCCAGATTGGCTCGAAGTGAACCAGCCCTGTGAGTAGTTTGTCATAAGACTCCGGTTTCATTTGTATGCCATTACTCAAACCACTTTAGGTTTTTGTTGACATACAAAATTGCAGTCTGGACTACACTCAGACTAATTTATTTCCACATTTGATTTGCAACAGCACGTTTTTAAGATAAGCAGGCTCAGCCCCATTTCCAAGTGGGCTAGTTCTTTGAGCAATGCCCTCCCCACCCTGGGTGGAGGTGGTTTTGTCCCCATCTCCCTGGAAGCACAAGCCTCCCAGGTTTTCAGCATAGGAGCTCTCCTGCTGCTTAGTCAATGAGAAGGTGGCTCCTCACCCCTAACCTTGGTCCCAGGGAGCTGTGGAGTGTGGCATGGCATGTATGGTGCCTGACTTCTGAATTACCGGTACTTCTGGCTGCAAGCCTGAGGGCCAGTGGAAGAGAGAAAGGTAGCAGCAACACATAAGGTGTTGTTAATTTGGGATTACTGGTTAACCTGAGAAACACACGAGAGAACCCACGCAGGAAATAAATTGTAGATATGCACCAGGGGGTGGGCTTATGATCTTAATATAGTGGTACCTTGGTTTATGGACGTCTCCATTGCTGGACGTTTCGGTTTTTGAACGCTGAAAACCCAGAAGTAAATGCTTCCATTTTCGAACGCACCTTGGAAGTCGAACGGCTTCCACTGCGTGTTATCTGTTGTTTTTCACAATTTCCTCTGTTGAATTGGCAGGCCGCCCTTTGCGCCTCGGTTTTTGAACGTTTCGGAACTCGAACAGTCTTCCGGAACAGATTATGTTAAAAAACCAAGGTACCACTGTGTTGTTCAGAGCTTATGTGCAGCAGAAAGGTGATAACTACTTTCCCAAGTTGGTGGGTTGTTGAGTTATTTCCCCTTCTGAGAAAGGGGCTGTAACTGGTTGCTTCCAAGCACATGGCAAGTAGGAAGCTCAGAAAAGCCCTTTGCTACTAGCAGATTCACGGACCTGGAGATTGGCAACAAAGACAACGAGTAATTTCTTCTGAAACAGCACTTTGTGTTAACGCTTTCTCCCCAGGAAGAAGAAGAAGAAGAGTTTGGATTTGATATCCCGCTTTTCACTACCCGAAGGAGTCTCAAAGCGGCTAACATTCTCCTTTCCCTTCCTCCCCCACAACAAACACTCTGTGAGGTGAGTGGGGCTGAGAGACTTCAAAGAAGTGTGACTAGCCCAAGGTCACCCAGCAGCTGCATGTGGAGGAGCGGGGAAGCGAACCCGGTTCCCCAGATTACAAGTCTACCGCTCTTAACCACTACACCACACTGGCTCTCTAAACAGGATCACCTGTTTAGTTTGTGCTATGAAGAGCTGGGTAGCTCGGTCGGCTAGAGTGTGGTGCTGATAATGCCAAGGTTGCAGGTTTGATCCCCATAACGGACTGCTGCAAATTCCTAGATGATCCTCGGGGTTCCTTCCAACTCTGTAATTCTATACGAGTCTATATGAGTATTGCTCTGAAATAATGAACAAGGAATTGTAAAGCCTTTTTACAACTGAGTACAACTCAAAAGTTATCTCGGCCAAGTTGCAAGAAGCTGCAAAGTTTGCAGGGGAAAGATAAAGGTTGTAGCGTTGGGGGAATGAAGCCCCCAGGTTCATATGTATGTAGGTGACAGACAGCTTTCAAGATACACGATGAGTGTCATAGACCAGTGTTTTTCAACCACTGTTCCGCGGCACACTAGTGTGCCGCGAGATGTTGCCTGGTGTGCCGTGGGAAAAATTGAAAAATTACTTTATATATAGTCAATATAGGCACAGAGTTAAATTTTTTAACATTTTCTAATGGTGGTGTGCCTCGTGATTTTTTTCATGAAACAAGTGTGCCTTTGCCCAAAAAAGGTTGAAAAACACTGTCATAGACTCCTGTAACAGTATTTAATGGCTTCTTGAGATTTGTGAGTTTTTCTTCATTTTGCAAGAAGCAAAACAAAAAGAAGATTCATTCCAGGGGAAAGACAAGAAGGGAATAGAAACTAAAGTTACAGTTTCTTTTCCTGTCATTGCTCCTTTCTCTTTACATCCTGTGCATATTCCTGAATATTTCAGTCCTTAAGTTTGCTCATCTGATGTATGGAACATCGTATGGCAGCATATTGGGTGGACAAAACTTCCACTAATTCACAGCGCTATATGTGCAATCAAGTTATGCTACTGGTCAGGATTTAAAAATTAATTAATTTAGAGAACTGCTGGCAGAAAGCAGGAGATTTCAAGAATGCTCAGTCTTCTGAAAGAAAGTGAGAACAAAGAGAGCAATTGCTCTAAATCTCAAAGAGCTTAGGGGGCAGACAAAACAAACCTTTGGCTTGTAGGTAAGCTCATTATCACTGTTATTGCATAAGTGGTGTGGAAACACAAACTAAGAACTTATTAGCAAAGAGAAACTCTCTGCAACAAGACCTGTCCTTCCCTGTGCTCCCAAAGGCCTTACACCGTTCCTCTGGGCAACAGGAGCTAAACCAACACACACACACCCAATGTAGTTTTGTCAACCACCCTTCACTTGTTCACATCCCACACATATAAGGATTTATTGCATGGGGATTTATTTCCGAATGACAATTTTTTAAAACAAAAGTTGAGTCTAATGTGGAATCATTTACCACGACTGAAACTATGAAATGTTATACTGCCTTACAAATGTCAATAAAAGAGGCAGACGGGCCATCTCTTGGGACTGCTCCAGCTCTACATTTACTGCATTAAGCCCTAGAGGGGTTGAACTGGATGAAAGCCTTTTCCAGTTGCAGGATTCTATACGCTGAAGCGGAAGAACATGAAGGTTGCCTCATCAATGTTGCTGTGTTTTTCATCAGAATTTTACACAGAGGAGCTCAAAGTATCTGTGACAGACAGTCTCTGAAAAATAACACAATTATGCAGACAGGAAAAACACACTTGAACCATTTCTCTTCTTTTTACTTCAGTATACAACCCCCCCCCCAGCATCCCTCAGATGAAAATGGGGGCATTTCTCACTCCCCATCTACTGACCCTCCTCGACCTCCGATTTTTTGACGCTGTCCCCTGGAGCAGAGCATTTCCTATCAAAAGGGTGAGTGCATGCCCTTTTGATAGGAAATGCCCTCCACCCAGGTGGTGCTGTGGGTTAAACCACAGAGTCTAGGGCTTGCTGATCAGAAGGTCGGCGGTTCGAATCCCTGCCACAGGGTGAGCTCCCGTTGCTCGGTCCCAGCTCCTGCCCACCTAGCAGTTCGAAAGCACGTCAAAGTGCAAGTAGATAAATAGGGACCGCTCCAGCGGGAAGGTAAACGGCGTTTCCGTGCGCTGCTCTGGTTCGCCAGAAGCGGCTTTGTCATGCTGGCCACATGACCCAGAAGCTGTCTGCGGACAAATGCCGGCTCCCTCGGCCTATAGAGTGAGATGAGCGCCGCAACCCCAGAGTCGAACACGACTGGACCTAACGGTCAGAGTCTTAGAAAACCCCTTAATTGCAATGTTATTTTATTTTAATCTTTGGTAGATGTACAAAAAGAAAAGCACACACTAATAAATTAATTTTAGAAAGGGGCAAGGTTAGCTGTGGATGCACAAAGCATTAAAAAAAATAAAATCAAGGCTCTTTGCACTCCTCTCTGCTCCCTGTTTCTTCCGACCCAGTCAGGGTCTGCCCCTCAGTCAGCGTATCATGGGATGGGAGGCTGGGACACGGTGGTGGCAGCCTCTCCTTCTCCTCACCAGCTCTCCAGCAGCTGCTATGAGTTGACTGAAAGAGGCGGACAGGATGCTCCCTCAACACTGCAGCCACCACTGCTTGGGACAAGCGCTGGCTCATCTTCCTCCCTGAGCTCAGCGCTGGCGACAGAAATAGGGACATTCCAGGATCAAACTGCCCCTGGAAAAATCAGAACACTTGGAGGGTATGCTTCAGTTCCTCTTACTTTTGTCCCTTATTTTCAGACATCTGCAGCAGGAATGAAATGTGACATAATTAAAAATGGATGGTGATCTTCGCCAGGAATGGGCTTGCTTCAAATAGGTTAATCTCGGCTTGATTCAACATGGGCCCAAAATAAGTTAATATCCGCTAAGTCCCATCTAGAGTGATAGCTTCAGCACACACCTGATTATATTACTGTGGATGTAATCAGGCCTGAAGGCCTCACCCCAGCTCCTTTTCCTTCCCTGTAATTCAATAGACCGTCAGCCTGTTGGCAGAAGCTTGAATAAATATAGTTCTCATAGACTGACATCTCAGAGGGATCATTAGGAACTAAATCTCCTGGTACCACACTCGTGACACTGTCCAAGTGATGCCCAGAAGCATCCCTGGTGTAAGAATACATGGGAAATGTAGTTCCCATGGGTCCTGAAAATTATGCTAGCTAGGACATCAGAACCAATGGGAAATAGCTTTCCCATGGATCTTTGTATGCAAAATATTAAGACCTTGTACATTCGGACTGGAAAGGGAAGGGAAAGGGAAAGGCTTGTGCCAGTTTGAGTCCAAGCAAGGCCCATGCATTAGAATACCGTAAGTTCAAACTTGGGTTTTGTTTTTTGAACTGGGGAAGTTGTTGCTTTTTGCACTCCCCAACTGCAGATGTCAGCACCATCACTTGTGTTGTTCAGTCGTGTCCGACTCTTCGTGACCCCATGGACCAGAGCACACCAGGCACTCCTGTCTTCCACTGCCTCCCGCAGTTTGGCCAAACTCATGCCAGTTGCTTCGAGAACACTGTCCAACCATCTCATCCTCTGTCGTCCCCTTCTCCTTGTGCCCTCCATCTTTCCCAACATCAGGGTCTTTTCCAGGGAGTCTTCTCTTCTCATGAGGTGGCCAAAGTACTGGAGCCTCAACTTCAGGATCTGCCCTTCCAGTGAGCACTCAGGGCTGATTTCTTTAAGGATGGATAAGTTTGATCTTTTTGCAGTCCATGGGACTCTCAAGAGTCTCCTCCAGCACCATAATTCAAAAGCATCAATTCTTCGGCGATCAGCCTTCTTTATGGTCCAGCTCTCACTTCCATACATTACTACTGGGAAAACCATAGCTTTAACTATACGGACCTTTGTCGGCAAGGTGATGTCTCTGCTTTTTAAGATGCTGTCTAGGTTTGTCATTGCTTTCCTCCCAAGAAGCAGGCGTCTTTTAATTTCGTGACTGCTGTCACCATCTGCAGTGATCATGGAGCCCAAGAAAGTAAAATCTCTCACTGCCTCCATTTCTTCCCCTTCTATTTGCCAGGAGGTGATGGGACCAGTGGCCATGATCTTAGTTTTTTTTGATGTTGAGCTTCAGACCATATTTTGCGCTCTCCTCTTTCATCACCATCACTAGTTGTTTTCAAATATGCAACCCCCCCCCCAAAAAAAACCAGTTTTATTCTTTAACAGTTATGCAGATAAATATTCTGGCAAGTCAAAGATACAGCATATGAGGAATACAAGAGGTGGAGAGTCATTAAATTTCAGTTGTGTCAGTGAAGTGTTCATGACATGCCAAATGAGAAATGAAAAAAGGCAGATTTCAGTTCAGGGCCTGCAGCATGAGTAACTGGTTAAAGTGTGAAGCTTGTGCTAAAAGGCATACTATTAAGTCAGAGATAAGAAAGGAGTGGATGATCTCTGAGAGAACAATTGTTAGTTCTATTTTTGAAATGTTTTCATTAGTCACCTTAGGGAGGAAAGTAGGAGCATCTATCTGGAACCTGCAGATGGTACCAAGTCATTCTTTTGTTTGCTTCTCCCACTCCTACCTTTGTATCTTTCCTCCTGCCATTCTGCCAAGCATACTCAGCCTTGTCCCAGCCCATGTCCTTGGCACATAAGCAACCCCACCCCCCACCCTGCTATCTCAACCTCTTGTATGCCTACATGGGATGAGAGGAGAACTAGAATCCCCTCTTCCATTCATTTAGTATGGTCTGGGTTCAAGTAGCTCTGCACTCTAAGGGGCAGTGCCTGCCAGTGTGCCAGGGCTCCTCTGTGGACCGACTGGGGGGCAAGAATGCCCCAAGAGGACTAGCGAAGTGTGCTGTGACCACAGCAATAATTGCTGAAACAGTTTAGAGGTATTTGTGGGATGTGCCTGTGTGTGCATAAGTTTGTGTAGATGTGGATGAGTTCATGTTCATGCAAGTAAGCACACACATCATAGGTCTGGAACATATACAGGAAGTTACCTTAGACCAGGCACATCCAACAGGTAGATCGTGTTCAGGGCCGTCTCATCCATAGGGGCTAGTGGGGGGGGCGCGCCAGGGCGCCACCCCCCGGGATGCCCCCGCGAGCCTGCTGGCATACCGGGCGCCCCCCTCCTCAACCAGACCCCGCCCCCACGGCCGGGCTGGTGGCCGGGCGCTCGCGTGCCAGCAGCGCAGCCGCTGCCACCCATGCCACTCCCGGGCGGGCTGCGAGCTGGCCGCCCTTGCCTCCCGTCCCGGGAGCACTGGAAGGACGCGCAGAGCCCCGCACCACTCCAGTGCCACGCCCCTCATCCCCCACTCGCCCACCCCCCCTCCCGAGGGGCAGCAAGTGCAGGAGGCGGCGGAGAGGCAGCACGCCGGGGGCGCCGGAGGGATCGCCGCGCCACGGCGGCCGATCTCCCTAAGACGGCCCTGATCATGATCTACTGGTAGGTCACTGGACGTCTGTGGTAGATCACTGGCTCCCCCCAAAGAAGCTCAACAACTTTGGCTCCCCTAAAAAATGCTCAACATTTTAGCCCTTCACCCCCCAAAACAAGGCTTTCCTCCCACCTCAAAAAATCTCAACAACTTTGACCTAAACCCCTAAAAATGGGGCTTTCCTCCTCCCTAAAAAAGCTTAACAACTTTGACCTGAACCCCCCAAAAGGGGATAGATCACTGCCAGTTTTTAACTCTGTGAGTAGATCGCAGTCTCTTCGGAGTTGGCCATCCCTGCCTTAGACCAAAAGTGTGTTTGTGCATGCATGTCTATGAATTTCTGTGCATTTATATCCATGTAAACCTGTGGACATATGTATTTCGCAAGTAAACAGTTATTACTTCTGCCATCCGCAGTGCTAGGCACCCCATAGCATTTTTTAAAAAAACAAACACAGAACCAAAGAGTACATCAGTGCTATTTTACCTTCCATGCAAGATATTTCTGTACCATGCAATACACCCCAGAGATTTGCCTTTATTTTAGTCACCCCTTTTATTGCTGAAGAGAGCTATCCAGTTTATCGAACATTACAAACAAAACCAAATAGATGTTAGAAAAAGATAAAAATAATTTTAAGAAATGACATCAGATCAGATGCTAGCTTTTGATACTTAAATTTTTGAAAGATACTTAAATTATGAAACAAAAAGGAAAATTATGTATAAGGTCAATTTAGCCTTATCATAGGGAAATTATGTGTAAAGCAGAAGTGACTATGAAATAATTAACTCAGAATTACAATAGTGCCTTCATGTCACCTTCCATCAAATGGCATATTGAAATATATTTAAGGGCATTATCTATTACTAGTTTCAGTTTAATAACAAGACTAAAAAACTGAATTACCATGTTGGATGCTCAAAAAGCATTTGATATTGTGGAGAAGCCTTTGTGAAAAAGCAGTATTAACCACATTTATTTTGACAACTCAAGTTTGTGAATTAGTTTTCAAGTATTTATGATAGACCCATTCCTGGGAATTGCTCCAAGTAAAAGATGGTCAGAAACGGAAGAAAACATGTAAAGAAGAACATGACAGATTTGTTCCCTTTCGCCAATATTTTTTATTTAGAGTACTAAAATCTGAGCAACAGCAATAAGAACTAATTAAAGGGATGCCTCTTAGAAATAAAGAAAATTAACATTAAATGTCGGTGATAGGGTGTTCATGCTATCAGATCCAGTGCTTTTTAAAGAAGTGTAGCTAGATTTCCAGTACTAGTTAAATAAATTAAAGAAGGACATTTTGGGAATAATCATAATACCACAGTCTTTAAAGTTACAGCTTTTTGTAAAAACCCTTGGAAGAAGAAAGTTAATTATTTCCATATATTACTTAGCAGTAGACGTTAAAGAATTTTTCTTTGAAATATTTGTGAATCAAAAAGAGATTGCAACCGAGAACAGCAAGAATTGAATGTAATTCTAAATTGTTTGTGTTTTTACATTATGAATAAATATACCAAAATAGAGGAGAAAATCATAAAGGTATACATTAACAGGATTAAAAGATCTGGACTTGCATGCAAGATTCTATATCAAAACAAGCAATTTAGGGGGATACCTAGCAACACAAGTAGCAGGACTTTGTAGGTAGCTCCTAAAACCTACTCATGACCTAATCAGTTTACAAGAACGGGCTAGATTTAAGCTGGTATCCAGTTAACTAGTTCCATCAACATAATGATTTGTGCTTGTGCAATGGAACTTCCCCATTCTCCTCCCCCCTCCCTAAATCCTGTTCTGGGCTTCTCCCAACCCTCTGGATCAGATCCGGGGAGGGTGCATGTGGCTTAAGGAGGGTGAGTTCCATTGCACAAGTATAAATCCTTGCACCGACAAAACAAGCTAGTTGGATAATACCCTTAGAGATTCCTTTTAAAGACATTCATGTGGTTCAGTAAAAAAACAATGACCAGTAAATGTCTTGGCTAATCCTGTAATTCATTCCTTTTATACACGTTGGAAAATGATCCCGCTTAACTACTGTTATTGTCTCATATGCTTCCTTCTGGTTTAATGATTAGGTTCAAATTTTTAGATTTGATCTAGTTAAAGATCACAGTGTATGTTTAAACCTGACAATTGTGTTACCGATAGTTCTTAAAATAGAATATAATACTGTACTTTCTACTATGTATAAAGGTAAAGGTAAAGGACCCCTGACAGTTAAGTGCAGTCGCAGACAACTCTGGGGTTGCGGCATTCATCTCGCTTTACAGGCCGAGGGAGCCGGCGTTTGTCCGCAGACAGTTTTCCCCAGTCATGTGGCCAGCATGACTAAACCGCTTCTGGCAAAACCAGAGCAGCGCATGGAAATGCTGTTTACCTTCCCGCTGGAGTGGTACCTATTTATCTACTTGCACTTTTTGGTGTGCTTTCGAACTGCTAGGTTGGCAGGAGCAGGGACTGAGCAATGGGAGCTCACCCCGTTGCGGGGATTCGAACCGCCGACCTTCTGACCAACCCCAAGAGCCTCAGTGGCTTAGACCACAGCGCCACCCACATCCCATTTTTTCTACTATGTATAAAGGTAAAGGTACAAGCCCTAGGCTCTGTGGTTTAGACCACAGTGCCACCCGTGTCCCTTCTCTACTATGTATAGATATGAATAAAAATTGAGGGCGATTTTTGGTTTGAAAACTTTCAATTATAGCATATATTTAGAACAAAATTAAAAAAAAAAAATCCTTCCAGTAGCACCTTAGAGACCAACTAAGTTTGTTCTTGGTATGAGCTTTCGTGTGCATGCACACTTCTTCAGATACACTGAAACGGAAGTCACCAGACCCTTAAATATAGTGAGGGAGTGGGGAGGGGTATTATTCAGAAGGGTGCTTAGTTATTTATAGTGCAACTCCATGCATGTCTTATCAGAAGAAAGTCCCATTGAGTTAAATGGAACTTTCTCCCAGGTAAATTATAGGAGTTCATCCTTAGTGAGCAATGTTGGAATACACTGGAACTTGGGTTGAAAAATTGTTAAGTGTACTTACAAGATACCATCTAAAGTATACTGGGTTTAGAGGCAGAATGGGGAAGGAAAAATGAAAACGCATTTATGGAAAAGGTCAAAGTATTGTGAAATAGAAATAAACGGAGAGCCACAGGTATCCCCATGAATTTTTCTGGGAGACTGAAATATAAAACACTGAATGGAGCAGGTCAGTTTTTCTACACACAACATGAAAAGAAAAGTGCCTGTACATTTTGCTTCATATCTCAGGCTCTACAAATAAATGCTAGAAACTTACCTGTTTAAAAATGAAAGCTGGGGATCTGGAGAATATTGTTTATTGGGGTGGGGTGGGGGTGTCCCTACCCTGCTGAACACTCATGTGGAGAATTGTATTTCCGAAAGAACTCCAGTTTTCAATTTCAAAGGCACTGATGGAAAATTCATTTTTTATTTTTGTATAATTGTTATAACTTCCCATCAGCAGAGTTGCTGCTGTTTGTTGGAAGGAGAAAACCGCTTCTTGTTTTTGAATTTTTGTATAGTAGTATGGAAGCAAATGCTGGTCATTTAAAGGATTCCATCAAATGTGAATTTTGGTGGTACCACAGAATTCTGGTTCTCTCACATGATAGTATGATGTGTGAAATGAAGCTTAGCTCGTTCTGCCTATTTAGTAGCTATCATAGGAGTTCTGATCTGGCAGGCACAATTGGAGTATAGTTGATGCAAAAAAATAGTGATAAGTGCTTAAGTGGACAATTCTTATACTTAGAAGGGGTTAATATTTTAATATTCATAATATTGTTTAACTTTCTCTTTTAAACCCCTGCATTGCCAGGAACAACTTTGAATAATAACAGTTTGATAGAAAAAGACACAGCAGTAAATTATAAATAGTAAATTGTATTAGACTACAGTTGAATATAAAAACATTTATAGAATTAAAGGCTCAGTTGTACCAATCCTTCAATACAAAGTACAGTGACATTACTGACTTTCCAATAGATAGAACACTGTTCTCTAAGTATCTGCAGCTATATTTGCAATAAATGTTATGAATTCGGGTAAATATTCTTTTGACTACTTATTTGCAAGAGTAAATAAGTACACTGTTTATGGAATACTGTTGCAGTTGCCAAAGCCCAGAGTGCAATGCACTAATATCTGAATTGTGTCAGTAGTATTAGTGCCACTTTTCATAAAATAGCAACTTCTTTGCTTGAGAGCACCTCCATCTTTTAAGTCTTAAGCGGAAAAGTTGTATTAAGTGGAAAACTACATGTAAGACATGATCTCAATCAGAAAATGGGACAAATTAAAACACTGAAATTAAATGAAATGAAAACAAAGGATAGACACACTTACTTCATTTGGGCCCACAGAAACTGAAGGCAAGAAATGTCCATCTAGGTGAAGAGAGGCCGTCACTAGATTTGTGCATAAGCAGGTTCTAGAAACAACACAGGAAGCTAGGCTGTTGGCCCAAATGTCATGATCAAGCACTCCGCTCCTGTGAGTTTTGGTTTCAGCCACCTTCTGAGGCAAACTTGCAAAAAAAATGCAAATCCATATTTTTAAAAGGGGCCATGGATTCTGCATAAACTATCCCGTACAAGATTCTATAAAATCATGTGACAGTTTCTTAGGATGTTGAACCAAACTCTAAACTACACGAAGTAAACAAAGTAAGATAAACAAAGAAAGCGGCACAGTCGTGAAATGTGGACAGGAATAATATATTAACCTGTTTCAGTAGAGTAAATAATAAATTGGATTTGACGGAGGGGAAGATGGCATAGATACTAGTTCATTCTATATGGTACCGCTGGATCCTAAGTCACTAGTTACATCTAATTTTTTAAAAAAGAAAGAAAGTCAGGATGTTGCTTTAGTAGAAAAGTTACTTGTAAAAAAACCCAAAAAACCCGAGAGGAAGTCATTGACAGCATACCTGTTTTATCAAGAGATGAGGTTGCCATAAATGTTGTTTTTCAAAAGTCAGATTAAACAAGCCCAAAAAGAGGAAAGGTGGTGTATCCACAGATAATAGGAATCCACCAGCAGAATGGGGAGGGATGCAATTTTTATTTATCAAATTATTTATCTCCCAAAGGAGTCCAGGGAGGCATTTTTGGAGATCTGCAGTACACTGCACATTCCCCCACCCCTGGTCCATTCCTCTGACGGACTCAGAGCACATGGTTGCCACTGAGGACTACTCATAATCTTCAGCGTAGCTGGCGTGCCTTAATTCTGCAATTTCCACTGCGAATTACGGACTTCAACTTGGTTTATTCAAGGTGCGGCTGGCTGTTAAACTAACAGCACAACATTGACTTCACTGGCTGTTGCTTTGCTGTTCAGCATTGCCTCTGCCATTATGATTATGTTTAAGAACTTGAGCTAGCGGCGCTACAGCACGGAGGCACCAAAGGCCAGAATGTGGGCTTGCTGTTGTCCCTTACAATGCTGCCAAGACAAAGTGGGACAGTGGGGTGGCAGCTGCCTTTGGTCAGGCAAGTAGCAAGTAGGTATGTGAGTCTATTTTCCTGTGAATCTTTTCCTGGGAAGTGGAGCAAAGTGGAGCAAAGCTTCATTTGCCATACAATTAGGCTTTGCATAATAGAGAAACAGTTCGGTAATATCTTATTTCTTCATTATAATTAATAATTATGTTTCCTATACAACTCAAGAGTTGCCAAGAAGCAGACGTATATTGATGCTTTTGAATTATGGTGCTGGAGGAGACTCTGCAAGAAGATCAAACCTATCCATTCTTAAAGAAATCAGCCCTGAGTGCTCAATGGAAGGACAGATCCTGAAGTTGAGGCTCCAGTACTTTGGCCACCTCATGAGAAGAGAAGACTCCCTGGAAAAGACCCTGATGTTGGGAAAGATGGAGGGCACAAGGAGAAGGGGACGACAGAGGATGAGATGGTTGGACAGTGTTCTCGAAGCTACTAACATGAGTTTGGCCAAACTGCAGGAGGCAGTGAAGGATAGGCGTGCCTGGCGTGCTCTGGTCCATGGGGTCACGAAGAGTCGGACACGACTGAATGACTGAACAACAAGAAGAAGAAGTATAAAAGCTGGCAATTTAAACCCGTATCTGTTCTCCTTGTGAGAAATCTAGTCTTTGACTTTTGAAAAATAGCATGAAAAGCTACCTTAACTCTTAACAAAACACAGCATTCTTGTCAACACGCATGCTGTATAGACCAATATTTAATGTATACTTAGCTACATGTACATCCTTGTTAACACACAACACATTCAAATGTCTTTAAATTAAATGCCACGGTTTGAAAATCATTTGTATTTGATACCTGATTTGTCAAGATAGTAAAAAAAAAAAAAAAATTACAACATAAGTGATCTGTCATACATTTGTACAACCAATGTTTTTACACACAAACCCACACACCCCATGCTACCAGTTTTCCAATTGGAAATTAATAGATTGGAATGAATCTGGTATAAATCTGAAAACAATGGCAGCGTTTAGTTAAATTAATAAACTCGTGAAACATTTACAAGTACTATGTTGGGGGCAGCTATGAAGAGCCTTTCTTCTTCTGTTCCAGCTCCTGCAGGCGCTCTTCTCTGCACTGAGCATGTTGTGTCCCTACTTTGTGGGCAGTCTCTGTCGCTGCAATGTCAATCTGGGCATATTTAGTTGATCCACTGCCTATGGCAGAAAAAAACATTGCCATGGTTATAACATCTTCATGTACTTTCACCTAAGATAATTAGGTAACAATACAGTAATGCTCAGTTTGATGTCGCACACAGCACAAATAATAATACCCACACCAGAACTTAAAAGCTATGATCTATGTTACTGGAAAACATAGCATCAAGAAACAGTTCAGCTCAGAATCCAAACAAACAAGTGGAATCTACAACATAATCTGCAGTGTACCAGCACTTCTGTGGGAATGTTCAGGGATGCGGGAGAGGATACATTGCTTGTGTTAACAAGTTCTACAATTTAGAAGAGTAACATTCCCCTTTTTAAACTTGCACAGCGGATGCGTTTGTTCAGGCTTGCTAAAGCCTCTAAAATAAGTTACCGTACTTTTCGCTCCATAGGACGCACTTTTTTCTCCTAAAAAGTAAGGGGAAATATCTGTGCGTCTTATGGAGCGAATGGTGGTCCCTGGAGCTGAATTGCCCAGGGGCCAAAAGAGGATCATGCTTTTTATTTTACAAAGAGAAAAGGGGGTGTTGAAAGGACCCCGCTCAGCAGCTGATCAGCAAGAGATCGGGAGAGAGATAAGAGTCCCCGGCTCCCTTTCAGCCCCGCCCTCCTTTGTTGAATGTGCTGCAGAGGGAGGTTGTTTGTTTCCCCAGCGACATGTGACTGGCTGATTAGATTATCTGTCTGGAAACTGTAGAAAAGGCTCCCTTTCCTTTAGAAGCTGCAGAAATGTGAGTTGAACCCCATAAAAACGGGGCTTTTCCTCTTTGCTTTTCCCCCTTTGCAAAAGGAGCTTTGCTTTTCCCCCTTTGCAAAAAAAGCTGCAAAACTTTTAGCTGATCCTCAAAAAACCAGGGCTTTTCCCTTTGCAAAAAAGCTGCAAAACTTTTAGTTGATCTTAAAAAACAAGGGCTTTTCCCTTTGCTGCCAGCCCTAATGAGTATCAGCAACCACTGCTTCCCCCCTGGCGAAGAAGTTGTAAAAGGTTCTGAAGATATGCAGCTGCAGAACCCTCTTGTGGGAATGCACTTTTTAAATACCAAAACTGAATCCACCAGAGCTTTTTTCTTCCTCTCTTCAGTGACTTTCTTCCAACCTTTCTTCCTTCTTCCCTGCCACATGGGATGAGCTGACCACTCTATAATCCTGACCTAACCTAACCTGCACCTTCCTGACTTCCAACTGCCATCAACCGTGCTCCTTTCCACATTATCATTTTTTAAATCAATTTTATTAAAGGTTTTCAACCTAATGTACCATAAAATTCCAACTAAACTAAAAATAACAATAATAGAAAACAACATACCAAACGGGAAAAAAAACTAAAGAGGAAAGTAAAATAAAGCACACTATCAAACTCCTCTCCTCTGGCTCCGTCCCATTGGCACTCAAACATATCAAATCTCTTGGTCTCTACTCAGTCCTCAGTTCTCTCAACATTTTTGCTACCTTATATATGGGTCACATCCAGAATGTCACTATTTTGTAGGAGGGATTTCATTGCATATCAGAAATGTAGGTTTGCTCAATTAAAGTGCTGTGTTGTTCTGGCCCCAAAAATACACTTTTTAAAAAGCACATTTTATTGCGTATAAGAAAGTAACAGGGAAATGCACCAAAAAGTGTGGGATAATGATTGACTTATGGGAAGATGTATAACTTCTGCACAAGCAAATAATAAATTAAAGAAGATATCGTATCGTATATACTACTACTACTACTACTTAAATTTGTATACCTCCCTATACCCGCAGGTCTCAGGGGGTAAGCTTTGTGCAACCAAATCAGGATGCTCCATGAACAGATAATTTGGAAGAGCCAACAGTTGATTGCCCCCTCGTCTCCCTTGATCACTGTGATTCTGTCCTCAGCTGGTTATCTTCCTACTTGTCTAATTACTTCTCCAAAGTCTCCTTAGGGGGAACACTTCTGCTACTCTCCAGTGAGCTTCCTAAGAGTTCTGTGCTATTCTCTCGAAATAATTTGTGCCAGGATAGTATGGCTTCCAAGAGCACCTAACCACTGCTGACAAACAGCTCTACATCTTGCCTTTCCGCTGCCTTTCTACTTAAGATGCTTCAACACTTGTCTAAAGCTCGGTATGTTCAAGACCAAACTTCTCATCTTTCCCCCCAAAGCTTCATCTCCTTGTTCATTCTCTTTATCCACTGACAAAGTTACCTTGGGCATTGAGTCTTTGTTTTCCCTTTGACTCTTTCCCATTCTTTGCTCTCCAATCTCAGTCTGTTACCAACTTATGTTGCTTCTCTCTTTATGCATTACAAAAATGTGGCCCCTTCCTCTCGGTCCTTTCAGCAAAAAAATATTGACCATGCCCTGGTCACATCTCATACTGCCTATTTACCTCTTATGCTTGTACTAGGTTCCTGAAGTTCCAGCTCCATGTAATGAAGCTGTTTCTTTGATGTGGGGCTGGTAGGAATATTAACATAGGTTGCCATTTCACCACGCAACCGATCGGCCATCGGTAGGTCTGCTGAATAACCAACTGCCCCTGCCATGAGAAGGAACATACTTTTAAAAGATACGTTAACTTAAGCCCCCTGAAGAAGTAAAAAGAAATCAACTTGGGTGTAAGACAAGAAGGGAAATCTTTGAATTCACGCACACCTGGAGTTCTCCTGCCTAAAATCCCCCACCCTGTTCATTTCAACAGAGGAAATGTATTCTCCTTTGTGATATGGCTGAAAATTAATGTGCCAACCCAAGCATACACGACTTCCATGCACACCCAGAGTGCATACAGCTGTCGGCTGTATTATAACGAGAGGGCAAGACTGCATTTTGAAAGTGCCCTTGCTCTGCAGGTACTGAGGATCAAACTAGACAAGCTAAAGTACCGGTACACCTTTGCATTTACAGTGGAATTTTAAAAAAATGCAAATAGCATCAACTGGGGGGGGGGATGATAAGGATCAGGATTGCAGCAGCTGGGTGTGGGGAATATAACCCTTTCCTGCCCTGTTATGGTCCTGAGGGACATTCCTTCCTCTGAAGCTCGTATTTGTATTGGGAGGAAATTACCCAGTAAAGGGGAGTGGAATAACTTACGAATAAAAGAACTTCTACAGATTCTCCACAAAGAATATATTGATATATGTGCTTAGAAGTGAGGAAATGAGGACTAGGCAAAGCAAAGGTCTGATTAAAGTTGGGCATTCTATGGGAAACAAAACCCTCTTGGGGTGAGGTATGCTTTGTAATACTGCAGGGAACCCTTCCCTATATGTTCATGGCTTTTTAATTCAGGAAGTAGCTCACGTTGTTCCTCCAGCAAGTGCTTGCTTGGGCCCTAATCATATCCCCAGTGCTATTTTTCGAGAAAAAGAGGTGCCAGAATTCACCATGAACACCTCCCTTGTTCTCTTATAATGGCAACGGCACACACCTTAGAGGTTCTGGAACTGAGTTTCTGCATATATATCCCCCATTAAGGGTTTGTCCAACACCTTGTGTCATTGGGAGTGTTCCCCCACCACCCATTGAACTGGATCTGTCTGGCTATTCATATGAAATCACCACCAGTTCTCTGCTGCAAGTCAGTTTACTCACCAGCTTCTTCAGGATCAAGTGGTGCTCCAGACTCTGTAGGTGGCATCATAAATTCAAAGCTTCCTTTAGGACCTAGAGCATACAGAAATCTATACATTGTTGATCCAATTTTAAACAACAATATGGACAGCAATAATAATGCACATGTCTCAATTCTTTAAGCTTCCTTGCAAATGATTAAAAAATGTGGCTCAGTCAAGAAATATGGAGATTATCTAAGAAGCATTACATGCTTCTAAGAACACTTCGAAGGGAATAAATACTACCGCCGTTTGAAGAGTTTGCGCCGTGCGCTAATTGGTCATGATGCATGGGGGTGGGGAGTGCTGTGATACTTGCAACCTTCCCAGAGTCTTTTAAGACATTGTACCTAACTGATTAACAGTACAATGGTACCTCTGGTTACGAACTTAATTCCTTCCGGAGGTCCGTTCTTAACCTGAAACTGTTCTTAACCTGAGGTACCACTTTAGCTAATGGGGCCTCCTGCTGCCACTGCGCATTTCTGTTCTCATCCTGAGGTAAAGTTCTTAACCCGAGGTACTACTTGCAGGTTAGTGGAGTCTGTAACCTGAAGTGTTTGTAACCCGAGGTGTTTGTAACCCGATGTACCACTGTAATAGCAGACACATCTGATTAGAAATGGTACAGCTCCACAGAAGGACTGGTTCACCTCAATTTTATGTGAGGGGACACCTGGGAAATCAAAACTGTTAAACCTATCAAACCAGAGAGAAAAGTTTGTCATGGTCCTTTTTACAATTTCTACAAGGGAATCTGCACTTCAGGATCGGGACCACACAAGATGGACACAAAAATGAACTCCAAAGTTCATCTGTAAACAGGATTTTCTTATCTTTCATGGAGCTTACTCCTCATTAAACTTCGTTTTCTTAAATAATTCAAACATAATTAATTCATCACAGGGACTCCAAGGACCGAGAACTACAGCAAACATTGCTTTGACCATGGGGATCCTACCAAAACCAGCATTCCTGTGATGGGAGTTCCTCACAAAAGGTCTTCCAACTTGCAGTTTAAATGCAAAGATTACTGCCTGTGACTTTCCACACACAGGCAACCTTTCCTATCTGAATAGAAAAATAAAGCATAAGTATCTATCTCATCAAAAATACCGAGCACTTGCTTCTTTGACCTAGGTTTGTTTGAGAAAACTGCCTCTCCGAATACTATGCCTACCAACTTGTAAAGTTCATCCTTCATATGCTTTCAGGGACCAAAACACTATCATAGAAGCACCACCTGTTTCAAAAACATCTCCAACGTAATACTAAAAATCTTTAGCTACATTTATGGTTCTACTGTGCCCAGTTGCTCAAAATAAATTGCTTTGTAGAGATATTCATGGCAGTGGGGCAGTAATAGATAAATCAATTCCCTGTTTCTTCTCCCTACTATTCCCCCCACCACCACCTTTGAAATTACTGAGAGATAAAGTCATTATTCTATTGACTTTGCTTTGGAACAAAAATTCAGCAAATGCTTCCTAAAGCTAATTCAGCTGATGAAAGGAATCAGTTAAAACATTTTTCTATTTCCTATTGCAGCCTTTCTGATATCCATTAGATATCATTAACACTAAAAATATAACACAATTGACCACAATATAACCACTGTACATGACTTAGTAGCCAAGGACAACGAAATGAGATATGCATGCCCACTTGCATGACAACAGAAATGGAATAGCCATCTCCAACCAAGTAAAATAATGCAAACAGGAATTATTTTAATTGGCCTTGCACCTACATGCACATTGTTATGTGATAATAATCATTATTAATTTTTAAGAACAGATTACAGATAGAAATGAACATAAAGTCAAAGATTATTTGAAACTCATTTTTCCAAGAAATAAAAAAAATTGATTGATTTGGTTCTTAAGTAACTTCTGGGAAAATAGGTCAGCTTGGGTCAAGAAGGCTAATGCCTTCAGATGTGTATTGGATTTCAACCCTCATATTTACTTCCAAGTTCTCACGCCAGAGAAGTCAAAGGTGATTCTGGCTGGATCTCTTTGGACTCTGCAGAGTTTGATTTGACTTTGAAGACAAACTAAAACCTTCAGCTAGTGGGAAATGTGGGCACACAGAGATCCACACCCACAAAAAACTTGTCAGTGGGCTTCTATGGAGGAGGTTGTTTGCATGTACCATGCTGTCTCCTCTACTGAAATGAACGCCGAAGCCTGTAGACACAGGATCTGTTTGCACACACGTGACTCGTAAGGAAAATATACCCCATATGAAGCAAAGTCTATAGGGGTGGGGATGGGGAGGAAAGAACGGGAGGGACGTTGAGGGGACTTTTGTTTTGTGTGCATGTACATACTTGCCCAACCCACAAAGAAAGAAGATTAGGGCTCAAAATCAACACGGTGTGAGAGATGGCACACCTGAGCTTACAATTCTTCTTGATACAGAGTGAATTTATTAATACTTTACTCTCCTTAAGCTTAAGACTTGTTTTTCTTTTTGTCTTCTTTAAAGTCCAAGAATAAATATTGTAGTCTTGTGGATTGGGACCTTAACTTGTAATTTCGTTTCCCTGAGTACTGAAATCAACAGGGGTCAACATCTAGCAAAAATCTCATTGCCTCTTACCTGGGCTGGCTGGTAAGATTCCAGATGGTAAAATGGATGTTTCCTTAAAATAAAATAAAATAAATCACACACACACACATACAGAGAGAGAAACAGAATGCATTATCATGAATGAGTTTCTTGCAAACTTAACAACACTGAACTTTTTCACCTGATAAACTGTTCTCCAAACTATTTTCAACCATGTTCATTTTGTTGAAAAAAGTTCCAAAGAACTGCATAAGAAATTCACCTTGGTTGCATGAGCTCAAATCCTGTTAGTCCAGCTCTCAATATTGTTTGTGAATAATTTTACAAGTACATTTGGAATGATTAATCCTTTATGCATATGTAAATGACTATATACATGCAATAGATGAACAATTTATGCTGAAATTGACCTCCATATGAACTAGAAGATAACCACTATGAAATAAAAAAAAACAACCAGATCAATCCTAACTATAGGAAGCCCTCAGAACTTAACACTGCCTTGAGTTAAGCAGGCATAAGTTACTCCTTTTCCAAACTCTGTCCAGCACTGGGATTAGTGCTGGCTGAGCTGTCCTGAGCCTGGCAGAGGGAAAACAAGACTTTAAATTAAGGCTTTGGCTTCCATTATCATTTTTGCTGGTGTAAGTTCAACTGGGTTGCTAGGTCACATGGCTGAGCTGAAAGGCGTTTGGAATAGGTGCAAATCTGCCCCTGTCCTGTCCTACCCCAGCATTGCTGCACCCCCAGAACAACCCCTTTGGGGGACTTACCATGGTCAGCCAGCTTCAGCTGAGCTCCAGGAGGAATTGCCCTGGCTTCCACAAATGTGGAAAAGGCAAGTGATGGGTTTCCATATAATGTGAAGAAAGAACTTGGTTTGTCTTCTCCTCAATGCAGCAAAAGCAGGGGCACAGGAGGAGCAAATCAGCCATTATTGATCAGCATGCACTAGCATGCTGTTCATTCAACATTAAACTACAATATCTTTTAACAAGGGGTAGTAGAGAGAGGTCCTCTTTGGCATTGGCACCTTAGCTGTGGAATGCTGTCCCCCCTCCCAGAGAGGCTCACTCGGCATCTACTTTAGAGTTTTCTTTTGTAGCAGACCTTTTAAATTTCTTTAAATTTCTTTAAATTAATCTTAAATCTTTTAAATTCTGTTGAAGCCTGATGTTTCATTCTTCTATAAGTGACCGATGCATTTTAATAGTTTATTGACATTGCAAGCTGCCCAATAAAGTTGTTATCATGAGATATAGAAATGTAACGAATTAATCACTCCCACTGACTAGCCACGAACCCCTGCTTCTGGAAAGGTTCAGGACACCACTGAATTTCTTGGTTTATGGTTACATGCAAACCAGTGCACTGCAAGTAGGCCCACACTGCTAAATGTAGAAAAAGCAAGCCTAGAATATATTTCTGTATTGTCTCAGCCCTGGAATATGTGCAGCAATAAAGAAGTAAGCCTCTGTCGCATGCCTGGAGTTCTGCTCCCTCATCAGTGAGAAACATAAACAGCCACCACACTGCAGATATGAGGGACAAATGACTTGAAGCCAAAGAGCAGGACCTCACACGCAGGCCGAATCCTCATAAGAACAGGAAAATAATTGTGGCGTCCTAGCAATCAAAGTTCACCTGTCTAGCATTCTGTTATCAACAGCGGCCATTCAGAAATCCCAGAGTGGCTTGCAAGCCAAACATGATACAGTAGCTCTCCTACTGCTTCCCCTTAACAATGGGTAGTCTGAACATGTGCGGATTTAGAAATCGCGGTAAGCACTTAATTTCTAACGTGGCATATTTTCAGAGGTACTAGTCTTCCAGTTTGCCCATCTCAGACCTTGGCAAATTATGAAAGAGGACTGGTCAATTTGCCTAACACTTTTTGCACCGCTGCCCTATTATTAGAAATGCTAAGATTACAGTGGCATTCCAAACTTCCCCCTTCTCAATGGTCTCTGTCTGGAGGCCTCTGGAGGCAACCAGCCAGTCAGAAAGTCGCCAGGAACAGCAGGGGGAAATGACACAAGCAAGACTGTGACAGCTAAGTAAGATGCTTATATTTAAAGTTCCTCAGTTATGGTACTTCATATATTCTTAACCAGCCCAGTAACCAGACTCTGAATTATATATATGAATGGCCCATGATGTTTACTCAAGACTTTATAGTGTACTTGGCCCAACTTCTTTCATGCTCCCCCAACCTGTTGCGATAAACTTTTCACTAGCGTAAGTACCATGTTTTGTCTCCTTCTCAGGCCACATTCAACCAACCATATTCCCAAGGAGCTAAAACGACAGTGCAATTAAGCATGATTATACTGTGGAGCTGCTCACCTAAAGATTTTGCAGAGACAAAGAACTGAATCATTTTTGTTTAAAAGGATGAAACTTTTCGCATGCACATCTAGATATAGCAAGTGGTACAATAACACTATTGCCTTGGGCTAGGAGCCTGATGGGTCCCAGGCAGCATGCAAGCCTTGGCTCAATTTCAAAGTTAGGGTGGCAGAGAGAGAGAGAGAGAGAGAGAGAGAGAGAGAGCTATAAAATGCTGCAAATACTGCTCATTTTTGGCTCTGGCGTAGCCCACCATCAGTTGTAGCCCTTGACTGGCTTTTCCAGAGGGTAACAGAAACATAGCACCAGAGTTGGAAGGGGCCCCCAAGGGACCCCCTGCAATGCAGGAATCCTGCCCACAGCTGTCATTGGGTGGGCTCAAACCACCAACCTTCTGGTTAACAGCCAGATGCACTGACCTATTGCACCACTGACCAGTGGCGGAGCTTCATGCTCCAGCACCCGGGGGGGGGGCGGAGAGCAGGCGGGGGCAGGGCTGGCGTGCATCCCAGGGGCGTGGTGTGCATCCCGGGGGTGTGGCATGCCACCCACAGGGGCATGGCATGCATCCTGGGGGGTGTGGCGCTCAGTGCGGGCAGGGGATCAGCCACGATGGCACCCCACTGGGATCGCGCTGCCGGGGGCGGTGCGCTCTCCCCCCCCCGCACTCCTCTTCCTCCACCAGTGCCGCTGACCCTTTATAGCGCTCCCCCCCCCGCACTCCTCTTCCTCCGCCAAACCCTTTATAGGTTCCCACTCCTGGACTAGGGGCAATCTTCAGTTGAATTACGAGCTGGCTGGCAGGAACCATATCCTAAGACAGGCCATCTCAGAATGGCCCAACACAATTTATTTTAATAAAAGTTTGAACAAATGTTCGGTTAATTCTGATAGAATAAACAGATTTCTCCTACAGACTTAATAGTTGTCTTCAGGAACATTTGTCCCTCCAAAATGGTAAAAGAATCGTTGGCACTTGTCTGTCTCGATAGACAGTGGAGTGCGCCTCCAGGGGTGAAGCCAAACCACTGTGTTAGCAGCACTAAAGTGACCTCTCTGGGGCACAAGCCCAGGCAGTGTGTATGGAAGTCCTTGACTGCTCAGATGACAAGACCCAAGACAAGCAGAGCAATTTATTTGGCCCCAGCTTGGCTGCAGGAGCTGCTGGAAGGAGGCGTACAAGGTGCCCTCCAACCATCTTAGAGACCCCACATAGTCCTGGGACAAGGTATGAAGGCTAAAGCTCAGCAAACCGGGGCTGGTCAATGTCTGCATGGGAAATCACCCAGTAACCTTAAGCATGACACCCTGAATTCAATGGAACAAAAGGCTGGATATAAATGTAATGAATAAAATAACATTTACCTGTTGTTGTTAATGTTAATGATTTCAGCTACCATTGGCACATATATAGTAGCATTTTTCCGCCCATAAAATGCACACAATTCTACAGACAAGACCAGCATGTGCTCAGAACAATGATTTACCTTTAGCCCTCCACAGACCGGGCAAGGTGAAAAGACAGCTTGCGTTGTCCCGGAAGGAGAGCTACACAGTTCACAGGGGCTGCTGGAGACCCCAATGAATGTTGCCACATCAGTACTTCTAGAATCTAACAATTGTGCTTGCTGTCTTATATGGGACCACCTTGAACCAAAATCTATGCTTGCCTCAAGTGATGAGTCTTTGGCATGTCCCTGGGGGAAAGCTGCTTGCGTGCCCCCTTCCCCTCTGTGCTCAGAAGACGCTTGTGCTTCCAGATGTGGCAATGGCAGTTTGAGGTCACTAATTTCTTGAGACGATTCACCCTTGGATAATGAGGAATCCGCACTTGAACTTTGTGTGTCTTTAGCAGCTACCTGTAGCAAACTCCTGGGTGTGTCATAGGCGTGTCTAAGGGAACTGGGGACCTGGTACTCCAGGCCAGGGCTCCTCAGGTGATCACCTGGCGCGCAAGTGCATATATTCTGGTCTGAAGGGAGGTTCAGCGGCAGACTCAACAATGATCCAAATTCATCACCTCGGCAAATGTCCAAGCTCCCAGCATATGAGGAAAAACTTCCTGAGTAAGAAGAATGACTCCCAGTAGCTATCCCACTATCAGAAGAACTTTGGCGGCCTATTTCTTGCAGCTGTCTGGATCGAAGCTTAGGAGGTGGTTTGGTGATGCTGCGGATACCTTCTGAATGGGCCTTCTCCCCTCCAAGATGAATTCCCTTTGCTGCAGGCAATCCATGACTTTCTTGAGAAGTACTGGCTGAAGACTGGTCTGCCCAAATAGTCAACCTGCTCCCAATGCTAGCATCCGAGTGGCTTGTGTCCGAAGATGAACTTGATAAGCTTCTGTCATCACCTAGGGTGAAGGAAAGGAGATTAATGATTCAAGTGGAAGTGGCTGCAATATAAAGAAAGATGATAGCTGGAGTATCAGCCATACTTCTGACTTTGACGGTTCAGGGAGTTCTAGACCACTACATCTGTGAGGGGAGTAACACTCAGTTTAGAGAAACCAAGTCCCTTGGCTGCATTATGGATTTTACACTGGGAAACTTCCTAGTGCAGCCAATTCCAGAATGGGACCCTGTCAGCATCATCCAGCTGATTGACACTGACAAGAAGCTCCACTTGCAAAAGAACCACCAGAAGCTCACACAAAGCTTCCAGTTGTCCCTTTGAAGCCCCGTCTTCTACCTGCCCCACCCCAACATCATATGTGACATCAGGTATGGACCAAATTATGACTCATGCTAAACCTAATTAGGCCACTAGGCCATAGGTACCCTACAACTGCTACAGGAGAATGAAGAACGGCAAAGATACGTGATGACAAATTTCATTCCATCATCTCTCTAGTCTAAAGCCATGGCCTAGATGTGACTTTAGCTTTTGCTATTTTGAGAGACTTCGCACTTCCACTTGTGCGATGCCTAGAAAGCACAGGTCTGAGGGCTTTTCCCCTTGCCTTGCTGCTCCTTTCCAAAGTAAAATCCACTCTCGCAAGTGATCAGAACAAATAGCAACCTGGGGAAAACCCAAATTTTTCCATGGAGGAAAGCTGCGGGGCAAGAGGAAGTGTGGAAAAGCCCTTTATCAGGTAAGAGGACACCGCTTGAGGGCACATTCACTCCCTGGCCAGCTTCTAGGGGCTTTAAAGCCTGCAGTGGGTGGGATCAAAGAGACAGAAACACCCCATGGAGATTCCTCTCTTTTTCCAATAGCCCAGAAACATGGTGACGTGCCCACGAGGACCTGCCCTCTTCTGTGGGCAACCATGGCCCCCCTTTCCCACTTGTTCTTGCAGAACCAGGGCTGCAGAAGGCGAGGGGCCACAGAGGGTGTGGGGCCTGGGAGAAGTGGTTGGTGAGTCAGTTGGAGAGGCCTTGTGGCCCACGTGCCACCACCCCTTGTGTCAGAGGTCTGAGGAAACAGGATCAAATGCCCAGGTGGGTTATGTACTTTGTCCTTACCTGCACTCCCATGATAACTTGTATGGGACAGAAGGCTGAGTCGCTTTTCTAACTGCAAAGCTTCATGGGCCACTCTCTCTTCCGTGCATGCAGGATTTATGCTGGGGTCTTAAAAAAAAAAACCACATAGTGATAAATCACAACTGAGGCTTAGCTGTAAAAAAAACCAAAACCTTCCACTTTTATAGTCTAAGTAGAGCACCTGGAGCAAGCACCAAGGGTTCAAGGCTGCCTACCTTAAATGTGAGCGCTTTGTTGTTTTATAGTCAAGAGGATTCAGGTACTGGAGTTCTGTTCTTTCCTGCCTCCCAAAATCTTCACATACAGCATCAAAATGGGAGGTTTTTAATATCAGCTGCTAATAACTCCCTCCAGGATACTATAAAATGATAATGGTTCCAGAAAGCCAACCCCCTTTCTCCCCTCCTTCACTTCCATTGTTTGCTTGTTTGCTTTCAACTGGTATCGCTGAACATTTTCAAGTCCTGGAAGCTCACAAACCCTACTTGGGACTTTTCCCAGTTGTAAAACAAATTATTTCCTCTTTAATCTACAACCTAACATAAATTCTACACAACTGGACAATTGACTGAGAATATAGAAACCTCTCCTTTACCTTTTTTGTGGTGGGGGGGGGCAGGGAGTACATTTTGCTTCCAAACTGATTAGCATGGGATTGCCCAAGTTCAGTACTAGAGAAAATGGTAATTCCTCAATACTTTATTCAATACAGATCATTCAAAGATCTATTTGTCATTATTAAATCATTCACTTTGCTGATAAATCAATAATTCCTTCTCAGCAGACAATACTTGTTCTTCCATTTTCCAGTCAGGAATTTCACTAATTATTATAGTTAATACATTTGTAAAAATATATTTGAATGGCTAGACATCAATGCTATTTTCATCATTTGTCAGATAGTGGGAGGTGAAACAAATATTACTTTCCTTTCAGTGACAATCATGCCCTCATTTAATCTGGTAGGATGCACAAATTTTAATCTAGGTTGTTGAAGACCACAGAGTTATTTCCTGAACCACTTTGAAGTGTAAGTGTTAATGTTCTAAATATTTAACGGCTGAAATCCTTTGCACACCTATCAGAAAGTGATCAGAAATCCCATATGTGCATACTAGGATTTACAGCGGAGTCAACAATTGTAGAATTGGCCTGTAAATCATGTTTCTTCAAGGTTTGTCTCATTCTATGAGATACAACTGAACTAGTGATGCTTGGACTAAAAATTTGGAGCGCTAATAATGCATTCATGTATTTCAAACTTCACAATATGATTGTTTCCTTCTAACCAACCAGTTGTTGCTGGCATCCATCTGTCTCAAGAGACAATGGAGTGTGCCTCCAGAGGTGAAGTCTAACCTTTGTGTTAACAGCACCAAAGTGACCTCCCCAGGGTGCAAGAATGGGCAGTGTGTCTGGAGGTCCTGGGCTTCCCAGACAACAACCCCCCCCCCTTGGCCTTGCTGAGGTGGTCCAAAGAAAAGCAGAGCAATGGCTGCAGGAGTTGCTGGAAGGAGGTGTACAAGGCACCATCCAACTGTCTTAGGGACTCCACTCTGGTTTTGTTTACTCCTGAGACTTTTCTTATAATAATTCTAATAATAATTTATTATTTATACCCTGCCCATCTGGCTGGGCCTCCCCAGCCACTCTGGGCGGCTCCCAAAGATATCCTGCAAGGCAGTGGAGGTTTAGGATAAGAGTTTTGCTTCTCCTAGATGGGCTACCTTCCCTGGTTGAGCCCCATCTGTCCTTATTTCCCTTGACAGCACCAGCAGAAACTGCCTTCTTGACCGTTGGCCCACTATGGGTCTCTTCTGCTCAATCCACCAGAGCCTGTCTTCACATGCAGGGCAAGTCCCCAACTCACCAAGGATTTAAGATCCATCAGTTACCCTCACTTGGTTTAGCCTGCCAGTCAGCCATTCTCAAGGTGTGGCACCACTCTATTATGCCTTGGTCACACCTGGAGTACTGTGTCCAGTTCTGGGCATCACAATTTAAGAAGGATATTGACAAGCTAGAACGTATGCAGAGGAGGGTCACCAAGATAATCAAGGGTCTGGAAAACAAGACTGATGAGGGAGTTGGGTATGTCCCACAGAAGATGAAGCAAGATTGTTTTCTCCTGCTCTGGAGGATAGGACTTGAACCAATAACTTCAAATTACAAGTAGGGAGTCGCCAACTAAACATCGGGAAGAACTTTCTCACAGTAAGAGCTTTTCGACAGTGGAATAGACTTCTTCAGAATGTGGTGGACTCTCTTTCCTTAGAGGTTTATAAGCAGAGGGTGGATGGTCATCTGTTATAGTTGAGATTCCTGCATTGCAGGGCATTAGACTAGTTGCCCCACGAGTCCCTTCCAACTCTACAATTCTATGATCCTATGATTCACCTGATACTAAACTGAACCAATAGCAATGTTGTTCCTGATGGCTGCCTAGCAAGGGAAATTTTTACTTTCAAAATTAATTACCTGGCAACTTCCAATTATGTCAAAGTTTAACAAGTTAATTTTCAGAGTAGTGTGATGCAACTCGATGCAACATCTCAAATTAATGCTGGGTCCCTCTCTAGCTTTTTAACATTTATACATGTTTATGCAACTATATGGGACATGGGTGGCACTGTGGTGTAAACCACTGAGCCTAGGGCTTGCCGATCAGAAGGTCGGCGGTTCAAATCCTCGCAACGGGGTGAGCTCCCGTTGCTTGGTCCCAGTTCCTGCCAACCTAGCAGTTCGAAAGCACACTAGTGCAAGTAGATAAATAGGCACTGCTGTGGCCGGAAGGTAAACGGCATTTCCGTGTGCTGCTCTAGTTTCGCCAGAAGTGACTCAGTCATGCTGGCCACATGACCCGGAAAAACAGTCTGTGGACAAACGGCGGCTCCCTCAGCCAGTAAAGTGAGATGAGTGCTGCAACCCCAGAGTTGTTTGCGACTGGACTTAACTGTCAGGCGTCCCTTTACCTTTACCTATGCAACTATATATATATATATATACCTTTTATTTAGACAATCCAAGGAAAAATGTACATGTAATTGTATTTTGATGTTTAATGATGACAAACATTTTATGCATCCAGAACCTCTTATTTCAATCAAAGCAAAATATATTATACAAGCTAAATTCCCTTCTTACATGTTTATGCTCAGTGCTATTTTTCTAGGAAAAGAGGTGCCAGAACTCACCATAAATCATAGCTGCCAACTTTTCCCTTTTCTTGCGAGGAATCCTATTCGGAATAAGGGAATTTCCCTTTAAAAAAGGGAAAAGTTGACAGCAATGCCATACATACACCCCTTGTTCTCTTATAATGGCGCCCAACTGGGAGGTGCTGGAACTGAGTTCCGGCTGAATAAAAGTGCTAGTTATGCTATACATCCAAAACTAACCTGGCAGGACTGGACGTAGACCAAAAGGGCCTTTCATTGGAGAGATCCCGTGAACAATGCAATCAAAGAGAAAGCTGATCTTTTCTCCTTCCACGCAAGATAAAAAAAACACACCAGCCCCTGAAAGAAAGCAAAATGTTCAGGACAAATTTAAATCTGAATGCAGGACATATTGGCATATTTATGCAACATCAAAAGAACCTAAGGAGCAATTTGTATGCTATGCTTGCTCTAGCATTGCTTCCAGAAAGGTTTTATCCTTAAGGGGTCACATTTCAAAGGTTCTAAACCTGTGTACCATCCTGTGTTTCTGTACTAGACCACAGAATACTATAATAATATGGACTTTTGGTTGCTGCTTTGGTCAAATTACTGAACCAGAGAGGAAGAGGCGTTTGCTTGTGCCACATTGTGAACTTTTGTTTGTGAAGGGCAACACATTATTGGGCTCTTGTCTTAGTGAACAATTAAATATAGCAAAAACCACATAGTTGCAGAAAGCTCTTTTTTTACGGTGGTTTGGACACAATGAAACAAGAACCTGATCTTCTATCAAACATTTTGAATATATTATTACAGTCTAGAATGAACAGCGACCAAATGCTTTCAAAATGAAATTTTAACTGCCTTTCCTTTTTTTAAATATTAATTTACTACTTATTTTTTCCTAGAAATAAGCCAAAAAGTATTTTTATTAGTTCATTGACAAAAATGATTCTTAATTTTTCAGTCTGTTTAAAGTATCCCCCCCCTGAAACATTATCTTATATTTGTCCAAGTTCTAGACATGGGAATAAAGTGAGTGAAATCTGGATATTAAGGCTCCAGGAAACCACACAATCCCTAAAATAGTCTACAGGGTTAGTTCCCAAAGCCTGTAATAAACTGACAGGGACTGGTTCACAGATGTTTCAAATGGGGTATTTTTATTAGGAAATATTTTAATGACAGGGAGGCAAAATTCTTTTGCAGGGGAGCTGTTTCCTGCCCCACAACACCTGTTCTGAGGTGAATTTTGGAAAATCCGAACTCATAAAAATAGCTGGCTCCTTTGCTACTCACTAGGGGGAGCCATTATAGTGGACAGCAGTTGAATATCCATTCCAAAAAAAAAACATTTTTACAGAGTGAGCAGATTGTTCTTCCAACAGCTCAATTTTAAAAAATCTTTAAAAAAACCACATTGGAAATCCCTTTGAAAAAAACATTTCTTTCTTTTAAAAGATTACCTTACAAAACGCAAAAATGCTTTATTTAAAAACAGACTCAAGAGTTTAAAAGGTGGCCATTTATTTGGTGGGAGCAGAACATAACTGTCAGGGAACTGTCCCCGGCGCAGCGCAAGGTGGTGGAAGAGCTCTCGGGATGCTACAGAGAGCCCCGGCCCCACCTGACCAGCAGCACCTCCTCTGGCAGCAGAGGAAGCAGCGAGGCTTCCAGCGGGGAGGGGCAGGCATTTCAGGGTATGGAGGGAAGAGGCTCTGAGGATGCTGGAGAGACCCTGCACTCCCCTCGCTCAAGGGGCGATGAAGGAGACACGCAGCTTCTGGCGCCCCAAAGGCGTTGAGGGGTGAAACGAAAGGATGGGAGGTGGGGTTTCCGTATACCGAAACTCTTTTGTTGGGGTCAGAACCAGAAGGGGCCATTCCCGGATTCTGACAACGCTTGATACAGACATGAACTTATTAGCTCTGCACTGTACATAGTTTGCACAATAAAACTCTTAAAGGAAACTTTTAGTTTTACCTGCTTACTAATGAGCAACTAGCCGAGGAGCTTACAATAACAGTGCAACCTTATAAATACCAAATCAGGGGTAAGCCCCATTGAGAACAATAGTCAAAACAAAATAAAATAAAAAATTCCTTCTAGTAGCACCTTAGAGACCAACTCTAAGGTGCTACTGGAAGGAATTTTTTATTTTATTTTGTTTTGACTATGGCAGACCAACACGGCTACCTACCTGTAACTATTTCCCAATGTGAATGTGCTAATAAATCACCAAAATCAATCACTGAATCAAAGTTTTAAAAAAACCTGGAGAGGCAGTTGGAATTAACTGGGCAAATTTCACAATTTTGGGTCAAATCATTGTTTCTCTGAAAGGAAAATGGTCTAGAGCAAGGCTTTCAGAAAGTGTATAAAGGAGATTCTCCAAGCTTATTCTGACAAATTTTGAGAATGCACAGTTCCCTTGCTCCCAAACGGACTACAAAATTCCCTGGTGCCTAAACATTCAGTTTGGAGGGGGGGGCTGTTGCATAGGTCTGTTTGAACTGTGATTAACATAAAAATGGGAAAATAGCAGAACACTATTTTGATTGTGTGAGAGAGGGGGGGGGAGAGGGAGAGGGAAGAGAGATTTGCTTAGCTGTACTGAAAGGTTCATCCATATCAAATATTCATATTTCAACACAAAAATCAAACCTCACAAAAATTCAGTTCACTTCTAATTTACTGATGTCTATGAATGCCCTACATTACTTGGCAGAATAATGTTTTTTTCCAGTTCTTGGTCAGACATTATTGCTGCCATTAACAGATTGATTCCTTGGCCCCTGCCTGGAAGATAAAACACGTATCCAAGAAACATTCCTATCCTCCCTCAGCTCAAGTCCAATACAGTGTGTTGTATTTGCTTAATGACAACTGAGGACATTCTCCTATCGCTGGGTCAACATTAAAAATCCTTTAGGGCTAGCTATGCAAAACAAATACAGTAATCCTGAAGGCCTTTCTGGTCTGCAAAAATTATTGACACAACCCAAGTGTTAGAACATGGGTAGGCAAACTAAGGCCCGGGGGCCGGATCCGACCCAATTGCCTTCTAAATTCAGCCCACGGATGGTCCGGAAATCAGTATGTTTTTACATGAGTAGAATGTGTCTTTTATTTAAAATGCATCTCTGGGTTATTTGTGGGGCCTGCCTGGTGTTTTTACATGAGTAGAATGTGTGCTTTTATTTAAAATGCATCTCTGGGTTATTTGTGGGGCATTTTTTTCTTCTTCAAAATATAGTCCGGCCCCCTACCAGGTCTGAGGGACAGTGGACCGGCCCCCTGCTGAAAAAGTTTGCTGACCCCTGCGTTAGAATCAGGGCTGTGCCGCTTAAAGCAGGAGATGGGGGTGAAATTTAAAGCTGAGAAGAGTCAGTATGTATGCATTTTGGGCTTAACTACACATGATGTTGGCGCAACCTGCATTTTAGAATGCATATAATGCTGAACAAAACAGGATGGGAGGATTTAAAGCTGAGAAAGGCTGAGGAAGAGTAGGTCCAAAATGCTTCTCCTCCTCACACTTCCCCACCAAAACTACTTCCCCCAATTTGCAAGTGAGAAACTGTGAGAACAGAGACAGAGCAGAGCATACCCCCCAGCAGATACTACCCCAATTCCTCAGTCCCACATCCTCAGAGCACTCAGATACCCCTTTTAATATCCCCAGGACCCAAGTCATAATAATAATAATAATAATAATAATAATAATAATAATAATAATAACAATAACAATAATTTATTTGTACCCCGCCCATCTGGCTGTGTTTCCCCAGCCACCCTGGGCAGCTTCCAACAAAATACATTAAAATGTCACACATTAAAAACTTCCCTAAACAGGGCTGCTTAAGGATGCTTAAGGAATTTGTTGATTCTGTATTCCAGAGTGGACTTATGCATGGATCGGAGAGTAGCCCTCCTTTAGAATCTAGACTCTATCCAAGGACAGGGTTTTCTCTCCCCCCCCTTTTTAAACACATGCTATCTGCTAGAAAGTGCACTGCTGCGCATGTGTGATATGCATGGGAGAAAAGGCTGCTCATCCCACGAGGCAATGGGGGCGGTCAGGATTTTTCCATCATAGTTCCTGGGAAGGAAGTGATGTCAACACATCACATCACTTCCAGGACCCTAGGGGCAGTTTTGGTTCCATTTGGATCAAAATATAAGTGCAGAACACTCACAGAAACCACACCGAGTTCCTCCTTCAAAGACAAATCCATTAGGAACAGCTCCATAGCGTCGCAGATCTGAGAGTTTCCACTGTCCCATGATAGAGGGTGGGTTATCTTTTGCTAGTACTAGAATATCGTTGCAAAAGTGGAGAGTTGCTGGACCACTCTCCAGTTTAGTTCCAGGTGCTACCACAACATGAAACCTGTGAACTATCAGAGGGAGGGGAAAATGAAAGTATAAGGGATTAATTTAATCATTTTGCCAAAAATAATTAAACAGTCAAATGTGCACAAAGACTGGTTTCATTACCACTAACATAAAAATGATCATGCTAATCCACGTTCATATAATGACATTTAGCAAGGGCTACAAGACAAGGCTACAAACTTCTGTCCTGAAGTTGAGGCTCCAGTACTTTGGCCACCTCATGAGAAGACTCCCTAGAAAAGACCCTGATGTTGGGAAAGATGGAGGGCACAAGGAGAAGGGGACGACAGAGGATGAGATGGTTGGACAGTGTTCTCGAAGCGACTAACATGAGTTTGGCCAAACTGCGGGAGGCAGTGAAAGATAGGCGTGCCTGGCGTGCTCTGGTCCATGGGGTCACGAAGAGTCGGACACGACTGAACAACTGAACACCAACACAAGATATAAAATAAAACTTGGTTGTGGTAACCTCTTTTCCTGTAATTTCATTACAATTTTATTTTGATTCTATTTTTAAATATATAACAGCAAAGGGTTGAATATTTTAAGAGCAACTCATTTACTCTGATGGCTCATAGGAAAAACAAAGAACTTCAAACTACTGAAACAATCTTTTTCATATTTCGCTGAAAAAGACATTAATTTAATGGCAACAAAGAAAAGGCTGCATTTTAACAAGATGTGAAGGGGTGGAGAGAAAAAGAAGAAGAAGAGGAAGAGTTTGGATTTTATATACCACTTTATCACTACCCTAAGGAGTCTCAAAGCGGCTAACAATAAAAATCTCCTTTCCCTTCCTCCCCCACAACAAACACTCTGTGAGGTGAGTGAGGCTGAGAGACTTCAGAGAAGTGTGACTAGCCCAAGGTCACCCAGCAGCTGCATGTGGAGGAGCGGGGAAGCGAACCCAGTTCACCAGATTACGAGTCCACTGCTCCTAACCACTACACCACACTGGCTCTCACTTATACTCGAGTTGCAACTATTCAGAAAATCTGCTCTCCATCAAGTGAAGTCTGTTGGGAGAACTAGTTATCATCTCAGTGGTACAGGGACACTTGCAGGGGAGAAATAAACCAGCAAGAGAGAGTGAAGCAACACTCCTCCTGCAGCTTTCCCCTTACCTAAGCCTACTTCCAACACGGCTACCTACCTGTATCCAGTTTTAGAGTCACAGGTGGTTGAAATGCCTTAGGGGGCATCTGCATGGGATAAGTAGGGAGTGGGAATTAAGCATCAGTGGGTGGAGATATTGGTTAAGGACCCCACTTTTTTCTTATAACATGCAGCTTTCTAGTGTGCCAGCTTCAACCTCCAGGTTGATTTGCAATGGTGCGTAAAATGCTGAGACCCTCAAGCTTCATTAGACTGACTTTTTTACATGACAGCTATGGATGAAGTGGTCACGACAACAGACCCTAAGACAGGATTGGGGAAACTCTGGTCCTCCATTTCTCCAGATGCTGTTGCACTCCAACTCCCATCAGCCCCAACCAATGATGCGATTTCTAGTCCAATAACATCTGGAGAGCCACAAGTTCCCCATCTCTGTCCTTAGAGATGCTATAAAAAGCAAAAGAAAAGAGGGACAAGTAGCCAAACTAATTGTAGAAGGCAACCAAGGAGCAGGGAAACATCATATGTTAACCATATCGTTGTTAAAAATAAAAAATAAACTAAAATAGGATAAGGAGAAACATGATTCAACCAAAACACAAAACAAGAGTTATGTAGTCTCTGAAGCATAGTGGACTCACAATACTTCTGGACCAATGTGGGATGGCTCAGAGCTATGAGATAACTCCATGTTATTCACCTTCACAAAGGCAGAGGTGCACGAATGAATTGCTGTTATGTATAAATGCCCACTGATGCTAGGTCAGGCTTCCTCAACCTCAGCCCTCCAGATGTTTTTGGCCTACAACTCCCATGATCCCTAGCTAGCAGGACCAGTGGTCAGGGATGATGGGAATTGTAGTCTCAAAACATCTGGAGGGCCGAGGTTGAGGAAGCCTGTACTAGGTTTACAAAGCCTATGGCTAGGAGCCAAACAGTTGTTTAGGTTTGCACATAGGCTAGTAAAATTGTTAACCTTTTTTCTTTTTTCTCTGGTCTCAAAGCTATATCACAAAGTACTTCAGAAATTCTCTTACGCACCAAAAGCACATTCCTGTGCACAATATTTTTGCTTTAACCAAATGAACCATGTGTTTAAAAGAAGCAAACATTACCTTCACCTAAACTGTAGCGAATGCGCAGATCCCAGGCATGCATGGTTTCCTTGTTTTCAAAGCCCAGCATAACAACTTGACTCAAACAGATGATGGCAAGAGTATGATTCAGACCCTCATAACAAAGCCCGGGATCCAGGCCACAGATGTCTTCCAAAGTCACGCTGTTCCTCTCCTTCAGCCCCTTCAGTCGTTCAGATCTTTCCTTGTATACAAGCATAAGCAAGCAATCTGAAAGATGGAAGCCTGTGATCAAATACAAAGTATGGATGCATTGCAACATTTATTCTCATGCTGATCAGAATTTATCCTTAGTATTAACCAGGACTCATTTCCTGAAACATTTCCTGATCAGATAATATAGATGATAAAGCTCCACATGTAAGCACTTATCAAATACAAAAGGAATAATTACAGATACTACACTAATTCGGGTGTGCAAGCAGTTGCCATGTTCTGCAAAGCCATCTCACCTTGTGGAAAACATAATTCCACCACTCCACAAGATTATCAATATGAATTTATGGGTTAAAACAAAATCTATGTAGTTATCCTAATGCTATCTTTTGTTAGCTATTCAGAAAATAAACATATATTCTCTATATCTCTATATCTCTTCCCAGTTCTGTCACTGTGGCTGTTCTGAAGTAAAAAAAAAAACCACACACACACCCTAAAACTAAAACAGACAAACCTGACAACCTCTCAAACTCTCAAATGTTCTGAAGAAATAAATCACCCTCATCTCACATGCTACTACCAAAGCACTAGAATGAGAATAATTATTTATTTCCATATTTTAAATGCACAGGCTTCATTTTTGAAGAAATGGCCCTCAAAATTTTCAAACGTTCTTATCATGGTTTATAGACAATATAATAAAATACACAATTTAGCATTTAAACAATTAAATGCTCAAAGTCTTGTGATGTTGTCACTTAGACTTGTGGTTGGTAGTCTCTCTGAGTCTTTAGTGTTGACTGAATCATAGAATCATAGAGTTGGAAGAGACCCCAAGGGCCATCCAGTCCAACCCCCTGCCAAGCAGGAAACACCATCAAAGCATTCCTGACAGATGGCTGTCAAGCCTCTGCTTAAAGACCTCCAAAGAAGGAGACTCCACCACACTCCTTGGTAGCAAATTCCACTGCTGAACTGTGTAGCCTTTTCTTCTTCTTAGGCAAGGCTTTCTTCTTTTCATTAGTCAAAACAAAATAAAATAAAAAATTCCTTCCAGTAGCACCTTAGAGACCAACTAAGTTTGTTCTTGGTATGAGCTTTCGTGTGCATGCACACTTCTTCATTAGTCACCATGAGGACCTTCTCTTAAGGAACTGCCAGAGAGCTTCACTTCTGGTGGGAAAGGGCCTACCAACTGGAAGATGGGATCCACATCTGAGTGATGGAGCTACTAAAGGACCATTGGCTGCCATAGATCTTGCTGTGAGATTTGTGGTTTTAAGTAACAAATATGGGAGAACCAGCAGCTCCTGTTTCCGCCCTGGCAAATGCCGAATTACAACACAAGCCTATTTCATGTCTACTCAGAAATAAGTCGTATTGAATTCATTAGGACTTATTTTCAGGTAAGTGGGACTAAAGTTGCTTAGTCACCGAGGCCTCAAAACTCTTATTTAATACCAAGTCAGTGCATTTTCGTACGTGAATCCTCTGAGGTGAACCCTTTGAGGCCTCCACCACTGCATTGTACCCAAGGGAGCTCCCCACTGAATCCTACCCATGTCACCGAGAATAGGGGAAAGTGTAGTTTGTCACTGAATGGCTTGCCTGCTCCTTAAGATAAGCCAATGGTGAAGTCAAATGGAAGAAAGCCCAAGGGCAAGGGACTGCAACTTGTCAGGCGTCTATTGCCTATTATGCTTACCCAGCCCTGAGAAGGCAGCAAAGGCAGGAGAGAAAAACGGGAGTAAAAACAGAAAGGCTATGAGGAATTGTACCTCCTTTTGACAGAACTGTAGAGCTTCAAAGTAGCCCCAAGGGTCATCTAGTCCAACCCCCTGCAAATAATCCTGAGAGATCCAACCTCTGTTCAAAAACCTCCAATGAAGGATACTCCACCACGTTCTGAGATAGTCTATCAGAAAGTTCTTCCTGGTGTTTAGTTGGAATCTCCTTTCTTGTAATTTGGATTCTTTGGATTAGGTCCTACTTTCTGGAGCAGGAGCAAACAAGCTCGCTCCATCTTCCATGTGATTGACAGCCCTTCAGATATTTGAAGTAGACTATCATATCTCCTCTCTTTTCCTGTTTCACAGGCTAAACATACCCAACTCCTTTAGCCATTCATCATAAGGCTTGGTTTGCAGAGACGCTTGATCATCTTGGTCGCCCTCCACTGCACATGTTCCAGCTTGTCAATATCCTTCTCAAACTATGGTGCCCCCTCTGCCCAGTTGTCTCTCTCTGCCCAATCCACTTGAACTTGAGGGGATGGTGTAACAGGATAGAGAAAGTGTATTTCAGGTTCATCATGCTGCCTCCACTTCCCTGCTGCCCTAGACCAGCAGAAAATGCCAAAGAAAATCCCTTCCTGCAATCATGTAGTTTAGGAGAGAAGCAGGCAGCTCAAGCATACCCTCTACATTGTTGTCTGTCAAGTGCTCCCCAAAGGAAAGCAAACCCCAACTGATTCCTACAAGAATTGCCACAAAACCATGAAGCATCTGGCTAATCTAGACTCTGCTTCTCCCTCGCCATCACAAGCCAAGTGAGTAAGAGCCAGAAACGGATGGCAGAAAAGGGCCATTCCATGAAAAATGAGCCTGATAAGAATGCTATATGAGCTCTGGACTTTGGTGAGGAAGATTCCAAACATGCAGTCTAACCATTTTTTTAAAGCTAAAGACAAAAGAAGTTTAGTTTATGGACCTTCTTTTCAAAAGTCCACCCACGTAGTCTTCACAGAAGTGTTCAAGTTAAAAGTTTTCTGATGATTGTCCCACCCGTGACAGCATTTTTTCCTTAATTTTGTATCGTTAAATTTCTTAAACTTAATTCCTGATTGCATAGTTGTAACCAATAAACATTGATTTAAACAGATATGCTGAGTTTATCATTGATTCACCTCCCAACTCACAGAGTTTTTCCATAAATCAAACTTATCTCAAGCTCCATGTCCTTTTTTTGTCCCACCCGTGACAATACTTTAACATTTAATAAAATTGTCAAAAATAAAAAAATTAGTAAAATGTTCAGTATCTTATTAAAAACATAGTTTAAATTTTGGTTGTTAATTTTTATGTATATTTACATTGTTACACATGTGTGAATACAAAAAACAATGGTCCAAGTGTCCCACCCGTGACAATGGAATGGCCCAAAAGACTCAGCCCCCATAGAGCTCACCTATCTTTACCTGCATCATACCTTTTTAAAGAAAGAAACCTAAGCCCTTGTTGAAGATGTGTCATTAAAAGGAAAGGGAGCATAAAAAGAAGAGCAGAGATCCTGCTTTTGAGATGTAAGGCAGGGCCATTCTGGAGAATGGGAGCTCCTCTCCAGCAGAAGAGTCAAAGTTCAAGGCAGCCTTATCTCATTCGGAGGCAACAAGGGTGGGAGGATAACCCTGAAATGTCTAGACTAGAGCATGTCCACCTTACTAGAACTGGGTAACCATAAAGATCAGTTACAGGTCATTTTTGGGGGTGTGCCTTCCTCCACTTTTTACTTTTTATTTTTAATATTGGGAGCCTATTGGCACACACTTTTTATATGACATAAAGCTCTTGATGCATTTTTTAAAAATGTTACCATACATACAAAAATGTGTCTCTCATATATATATATATATATATATATATATATATATATATATACACACATACACATAACCTCTAATCAAAGAGCAGATAAAAGCTATGTGATGTAAAATTCCACTTATGATACCTATTGTTCCAAAAATGTAAATTATTCTGAGAGGTCTCCAAAGAGGTTGCTGCAATAACACGTTCTACATAAGAAAGTTTATTTAATTTTTTGTTAGCCATTCAACGTAAGATTAATTTATGGCAATAAATAAAATATTTCTCAAGAATTATTAACTTTTCTTGAAAATGTACTTTTTACATATCCATTCAAGAGTAGCAACAGGGGGAGGCAAGTGTATTTCAGTATTTATTACAGCATGAATTTCAATCCAATATAAGTTAATTTTAATATATATGCTTCAAAAAAAGCCCAATATTATTACATACATTAAAAAGAAAGCTCTGCCTATCCATTCATTATCACAGCCATTTCTTATCGGAAGAATGGTATGGGAATAGAGAAGAGGCAATTGTCACTGGGGAGGAAAGGCTGAAGAACAGAGAGAAATGGAGACAGCATGTAACAACGGTAGATAGAAAAGAATGCAAGTGGGATTAGTCAATTGAAAGGTGTGGGTCTTTTGAAACACAGCTAGCGTATACTGTAGACCAGGGGTGGCCAACTCCCAAGAGACTGCAATCTACTCACAGAGTTAAAAACTGGCAGTGATCTACCCCCTTTTTTGGGGTTCAGGTCAAAGTTGTTGAGCTTATTTTAGGAAGGAGGAAGGCCCGTTTTAGGGGGGTTTGGGTCAAAGTTGTTTAGTTTTTTCAGGGAGGATGTGAAATGTTGAGCTTTTTTAAGGAGAGCCACAGTTGTTCAGCATCTTTGGGGGGAGCCAATGATCTACCAGTGATCTACTGCAGACGTCCAGTGATCTACCGGTAGATCACGATCTACCTGTTGGACGTGCCTGCTGTAGACGGTTTCATCAGAAAAACTAAGAGCGGGATAATCTTATATTACGCTGTGTTTATTTATTTATATCATGCCCAGCAGCTAGTGTTTAATATACACCAGCAGACTGAGAGGACCCGGGCCATAGCATGGCCTTCTTAATATAGAAATGGTTCGAAACTGAATCCAAGATTTGGTTTTATAGAGGAGGCTCAACTGATCCGCGCAGGCTTCCAGGCCCCACCGCGTCCGCTGCCTTCCATATCCTCTTTCTATAATTAGCGCGCCCTCCGGCCACCAGAACAGGAAGGGAAAAGGAAGAGCCGCGAGACGGACAAGGGCAGGCAGCGCTCTCGCCGGCGGGCCGGTGCGGGGCGAGAGGCGCTTGGGAGACAGCGCTCGCCTCCTCCCCTTCTCCAGCCGCCGCCTGGCTCGCTCGGGTGGCGCCGCGGCGCGAGCTGCCGTCCCTCTCCAAAGGCGCACGGGATCCCCGCGCGCTCTCCTGGCAAGCCTGCGGAACTCTCCCGCGTGTCTCATTGTAAAAAGCAAAGACGAAAGAGCGAAAAGCCCATTTGCCCCCCCCCCCCGACACCCTCCGCTCCCGGACTCACCCGCCACCGGCGAAGGTTTGCGCAGCACCGCCCATCGGTTCTTCCACTGTGGAGACAGAAAGAGAGACAAGCCGTTGGTGGCGGGGAGCGGCGCGCCTTCCCTCGCCCCTCTCCCGCGCCGAGCCGAGTCCCTCCGGCAGCCACCCCGACCCCCAGCCCGACCCCCCCAGCCCCCGAGGCAGAAAACGTAGGCCCAAGCGGGCCGGGGGAGCTTCGCGCCGGGGACCTTTTTGCCGTCTCTCCACTTGAGCGGGCCCTCCACCACCACCGCGGAATCCGTCATCTTCAGTCATGATTTCCGACAGCTGCTGGCTGGCTGGGCTGAGCTGCTGCGGGGGTCACTTTCAAAATAGCTTTATTGGGTCACTGCTGCGAGTGGGAGCAGGCGGGGCGGAGGCGAGCCGGGAGAAGAAAGGGGAACGCGCCGGAGGGAGGCGGCCGGCGAGCCGGACGTGGCTGCAGGGCTGGTGGCTTCGGGGCACCTGGGGCGAACCCCAAACTGGCGCCACCTCCTCCTCCCCGCCAGCGAAGAAGGGATCCGTGAAGATCTACATCAGGAATAGGGGGAGGGGGAAAGAAAGGTCGACATCGCGATCGACTGCCCCTGGGAAACCTGCCGCCCAAGGGGCTCACCTCCCCAGGCCTCCTGCGTGACTAGCCGCACGCGTCTGGCCCTTGCAAGGAGCACCCTACTTGCCGCCTCCCTTTCCTCTGGCTTTAGCTCATTGTTCGTAAAGGATCAAAAGTTAGAGGCGAGCAGTGAAGCAATCGGGTCTACAATACCAAATTGCTCAGGGAGGGTGATTAAAACAAAAACAAGTAGAAGACCCAAAGGATTTTTCCAAATTGAATGGGCAGTAAAATAGCAAACACAGTTCAACGGAAGCAAGTGTAAAGTGATGCACTGAGGGGGAACCCCCCCCCAAAAAAAACTTAAATGCACATATATGTGCTGAACAGATCTGATAGTGACTGACCATGAATGAGATAATGAGATTGTAGTGAGTAGCTTTAAGAGAAGGAAGACTTTGATCCTAAACCCCTGATGCCTTGCAGCTATATTTATTGGTGGAAAAGGCTTTGGGAGTAATGTTGTTGTTTAGTCGTTTAGTCGTGTCCGACTCTTTGTGACCCCATGGACCAGAGCACACCAGACACTCCTGTCTTCCACTGCCTCCTGCAGTTGGGTCAGGCAGTTTGGTCCCGCAGTTTGGGAGTAAACGCTGAGGAAAAATCCGTACCCACCGACTTGTGGGGCATCTTCGGGAGAAGAAAAGGCTAGGGAGTAAACCCTAGGCTGCACAAATCCAGAGTGGAGTCCCTAAGGCAATTGGGCACCTTGTATGCCTCCTTCCAGCAACTCCTTCAGCCAAACTAGTGCCAAAAGCATTGCTCTTGCTTTCCTTTTGGACCACATCAGTGAGGTGAAAAGGGGGGTCTTGTTGCCTGGGAAGCACAGGACCTCCAGACATGCTGCCCAGGCTTGTACTGCAAAGAGTTCATAGCTTGATGAAGATGTTGGCCCAGGATGACGGCGAGGCAAATGTGAAAAAGGCAAATTCCATGCTAGGGAAGTTTAGGAATGGGATTGAAAACAAAAATGACTGTATGGTGTGACTACACTTGGAATACTTGTTGCTTTACCTCAAAAATAATACTCTATTGTAGAGTGGGGAAAACTCCCAAGATGATCAAGCGGGTGGTGCAACTGCCCTTTGAGGAAAGGTTGCAACATTTGTAGCTTTTAAATTTAGACGAAAGGTAAGAATTTTACAGGCCCCTTTTATGCAGGGGTTGAGTTCTGAGGCACCATGCGCATCAGGACGCGTGTAAGCCCGCCCCATCCCACTTGCGGTGCATCAGGGGTCGCATGTATGCCAATCGTGCACAAGTGTGTAGTTGTGGACAGAGAAATATTCCCTGTTGCACGGTACTGGAACTTGGGATCATTCAATTAAGTGGACTGTTGTTAAGGCAGACAAAAGAAAGTGCTTCTTCACATGGCACATGAAACTGACATTTGCTCTCAGGAGACAAAGCAATGGCGACCAACTTGGATGGCTTTAAGAGAGGATCAGACAAATCCAGGGAGGACAAGGCTGTTGGGCTACTAGCCACAGTAGTTCTGCCTTCACTGCCCTTGGTGCCTTTGAATGCCAGTTTTTGGGAGACGCAGGAGACTATGGTGGTTGCACCCAGTGTCTGCTTATGGGCTTCCCACATGGGCCTCTGCCCTGCCACTGCGAGAAGAGGATGCTGGAGGAGATTGGGGCCTTGGCCCTAACCTGCTGACTAGGAGTAGTTTTGTGCATTCTTTCAAAACTAAAACCAGCAACGCAACGACAAAATTAACCCTCCGTTTGAGAATAAATGTGTGCGATGTGGCGATTCCTGTCATTGTTTTCGAACCACGTCCGTCAAAAGGGGCTGTTTCCAGAGCTCATTTTATTTAGGAGCGTTGTCAGGGCGGGGTGCGAGCCAAGCGCGTTTTTCCGCCTTTCCTCTCAAAACTCGGGGAAACCCTGAACTTCCCGGCCCCCCTCCCCGAAGGCGGCAAGGACTGAACTTCCCAACAGGCCTCACGCGTCGGGGCCTCCGAGCGGCGGGCGGGCGGGGAGGGGCATGGTGGGAGTTGTAGTCTCTCGAAAACTGGCGCCTCCCGCCACGCCAGCTCGTCGGGCCAGCCGAGGGCCCCGTGATTGACAGCCCGCCTCGGCCAGTGGCCGACGGGGCTGTAGTCAAGGCGGGCCCGGCGGGCATCACCCTGGCAACAGAGTCGGGGCGACAGCTCTCTCCTCTGAGGGAGACCTGCTTGGGTGGTCTCCCGGCCCCTCGGCGAGGGGGCAGGGGGCGAGAGAGGTGAGAGAGAGAGACCCCTTTGCCTCCCCCCCAGCAGCTGCGCCCCCCTCCCTGGTGCTGGGATTCCTGGGGAGGCGGCGGGTGAAACAATGGGTGGTGTGGGGGGGTGGGCGCCGAGCGTGTTGTTGTCGAAGTTAAGGCGCTAGTTCTCTGTGTGGAGCCGAGAGCAACAAGTTCTGAGTCCGGCGGGCCCTTTCCCCTCCGCTTGCTGTCGGCCCTCTTCGTCGCCGTCGGCGGGGGCTTTGTCTGGGGCTGCGAGGCGCTGCTGGTCGCTGCAACCGGGGGGTGGGCGCCAGGTAGTACCAGCGGGATCTCGCCCCGGGGTGCTTTTCGCCCTGAAGCGAGGCAACAGCAGGCAGCCGCTCCGCCCGCCGCGTCCCAGGTGCGACTTTTGCTGGGCTCTGCGTTGCGCTTCCGAGGCAGGGAGCGAAGAGTATGGAGCAGCCAGGCGGTTGCCAACAATAGAGGCAAGTGTATGCAGCGAATCCTCCTCGAAGGATCTTGGAATGGGAGCTCCGCTGCTTATGCATGCACAGGGATGAGTAGCGAGGCGGCCCAAGTTTATTCCATCCTGTCTGTTCGTTCAAAACACTTTTTTATCCCGCTCTTCTGCCAAAAAGAGCTTCCGAAGCTGCAGCTCACAAGTTACCTACCAGTAATGAGTTTGCAGGTGGTGGCAGATTATTCAGAGCACAATGAAATCCCGAGAAGAGTTTGAAGAGCTTTGAAAGGATCCCACTTAGAAAGGGCAGGTGTGAATCATATGCCAAGGAGAACTTGCAGGGATAACAAAACAATATAAAAAATAAAAAATAAAAAAAATCCTTCCAGTAGCACTTTAGAGACCAACTAAGTTTGTTCTTGGTATGAGCTTTTGTGTGCATGCACACTTCTTCAGATACACACAAAAGCTCATACCAATAACAAACTTAGTTGGTCTCTAAGGTGCTACTGGAAGGATTTATTTTTTTGGACTATGGCAGACCAACACAGCTACCTACCTGTAACTGGGATAACAAAGTTCACTTCACCTAAAGGGTTTGAAAATGGAAAGGGAATGTTGGCTAATGATAGGAGGTGCATTTTTAAATGGCAAGACATGCATGCGATGAAGGATACCAGTCATATGTCTCCTGTAAAGAAGTTGGAGGACTCAAAATGCACTGCATATGGGTCTGCCTTTGTAGGCAGTTTTGAAATTTCAACTAACACAGGATGCAACTATCTAGAGACTTGTCAGGTCAGAACGTGGTACACCAGTATTGTACCAGCTGGTTGCCTGTATGCTTCTGGCTGCTGCTAACTTCTAAAGTTGTAAATGGTTTGAAGTAAAATGATTTCAAGGACCACCTGCACCCACATGAACCTGCTTGGGCCTTGAGATCGGTATTTGCAACCCTGCTCATTGATATACCTATAAGATCTGTTAAATAGGCAGGCAGGCAGGCCCTTCACAATGTGCCCAAACGCAGCTAAGTTAACATTTCTGATATCTCACTTCTGTCCTGGGGGCATTAAAAATATATTCTTAGTGTGAACCAGATAGTTCTCTTTACATTTTATATATGTCTCTTCCTCCTCCCTTTTCCAGTCTGTTGCAGACCTTAGGACTAACTCTGGCCTGTTGATACTATTGTGGTAATGTTTTGGCTACATAAATGCGAACACTGTAAAAAACTGATATTTCTGTTGGTTGGAGCGTGGTGCTGATAATGCCAGTGTTACAGGTTTGATCCCTGTATGGGACAGCTGCATATTCCTGTATTGTAGGGGGTTGGACTAGATGATCCTCAGGGCCCCCTCCAACTCTACAATTCTATGATTCTATGATACCATGGAATAGTATCTCATTATTTTTAGTTAATTAGGGGTTCTGGTTTTGGGTTATAACTGTTGGATTTTTAATTGTGTTTTAAGGGTTGCTTGATTGGACTTAGATTTTTCTAACTTCTATTTTAAATTAGGGCATTTTATTTGATGTTACGTATTTACATTTTCAAATTAGCCACATTGGGAGGGCTTTCCCCCCTAACACAGCTCCATTAATAAAATAAAAGTTGGTGTTAGGAAAGGGATGAAATATCACAATGTCATTGTATCAATTTTTGGTGTGTCCATGTTTAGAATATGGTGTGCAGTTCTCTGGCCACATTTTGAAAAAGGATGTTGTAGATATGGATCAACTTCCACCATTGAGCAATGTGAAGAAGTCACTGTGGGCAGCATATTACAGACAAGCCAACATGTTCCATCTTTTCATTTCATACTTAACTAATGTACTCTGGGTGACATACAGCACAGCACAGCACAGCACCAAACAAAACAAACCATAAATTGCAAAATACATTTCTAAACAACACCCTTAAAACCATCCAAATTAAAAAAAACCCAGAGAATCCAGCAGCAAACAAACATTGCATAAAATTACTCTTGGATATTAGAGGGATTAAAAGGGTCAGATTAGAAGGCTTGTGATAATAGAAATGACCTTGCCTCGCACCAAAATATTATTAAAATAGGATGTAGGTGAGCCTCTCTGGGGGGAGCATTCTACAAGCAAGAACCAATGCTGAGAAGGCCCTCTCTTAGCTGCCTGCTTTATCTCAGTTTGAGGGAGTATGCAGAGAAGCCCTCTGCTGATGAAAACAGGGCCCATAGAGCTACCCATGGGAAGGGGTGAGCCATTAGATACTGAGGTCATTAGATACTGTGGAGAAGCAGGGGGATTGGTCATGTAAGTTGCTAGGGTGAAGAGGTGTGCCAGAAGAGTTAGTTCACCCAGGCAGGAACCAAGCTGTCAAAGGTAGTGTAAGGCAGCTGTTTCAGGCAGCAGACTCCTGGCTAATTCCCCTAAGTCCCTGACTATAACCTTCAGTTGGAGGACAGAGCTCTATGTGAGCTGCAAGGAACCCACACTGAACCCAGGAGACTTCAGGAATTGCTTTCCGGCTCTGGATTTAGTCTGAGACAGAAAAGAAAGGGGAGGGGGGACTCCTGTCCCATCCTAAGCATGGTTTCACCAACATCTCTCTAACCAAGTAGTACACATGGATAGAGTAGAAGTGTCCTCCATAATGTTAGTTTGAATGTAACTAAATTGCTCCATGCTTGCTTGACATTAAGTTCCATTGAGCCTAATGGCACTTCCTTCCAAGAATGAAAGATTGCAGCCACTGTTATAGAATAAAATGGGGGACAAGATGATTAGAATTTTGAGGCTTTGAGCAACGGATGCATGATCACAATAAAAATGTCAGCAAATGGATGAATTAGGAAGTGTGAAAAGGTGTGGAATCTTGAGTCTGCAGTACAGTATTTCTGGTCCTGTAAGCTCTACTGTGTGCTAACAAGCCAGCACTGTACTAGAAAAAATGTGTCTTTTAAAGTTAAGGCTTAGAGTAGTGAGGCTCAATGCAATTTCTTGGAAGGATTATTTTATATTTAATGCTTTAAGTTCTTTGTATCTGCCTTTACAAAAGTGAATATCAGAACAGAAGGATCTGGTCTTTTAGGAACTGTCACAATTAACACTGGAACTAGATATGGAGCAAAATGAACAGAATAAACAGAAGTCGGCAGTTTCGTGGGCTTCTTGCTGAGAGTGAACTTGGCTGATGTTAGGTTCTTGGGGAAGTAGTAGATGTGCCACTAATAAATACTGGTAGTTGAGTTTGTGCTTCTGCTGAGGGGTGCTTTTGCTTAGGAAAGTTTGTACCTGGGTCAGCCTCCTTATATTACTACCACGTATCTGAACAACAACAACAAAAGTGGGAATAGCAGATATATTTAAACAGTATTTTTTTCCTCTGTAGGCTTCACTGGATAAAGACATGAAAATTCCTTGCCTGCATCCCAGGAAACATTAACACTGCATTGCACAGACTTCCTTTTCCAAGAAATACCAGCATGTACAGACCAGGAGAGAAAGTGAAACGCCGGATGCGTATGCATGGTTCCAGCATAAGAAGTGTTGAAGTTGCTAGAGGAAGAGCTGGATATGGATTTACCCTTTCTGGTCAGGCTCCCTGTGTTCTTAGTTGTGTTTTAAAAGGTAGTCCTGCTGATTATGTGGGACTTAAAGCAGGAGATAAAATATTTGCTATAAATGAAATCAATGTGAAAAAGGCATCCCATGAAGATGTGGTGAAGCTAATAGGCAAATGCTCTGGGGTTTTACACATGGTCATTGCTGAAGGGGCTGGCCACACAGACTCTGGCTCAAGCGATGAAGAAGTCGGGTTTTGTGATGGGAAGGGGTGGCTGAAGCCAAAGCCCGATTCCAAAGGATTGGGTATAAACAGAGCAGAGAAGGTTGTAGAAGAAATGCAATCTGGTGGAATTTTCAACATGATATTTGAAAATCCTAACATTTCGGCTTGTAATCTGCAGACGTCGATCAGAAAGCAAATGCTGGTCCATGAAACTGCTCCTGTTAAATTAGTAGGACCTGAAAATAACAACCCAGATATTCCCTGTAATGAGGAACTGCCCAAAGCTTTGAATGATGACTCAGTTTTTAGAATTGAAGTGGAAAACCAGGAATATTTTGGATTAGATGCAAGTATTTTAAATGTGGCAATGGTTGTGGGCTACCTAGGATCAATTGAACTTCCATCTTCAAGTTCAAATTTGGAATATGATAGCTTGCAGGCTATTCGTGGATGTATGCGACGTCTTCGAGCTGAACAAAAAATCCATTCATTGGTTATAATGAAGATTATGCATGACTCTATTCAACTCTGCAGTAATAAATCCGGTGTGATTGCAGAATATCCTGCAGAGAAGTTGGCATTTAGTGCTGTATGCCCTGATGACAGAAGATTCTTTGGGTTAGTTACCATGCAAACCATTGATGATGGAAGTTTGGCTCAGGAAGATGAAGCAGTTTTGAGGACCTCATGCCATGTGTTTATGGTGGATCCAGAGCTTTTTCATCATAAAATTCACCAGGGCATTGCACGGCGTTTTGGATTGGAATGCACAGCAGATCCAGACACTAATGGCTGCCTAGAATTTCCAGTGTCATCTCTCCCTGTTCTTCAGTTTGTCTCCGTTTTGTACAGGGATATGGGAGAATTGATTGAGGGAGTTCGGGCAAGGGCCTTTCTTGATGGAGATGCAGATGGTCAACAGAATAACAGTATGAGCAGTAATAGTGATAGTGGTATTGGAAATTTTAACCAGGAAGAGAAAAGTAATAGAGTTTTGGTAGTTGAACTAGGAGCTAATTCAAGTAAACATGTTCTTAATAGTGCACAAGACAGTGCAGTAGGTAGAAGTCAGGCTATTTCCCATTGGGCATTTGGTCATGAACAAGAAGGAAACTCAGCGTTAGAAGCAATGTTTCAGAATGATAAATCTCAAAATGTAAGTAAATTCTTAGCTCCTTCAGCTCGCACTGAAGTTTCTCCACTAGTTTCTCCCCAAAGCTCAGTTACATCATGCAAGAAAAATTCTGTGAACATTTCCAATCAAAGATGGTTGCCGGTTCATGTATTAAAAGATTGGCAACATGGATGTGTAAGTGACCAAGAGTCATACACAGATTCTACAGATGGTTGGTCAAGTGTCAACTGTGGTACTCTTCCTCCTCCCATGAGTAAGATTCCTGCTGACAGATACAGAGTTAATGGCAGCTTTGGTCAGCCTCATCTAATGTCTCAAAATAATGAATTGACTAAAAAAGGGTTTCATATACAAAACACATTTGACTCTCAACACAATGTCAGAAAGGCCAAAGAAGATAAAAAGGTAAGAATGTTCATGTAACACTCTTGTTAGAAAATGCTTTGAAATTGCAGTCATTTCGCCCATTAATTCGAAAGCAGTGCTGTTAGAGAATGTGGGGAATATAATAAAGGAGCTGCTGTCTTCTGTTCTTTCCCCCCTGTCTGTAATTATTATCAGTACCATGCAAAAGAAATTGTACTTACAGATAATAGGAATGTTGAATAATAATATTGCACTGCATCTGTAGGGTGGAGGATTGGAATGTGATTTATGAGCAGCAAAGAATTTTTAGACAGAACCTAATGTCACCCATGGAAAATTAGACATAATAAGTCTTTTCTTTAATTTCTTTGTATTTCTGTATTTGCCTGCACTATATCAAATGGTCAAAGTTTTGGGGTTTATATGTATAATTAAACCATATAACATGCAAACCTCTTGTGAGATGAAACTAGAAAACCTCTGTAAAATATGCTTGCAGAAGAACTTGGGCTGGTACAGCCACAGTGGAGCTGATCTTTTAATAACAATTAAATCAACTCCAGGTGTTGCACACAGATACAGAATGACAAGACTGCACAAAATACATTGCAAGAATGTATGGACAACACCTTTATTAAACCATTAAAGAATGTGCAGCAGGGTAAACTTTTAAGTTTTCAATACAGACCTAAAAATGGCATTGTAAAGGCTACTGAGTGATTGGGGCAGGGTTGTTGTTGTTGTTCAGTCGTGTCCGACTCTTCGTCACCCCATGAACCAGAGCACGCCAGGCATGCCTATCCTTCACTGCCTCTCGCAGTTTGGCCAAACTCATGTTAGTAGCTTCGAGAACACTGTCCAACCATCTCATCCTCTGTCGTCCCCTTCTCCTTGTGCCCTCCATCTTTCCCAACATCAGGGTCTTTTCCAGGGAGTCTTCTCTTCTCATGAGGTGGCCAAAGTACTGGAGCCTCAACTTCAGGATCTGTCCTTCCAGTGAGCACTCAGGGCTGATTTCTTTAAGAATGGATAAGTTTGATCTTCTTGCAGTCCATGGGACTCTCAAGAGTCTCCTCCAGCACCATAATTCAAAAGCATCAATTCTTCGGCGATCAGCCTTCTTTATGGTCCAGCTCTCACTTCCATACATTACTACTGGGAAAACCATAGCTTTAACTATATGGACCTTTGTCGGCAAGGTGATGTCTCTGCTTTTTAAGATGCTGTCTAGGTTTGTCATTGCTTTTCTCCCAAGAAGCAGGCGTCTTCTAATTTCGTGACTGCTGTCACCATCTGCAGTGATCATGGAACCCAAGAAAATGAAATCTCAGGGCCTATGAGCCCGTCTGGTTTTCAGTTGTAGCAGTTCAAAGTGTGATATGGGAGGCTTTATCAAGTCCTCATATTTCAGCCTTCTAAGCTTTGGGTAGGTGATGTGGCCATTCCACAAGAGAGTTTCTGTCCATGTTCTCAGAGTAGCACCAAGAGACTGGTCTGAGGAAAGGATGCTCAGCAGTGTTCCCCTCTCTAATCCTGTGCCATAACGGTCACTTGAAAGGTATTCACGATCACGAATGCTGCTGGGGTGGGGAATATGTAGCATCCACCACTACCAAGTTCCACCTCAAGTCCTATTAACCTTCTCCCTGGTTCTGGCAATGCAGTTTGGGTCCTTGGCACATCTCAGAACCGCCCTTTTCAACATAGCAGTCAACCAGCCATCTCAGTCTAGATCTGCTTTAATCTGTTGCCAAAGTTCCTGTAGCCCCACAAAATAATTTGTTTGGGGGCATTAGGCTCATATGCTTAAACCTTTAATACAATATTAAGTACTGAGGTGCATCCCAAAGAGAGTCAGACCAGCCCACAATTATAAAAATAAATAGTGAAATTTGGCATATGGACAGGGAAGAGACCTGTACTGCCAACTAACACAAATGAAACAACAACAACACCTGGCCTTGAACCCATTGTGTCAGCAAGATTTACTGCTGGCCTATTACCCACTAAAATAAAGTGTCTCACAGTGTTAACATTCCTAAATGCCTGAAATTGCCACCTGCTAACCATTTGAATTAAGGGAGTGCCAGATATGCCCCATTTCATGGGACTATTCGTCTCCTGCAAAATTAGGGGCAGGATATTCAGCAACTTTCATGGCAGCAGGCAAATTTTAAGATTTTGCAGGGAGGAGTCTTGCCTTTAAATATGAGAAGGCTCATAGTTTTTCTTGCATTTAAAAAAATGCTCAGGCAGAATGCCCTGGAAAGGATACTACATTATGATATGATGCCCTTCGCAAGGACATTTTGGAAGGGGATCGAAGCTGGCTGCCAAAAACCGCCAACCCACTGAATGAAGCAGCAGTAAATCTTTTAAAAAGTCATTGCTTCTTAAAGTTAAAAAACACCCCTCCCCTCTTTAAAATTCCCTGTGATCTTTGGTGGTATTTGTCTCCCCACCCCCCACCCCAAATAACATTCAAAATTGGAAAAGGCCAGGATAGTTCAGTTGGTAGAGCATAAGATTCTTAATCCCAGGGTTGTGAGTTCAAGCCCTAAGTTGGGTGAAAGATTCCTGCATTGCAGGGATTTGGACTAGATGACCCTTGTGGTCCCTTCCTATGATTCTATGAAATTTTAGCTTCAGTACAGCAAAAATTTGAATGATACGGTAATAAGTGTCCAAGAATTTAGGCATTGGTCTTGCTCTAATCATAAGCCTACAGGGAGTTCAATATTGCTAAAAACCATTATAATTCAGAACTGGTATCACATCAAAGGCACTGTACCAGCATTCCTGAAAAGAGGTGCTGGAATATTGCCCTGAGGTCTTCATGCCTATATCTTGCTGCAGTTGCACAGAAGCCGTGGACAGCACTTAAGGCCAGAAAAAAATAGGTGTTCCCCTCTCCTCTTCCATCTTAGAGAACTGTAGTTTCATAGAGACAGCCTTCTCCTGAACAGCAAGATCCCAAAAATTATGTCATCTGCCAAAACTGTTGAATCCAGAATGAACCAGAAGCTTTCTAATACAGAAGGATCCAGTATGTTCTAACTGCAGCTGCTTGAAAAAGATAAAGAACAAATATTTAAAAGACAAGTGTTGCCAAGAGCAGGTCCAGAGAAAACAGGGCTCCCACTATTGAATGAGGACCTTTATAGGGTTACTCTTCCAGCATCCTCCATACCCTAAAGTCCCCACCATTGTCTGTACACCCAACTGCCCCTGGCATTAATTATTTGTTTAGAATACTTATACCACATTTTATAGGCCTGGAAAGCTTTGAAGGCCAATACTTCTAGGTACACAATCCTAGGTATGGTTGCATCAAGTGTCTTACAAGTATGGGCTAAGTATTAGAAAACTTAAGGAATTAGCAAAATGCCCTAGTATAAACTGCCCTAGTAAGAGGGGCCAAATATGGAATGCATTGCATAACAAACCTTCCCTTTCAAAGGCCCTATAACTTGATAGTAATTTTCTCTAGCATATCTTTTACCATCAGTGCCAGGAGTTGAAAATGCTCTGTTACTATCTGTATCTTTTGCACCGCTGATGCTCTTGCTAACAGCACCATTGTTTTAGATAAGATAATCAGTTTTGTGTGATTCAGACTCCATCTGCACTCTGAGATCTGTTTGGAGACCCTTGCAGAATTCCCAAAGTGATTTAACAATCACACCCTCTTCCCATGGAGCTCTGGTAACTGCAGCTCTCTGAGGGGAACAGGAATCTCCTAACAGCTCTCGGTCCCCTTAACAAACCACAGTTCCCAAAATGCCTGCAATACAGTACCCCTGTAAATGACAAATCTAGCCAGTGCTTGGAATTAACTAGTTCAGATGAGTAAAGTTCACTAGTTGAATTAAATTCAATATGAAGAAGAAATTTGAATGATTTCTAGTTCTTCATCACATCCATTCCCTCCCCACCTCCCAGAAGGAGGCCTGGTCTTTTAGCTTTCATTAAAAAAAACAAACCTGATACAGTTAGAAGCAAAACATAGAAGTGATGTTCTAAGTCTTATTTAGGTAGATATGGAGGCAATGCTGTTGCTAAGGTCACTAAGTCACTTAATCACTGTTGCTAAGCAATCGGAAAGGGAAATGCTGGATCAGGCCAGTGGTCCGTCCAGTCTAACATCCTGTTCTCACAGTTGCCAACGAGATGCCTGTGGGAAGCCGGCAAGCAGGGCCCAAGTGCAACAACAGCAGCTTCCCCACTTGTGATTCCCAGCAACTGTACTCTATGCGCTCAGTATCTTCTTTGGTACTGATGGCCCAGCACTTTAGTACATAGTATCATCCTACTATGTCTATGCCTGGCTCTCATTGCACAGGCAGTTCCAGCAAAACCCCAGTGTCCCATACTCAGTGCTCTCTGCACCGGCAACTTTGGCACCCTGTGTTGCAAACGACATATGTCTCAGATGAACTTACAGTTCAGACAGCATATTGTCTGGGTACATATTGTTTCTCTGTGCCAATAATCTCAGTTCCTAACTTGAGTCCTAGCATCAAGCACATGCTGTATAGATTTGTTACTGCTCCAGATGTCCTTACTATGCAGCTCCAGTTCTGGGCCAGAGTACCTTCACAAAGACAATTTGGGTATGTTATATTATATTATATTTATTTTTGTTGCTGTTGTTGTTTGTTTCTATACCGCCCTCCATCCGAGGAACAAATTCTTCTTATGATTGGTACTGTTATTTTATTATTTATCATATTTCATCCAAAGATCACAGGGCAGTTCAAAGCATAAAAATACAAAATGAGAATATGAAATACACAATAAAAGGAAAACATACCAATAACGTCCCTCCCACAAACATATTTAAAAGGCCATAGAATGTTAATCAGCCAAAGCCTGGTAATCAAGAAACATTTTTGCCAGGTACCTAAAGACATGTAATGAAAGCACCAGGCAAGCCTCCCTGGGGAGAACATTCCACAAATGGAGACCCACTGCAGAAAAGACCTGTTCTTCTGTAGCCACCCTCCGGACCTCTCACAGAGGAGACACATGAAGAATTATTGTTTTATTTATTATTTATTAAATTTGTATACCGCCCTTTACCATCCCTTTGAATCTACAGGAGATTGAGGAATCTGTACACAAGGCACACAATGTGGGGACTTGTCTCTTTTGTTGGCACTACTGCTGCTCTGTAGCACTCTGTACATTACCCAACAGGGAGTATAGACCAGCTTTCAGTTGCTGACCACCTTTTTTGAGCACAGAAAACTCTAAGGGTTCTTGGCTCACTAAGGTTACTACCGGTTCCAGAGGTGTCCCTCACACTGTATTGCCTCTACATCCCATGGGGAAGCAATATTCATACCACTACAGAACAGTTGGTTGCACCCTCCTTCTGTAGAGCATCTCCTTTATTTAGTTCACCTTCAAGTGAACTCCATGAATGAACTTTTACACAATCTTTGTAACCTAGTCGTCTAACTTTGTCAGTGTCTGTCTCCATAAACATACTGAGGAATGCAACACTGTGCTCTTGATTTAACACAGTTTGCATCCTGTTGACTGTCTGAGTGTGTACACCATCAGACAGAAGCTTTCTTCTGCCTCATCCATTAGTAGGAGTGGAGGGACCAGTCCCTATGAATTATGACAGATTATTGTTATGTCTTACCTCTATAGACAGTTTGACACTGGCTGTTAGGGACTATGTACACCTGTGCACTCTCTGCATGAAGATCATTCACCTTATTACACACATGTTGGGAGTATGCCCTGCATATGTCCCTCAATAGATGTACCTGGCTAGATAGATAATACTTTATTCGGCTATAAGCCCACAAGGTAAAACAAATCAATAAATAAAAACAGCATTTTACATTCTAAAATATCAACTAAAATATTTCAACGCATAATCTCCTTCGCATTACGTACAAGCTCTAGATGTACCGTATTATGGCCTTAAAGATAAAGATGGAACATAGAATTTACTAGATTTTTAATAGTCATGAAGCATTCCATGAAGTCTTTTATATGAAAGAACTGAAATCAGGAATCTGGCATGTTCTATAAGAGTCAATGTCCTGGAGTAGATACCTGGCTAGCTTTCTTATGGTACCTGTCATGCACCCCAGCTTCCCTGGTTCCTAGACTATGAAGGGAAGGATGATTCAGCTAAAACAATGTCTCCTTTCTGTTCACCCACCATTAGTCTCTCACTGCTTCCAGGTGAAAGATTTTATTTCCATCACTGCATTCAGACACTGATCCAAAGCTTTTACAGCATCTCCTGATTAAGATGTTATGGAGAAATAAAAGCTATGTATCATCAGTGTATTGGTGACATCTTCCTCCAAAACTCCAAATGATCATTCCCAATGGCTTAATATAAAATAGATATTAAATAGCACTGGGGAGAGAATCGTGACTTGCGGAACAGTCACCCAGAGCATATGAAGTACAGGGGAATCCCCACTTACACAGGGATTCCGTTCCTGCACACTGCATGTGTCACTGGGATGCGCATAAGTGTGAATTCCTCCATCCCACCCCTCCCCCTTTCAGCACTGAAAACACTTGTGTCAGCAGGAGCACACATGCCTGATCACACACGAGTGGGGAGACACCTGCAGTGCAATCCTTTGAAAAGCAGAGGAGGAAGTAATATTTAGCAGATTATTTAGTATGTTATTTTCATTGATACAGAATTCCCAAGGAGAGGGTGTATTTATATATATTCATAGAAAGTAGAGTGGGAAAGCTTTTGCAGCCAGAACCTGCAGGTTGTCTTCTTTGGGCTACATGTTACTGATGGGTAAGTTCAAAGACAAACATGGAGAGGCGTAAAGCCAGAGCCAAAAGTGGGCAGAGCAGCAGATACGACTCCTATCGTTGTGCAGTAGACTACATACCAGTCATGCAAAAGTCAGCAGTTTCTACATGTGTGTCCGTGCGTGTGTACACACACACACACACACACACACACACACATTTCTTTATTCTCCAAACAAGAGGCATTATCTCAGTTCAAGAGCACATTCCAGCCAGGTTAAAACACTTGAGGAAGCACAGAACAGAACTGTTGAGACGTGTCACTCGGAGCAAGTTCTAGACAGGAGGACACCTTTAGCCTCTGGGCCTGGCCTGAAGTTCCTCGCCCCAATATATAATACTGTTGCATGTTTGTTTACAAATATTTTTCATGTTTTATTTCAAGATGTTTGTGCCTCATTGGGCCTCCCTTGTAAGACTATTTTATCTTGTTTGGAAGTGAGGCATAGGTGAGTTTTGGAGGCTGAATATACTTTGGGGTGGAAGGATTGTTTTGCATGTAAGGTTCGTTTTATAAATGCTTGACTTTCAAAAAATAATCTGCTTGCTCCACATGTTGTCTGCAATACCTGTCAATGACATCATTTTTTTCTGATGCCTCCCCCCCCAATGTTCCACTTTTATCCTTCCATATTCTTTTCAGGTTACTTTTGAGGACTGGAGAACAGGGGCATTTGCTCTTTTTTAAGAAACTATTAGAAATCAGTGTTTATACACCTTATCTGTTGAATACTGTACTAAACTGGGCTGTTCATATGCTATTAAAGGAAATTCCAGGACTTAAAATCTCAGTTTACTAGTTATCCATTGTTGTAAACAAAATCTGCCCTTTTTCCCTTATGGGGTTTCCAAGATCCCATATAGAGTCCTTAAGTGGGTTCCCTATCAATAGGAGAAAATAACAGAGGCCAACCAGAGAATATTGAGAAGCAAAGCAGTTAGTAAGCCTGATCTTTATTAAAACTGTTGCAACAGGGTGCTCCCCTCACATGCAGGATAGAGGAAGAGGACCCAGAACTAAGGTGTGCCAGCCCTTATGTAGACTTTTGAAATTGCCTACCTTCAGACTCATACATACATCACAGAAGGGGTGTAGCCCAAGACCATCACCCCAATACATCATACTCGTACATTTAATTTATTTATTTGAGACCTGACATTCTTATAACACCATAACTAGAATTTCTTCTTCTCTCTGCTTATGCCCTAAGTCTCTTGTTGGCTTTTCTCTTAAGACTACTTCTCCTTTCTCTTATAATCATACAGTCTTCAATGTTTCTCAGGGCCAAATTAAACAAGATACCATTCATGCAATTATCAATTGAGTGAATGGTTTTTAAAAGTAAATAGGAGGCACAGGGGGGCTGGATCTAAACTGGGACCCTGGCGGGTGAGGCATGGGAATTTCACACATTCCCTTCCACCCCGCTGTAGCATATTAGGACCCACACACCTAATGTTGACATTGGAAAGGTTCCACTTTTATGCAAATTGGAGATTTCACCCTACCCGACAAAAAACATGCACAGGCCCCCTGATCTGGACAGGCACAGCACCAGAGCCCAGACCTAGACATGTGCCTGCTATTTAAGGTAGTTTAAAAAAAAATCACTCAATTGCTAATTGTGTGAATGGTGTCTTGTGTCGTTTTACTCTTAGTCTCTCCCCAAGATTTTTAACTGCAGTATTACTTGGGGAATGAATCAACTCCTAGGAGTCTTCCTTGGCTAGCAACAGCTGCATCAAAGAATGGACTTCTTTCCTTTCCTTTTGGTCCCTTTGGCCAGTATGTACCAGTAGGTACACATAAAGCAATTTGCAACTTTAAAAAGTTACGTAAAATAAAAATCAAAGGTTTTAGTGAAACACAGATTTCTATTTGTCTAGCATCAGAGCAGAGACAAAATTAAAAGTGATATAAGTGTATTCTCTCCCCCAACTTCAAACGTGCCACCCACAACTGTAAAAAGACTAGGGTCTATAATCTTCACTGTCTTCCTTCTTTAGTCAAAACAAAATAAAAAATAAAAAAATCCTTCCAGTAGCACTTTAGAGACCAACTAAGTTTGTTCTTGGTATGAGCTTTCGTGTGCATGCACACTTCTTCAAATACCTTATTCTTTAGCTTATTTGCAGGAATGAATCTTGGTGTGTCTAGAGCAGGGGTCGGCAACCACAAGCGGCCTACAGGGGTTGTTTAAATGGCCCATGAGCCGCCCCCAAACCGAGCCGCCCGCTCGGCGAGTCCCTGCGTGCTGTGCTAAAGTGGTGGAGTGGACACTCATTTCCGCAGCGTCGAAAATCGCGTCTGCACAGATCCGGCCCATGGAGCAATCTCCGTGGGAGTGAAATGGCCCAGGCAAGGTAAACCTTGCCAACCCCTGGTCTAAAGGCACCTTTGGACCTCCATTCAGAGCAAGGATCTGAGCCACCCATGAACACAGCTCTATTCAGAGAGATCAAGCAGATTTATCCTCCCAAGTAGAACTCTTAAGTCTGTCTAATAAAGGACTTAACGTCCTTTTAACTCCATCACCTTTAGTAACGTAAAACTTGAAAATTTGCTGGGAGCATTTAAGGTCAAGTCAGTCTTTACATGTACGACACCTCCTCTTGTGTAAGATATCACAGCAAATGTTAGGCTGGTATAGGATAACCACTGAGCCTAAACAATGCAAAACAAAACTTTTTCAACAATACATGATAAAGGTAAAGGGACCCCTGACCATTAGGTCCAGTCGTGTCCAACTCTGCGGTTGCGACGCTCATCTCGCTCTATAGGCTGAGGGAGCCAGCATTTGTCTGCAGACAGCTTCCGGGTCACGTGGCCAGCATGTCAAAGCCGCTTCTGGCGAACCAGAGCAGCGCACTATTTATCTACTTGCACTTTGACGTGCTTTCAAACTGCTAGGTGGGCAGGAGCTGGGACCAAGCAATGGGAGCTCACCCCATTGCGGGGATTTGAACCGCTGACCTTCTGATCGGCAAGCCCTAGGCTCTGTTGTTTAACCTACAGCGCCACCTACATGATAGCCATCTTCAAATATCTGAAGGGCTGTCCCATGGAAGATGGAACAAGCTTGTTTTCTCCTGCTCTGGATGGTAGGACTCAAACCAATGGCTTCATGTTACAAGGAAGGAAATTCTGACTAAACATTGGGAAGAACTTTCTGACAGTAAGATCTGTTTTACAATGGAATGGACAGCTTCCTCAGAAAGTGATGGACTCTCCTTCCCTGGAGGTTTTTAAGCAGAGGTTGGATGAGGAATATGACTAATTGGGGTAGAGCTCTACTATACAAGAAACATGTTGTTGTTGAAAAAGCAGCCTCTGCAATGTGTAGAACAACATAACCTATGTCTGGAAGTCATTGTTATGCGAAACATTTCTCTTCCCTGTCAGGGGCAGTCAGTGATGTGCAGTGGAGGTGGGGTAATGGACAGCATAATTAGTCAGGGCATGGGCAAGTTGTGCTAGACATTATGAAGGAGTGAGGAAGGATGAAGATAAGTTGCTATTTTCAGCAGTCACCACATGTTCCTTGGAACATGTAGTTCTACCCTCAGAAATTAATGCATAGCAACCCAATATTAGAACAGTTTTTCTAGATGTTATTTAAAAATAGAACAAAATCCTACAATTAAAAAAGGTTACATTAAATTGCATGGCACTAAACAGAATTCCAGCTGCTACTAATTTTGCTTTATAAAAAGCTTCTCTCCCTCTCTTTACTAAAAGGACAATCTCCAAAGCAAAGTGAGCAGAGCTCTTGAAGATTGAAGACACTATAATTATGCAAAAGAAGAAACTGATAGTATTATGCAGATTTGTTAACATTGTCCTTGCATCACAAGTGACTATGGCTTATTTCAGCAAACATCAGCTGTTCATTAAAAAAAACACCCTTAAATGCATATATGTCATGTGAGCTTAAATGCATATATGCCAACTTATTTCAGTGAATGATTGCATCTTGCTTTTCCTTCCAACAGGAGGCCTATTGCACTTAATAACAAAAAAATGCAATACTTTTTTAAAAAAAAGAAAGAAAGAAGCATTGTATGAAATATTCTAACAATAAAAACGGTGCACTAATCAGTACAGTATTTAAGAGGGGGAATTAACCATTAAATTAATAAACAGCAGACATTTCAAGAAAAATGTCTAAGCAGCAAGCCCTTTGGAATTACCCTTCGGTAATGACATTCTGGCTTCAACCACTTCCACAATTTTATAGCACTGCTTGGAGTGCATTCATACATATCCATACATATACAGTGTGTGTGTGTGTGTGTGTGTGTGTGTGTGTGTGTGTGTGGTTTTTATTCATTGTGTCTTACCGGTAATTCCCTTTTTCTGTCTGCATCCTGTAGTGAAATCTCTTCCTGTTGACCCATCAGAGCTCTTTGCTCATCCTTCTCTCTGCTAACTCACCCTCTCTTTTCTGTCTACATCCCATAGCATGCATACTCTTCTTTTTGCCCAACAGCAACTCTGCACTCCTAACTGACAGCTCCTCTCCTTCTGTTGTCTTACTTGTAGGTTCTCTTTAGACCTATAGGCCTGTTTCCCTCCCTGAATCAAAAGCAGCCCAAACAAGAAGTCTGTAGTCCCTGTTAACTGCAGTAACAAATTTAAGTAGTTTAAGGCACCAGTAGAACTACGGTTACAGGCAGCCACTGGAGAAAGTGTGAGGCAGTGGCTTTACATCTACCTAACAGTAATCAGTGCCAGTTTTCAACCTAAAGCAAACGGATGTAACTCCTGAACTGAAGAACAGGCTGCATGACTTATGTATTGGAATAATGGCAGCAAAAAATACAACCAAAGAAGTCAAGGGAACAAGATGCAGGATACAAGACTGTTGATGTTGTATAGAGAGTCTTCAGTAGCAAATACAAGACCAGGAAACTGCAGCGATCCTGGAGGGCAAAGTGTTTATTTAGAGAACATACTGGCTGCTTTTGGAAATGCCACAGTTAAATGAAAGGGTACAAGAATAGCTTACAGCACAGCTGGGTGTAATTAAGAAGTTCTCCCGTTCTACATCACAGAGAAAGAGGATCCACTATTGCTAGGCAGCGTACTTCATTCTGAACCTCATCAGGTGAGTTTATGATGTTGCATTACAAAACCCCCCAGCAAAGATAATGTTTTCAAACTATATCTAGATCTTTTTGAGGGGCTTTGGTAATTTCCCAACACTCAGTGTATCTGCTTGGTTCCATCTGTGACCCCAAGGATCCAAGGATCCAGGAAAATATTATATGCAATGCTAGCAAATCTTACGGCTACTTTTTAAAGGCTGGAGGCTGATAGAGTCATTATCAAAGTGTTGAAACCCAAACCCTACCTAAGTCAATGACATGGTAATCGGAGAGTAAAAAGATAACTGTATAGTCATGGCAAAGCTAAGTGGCACCATTTTCGTTGCTTGCAATTAAGGATTCCCTCATCTTTCCCTCATTTTACCCCTACCCCACAAAACGCCAAATCAGCTAGAAATAAACTATTCATGATCCTGGATGAGAAAGATGCTAAGTGCAGGTGACAGTGGACAAATAGTCTTCAGAAGTCCACATGTTTATTTACCCAAGGAGATGCCACTCCAACAAACTCCCCCTTTGGAATAAAGTCTGCAAGTGTTCTAGCAGAAAAACGAGTGTTATTAAGTGCAGATGACACGATAATCGCATCAGCTGCCAAAGAACATGCTGCCATTCTAAAGTAAGTGTTGGGCAGAGCTAATCAGAAAGGAGGGAAACTCAACAAGAAACAGTGCAATGCCTGAATCACAATGTCAAATATATGGAGTTAAACCAAGTGAAAGCAAGACAGAAGGCATCTGCTCACAGAAGATTCTCAGTACTAATTGGTAACTAGCATAAACTAAATAAGTTTAGCCTGACAGCACAACTGCTGAAAAATAATGTCATCTGCCAATGGGGACCAAAATATGAAGGCTCAAGCAAAGCCTTATCGCAGCTCCAAGCGATAACACAGCTGATATCATGACCTGGCAGAGCAACTTGAAGTACAGACACATCTAAGGATGGTCTAGGTGCATGTCACTTCCAGAAGAGAGAACCCATAAAGCCTGTGCATCGCCGCCATCTCTATTGCATCAGCTGGAAAAAGTCGCAGGAGACTCATTCAGGTGGTTCACAATTTAACAGAACCACTTTCTCCATTGGGGTCCCATGAGGTCGAGATCTCCTGCAATGATTTTGCAAAGTTTTTTGCAGATAAAATCACTCAAATTCGGAAAGAGGTTGACTCCACCATGGTAGCAGAGCTGGGCTGGGAGAGTGCCCGCGTTCTGTCTGGTCAAGTTGTATGGGATCAATTTCAGCTTGTTACCTCCAAAGATGTGGTCGGGCTGCTTGGACCACCTGTTTGCTTAATCCTTGCCCATCCTGGCAAGCGAGTCAGGCTTGGCAAAGGGCTCCATCGGGCAGTGAATGCTTCCCTCTGTGAGGGAGTCTTCCCAGAACCCCTTAAAGAAGCAGTTGTTTTAAAAACCTATATTTGGAACAGCTATGGTTTGCGTGTTTAACAGTTACAAACTGTACTGGTGAAAGATTATTTTCTAGACTAAGAAGGATATATGCTCACTGGAAGGACAGATTCTGAAGCTGAGGCTCCAGTACTTTGGCCACCTCATGAGAAGAGAAGACTCCCTGGAAAAGACCCTGATGTTGGGAAAGATGGAGGGCACAAGGAGAAGGGGACGAACAGAGGATGAGATGGTTGGACAGTGTTCTCGAAGCGACTGGCATGAGTTTGGCCAAACTGTGGGAGGCAGTGGAGGATAGGGGTGCCTGGCGTGCTCTGGTCCATGGGGTCACGAAGAGTCGGACATGACTGAACGACTGAACAACAACATGGTCAACAATGTCCCAAGATTGGTTGTGATCTAAGCATTCTCTGCACAGAAAATGATAAACTGCGAGTGACTGATTTTAGTGATATAACTGATAAGTTGGCATCTAAAGAAGCTCAAAAGAAACCGTTGCATATAGTGTAATGTTACAGCTATGATTCCCCTATGAATGTTCTGTGTGAATGTCTTCATTAATTCCATGCTTTTGTAAACTTACTAAAGTTTTAAATTTAGAAACAATATTTTCATTAATGCTCACATTTCAGCAATGTTCTGCTTCCATTGAGTAGATAAAGAAGAGAACGGGGTTTTGTTTCTCAGAATCAGATGCTATTAAATTCAGGCCTCCCAATGTCTCCTAGCCCAGGGCTTCCGGTTGCTTTAATCCAGGCCTGTCCAGAGCAGAGTAAGAAAACAAAGATACAAAAGGGTGATTCAGAAGACAGTTGAAGATGGTGACTGGTGTCTAACATACCTGGTGTCTTAAGGAACTTCCCTTCTTCCGTATATCCCAGTTATTGTGGTTTATTGAAGAGAATAAGGATTGATTTATATCTGATGTTCTCTGACCAGGGAAAGTATCTTTTGGACTGTGACATGAGGTCAAGGTTGCTTCCACCTAATACTGTTCTCTGCAGTACAACTATGTCACCTATGTAAACAGAACTGCACCTCAAGGCTTTCTTACTGTGCTAGGGATGAAGGCAGGTGGATGGTGGAGCATCTTTATTTTAATCTGCAGTATTACTGCTGCCTGCCACTTTTCTATGCACTTTTCTATGTATATTTCTATATGTATATGTGTATATACACACACACACACACACATATATATATGTATAAGTATACATATATATGTATATGTATATTTCTATATATGTATATTTTCTATGTATATTTCTACTGCACTTTTTATGTATATCTGACTATTCACAGGTCTCTTTTTTATTCTGTGTCACTTGCTAGCTGAAGTAAAATTTGTTCAATAACTATTTCATTGATTAGAATTTAAAAAGCAGGCATGTTAGCACGAGCATCTGTGTAGCAGATCTAGGCCAGGGGTTGGCAAGGTTTACCCCGCCTGGGCCGGTTCACTCCAGCGGAGATCCCTCCGCGGGCTGGATTGCGCACGTGTGTGAGCACGCACATGCACGATTTCCAGCATCTGCGTAGACGGGATTTTCGGCGTCTGCGCATGTGATTTCCAGCGCCGCGGAAGCGAGTCCCCGCGCTGTGCTGTGCTGGTTTAGCGCAGCGCGCGGGGACTCGCCAAGCGGGTGGCTCGGTGTGGGGGCGGCTTGTGGGCTGGTTAAACGACCCCCATGGGGCACTTGTGGCCCATGGGTCTTAGGTTGCCTACCCCTGATCTAGGCAGTAAAATAAATAATAGTATATCATAGTTTAGTTTGGTAATCTGCACATAGTCCCACAAATGGCTATTGTTAAGCCTGCTTTTTGAAACTAAATGCTAAGTGCCATCAACAGGGATAATAAAGTTAATAATAATAAAGTTAATTAAGTCTGCTGTATCAGGAATGAATAAAGCAATATAATGGTAATTAAATATATATTTCTTGGCTTATTTAGTGTACAAAGTTTGGACCTACTTCTGGTTTAGGACAGCTTCCCCAGCGCTCTTCTGCTCGAAGATCATTTGGACGGACAAAGAGATTTAGCATTACTCGCTCACTTGATGATCTTGAGGTAATTTTATTACACTAAGCTTTCATTGTTTCCTGTGAAAAGGCATTAATAAGCTGCTTAAACAGTACTCTAAGGAAAGTAGATAATGTTCTCAAACAAGAGTAAATATTAACGTGTTGCTTTTCTCTGTTCTGGTTGATAAATCACTTTAAACCACCGATGAGCTTGACTGTGATTTAAAAATGAATGTGCCATGTCTTGGGGGGGGGGTCGCATCGCCCTTCCCCTGCTCCCACTGCTGATGCTACCAAGAGTTGAGCCCTGCTTTGGCTTAGCGTTGCATTTGGACCTAGACTCGGGAGTCATATCTCTCCAAACAAACCATGAGCTATAACCAGACTTTGTTCTTGCCTTACTGGTCATGGTTTGTTTGGGGAAGGCAAACCATGGAACGCAGGTTCAGACGTAATCCTAAGGCTGAGCTCTCAGAAGCAAGAATAAGGGAGGAGTGAAGAGGCTGCAGTTTTCTTCCTCTGCATCAGTAAGCTTCATTATGGTTTCAAGTGGCATGCAAATGAGGCCATTTAATGCATACATGCTAAATATTGTCATAATATAGGTGGTGTTGCCGAACATGACTACCTCTGGAATTTGTGTTATAAAATTCGCCTAGGTTCTCGGTTTGATACCTTCATGATGTGTGTGTGTATGTGTAAGCAGGGAGTCTCTACTAGTCTTCAGAAAGTGAACATTGACCAGAATGTAGCTCAAAAAGTGTGATTTTAAAAATGTAGCAAGCTTCCAAAGAATGAACAATTCATTACTGGGGTGGCAGTATCCAATATATATATATATATATATATATATATATATATTTTGATTATATATATATATATATATATATATAATATTCAGAAGTAGTCATTTTTAGTTACGCAAATGACTTTTTTGTGGTTGGAGTTTGACTAATGCTATGACATAATAGACGTATGCTCAGTACTTCATAGGCTTGTGAGTTAAAATAAATGGGTGTGGTACTGAAATGTATGAGAATCCTGTTGCACAAGGAAAAAGAATTCTGTAACCTTCTTTTGCTTAGTCAAAGGAGCAAGGAACAGACAAGTAGGATGGAGCAAATAGCATAATAGGCTTGCATGTGATTGCAATCTTGAAGGAACGTGCAGCTACATGCCGAGAAGCAAAGAAAATGGAAACAAGCTGTATAAAGTTGCTGTTTGATTTTAGAGCTAGTTTAAAGTTTTTCTGTACAGTTCACACTGAACCTACTACAAACCACTAGTATGCAATCTCTGTGGAGGGTTCATTGTTATGCAAAGACAGTCACAGCAACAATTTAAAGCCTGGAGTGCAAGCTGTTTTTTCTTCTTCTTTTGATGGGTAGATACACAAACTGGTGCTTAATCTGGGTGGGTCTCCGCTGTGAAGGAAGGAAGAAGAGGCACCTTAGTTTCATTTGTTTTACTGGACAGGAGAAGTAAACATGTGTGTTCGTAGGAAACTTTCCTTAAAATGAGAGAGAAGTCCCTTAGGGACAACTTGTACATGGAGGAACTTTGCAACATTAGTCACGTAAGTATGTTTCATTTATCTAATAGTGTACTGTATATGGAACTCAAGAAAGTGACTTAAAGGACAGCCTTCAGTTGCAAGATATATATAGTTCCTGTAAAAGTCTACATTCTCTCCAGTTGATTTTTTCCTCTATTAATGTTAACTGATAATTTTTATATTTTTCTTTTATTGTGTAAGTCAGCAGTAAAGTGGTTTTCCAGTAGGTACTTATGCAACACAGTGCACTGTCATTTTTCTAAGAATAATTAGATGCATTAAACAATGGCAGCTCCCCATGTATAAAAATAGGTTGATTTAATGGTTTGATGGTCCTTTGTATGTTTATTTGGTAGACCTACCCATTAGGGGTTTTCATGACTCAAAGAAAGTTTGAGACCGGGACGTTTCAGTTTTTAAAAAATGTTTAATGTTTCTTAAATGAAACGCAGAGAAGTATTCTAAAAGCTCTGTGTCATTAAAAAAGGAAGGGGAACAATATGCCCTGGCTATATTGCTAATGGCATACATTCCAATAAAACACACACACACAGACACAACTCACTCGTAGGCATATCTATCTTCAACAGGTTGTTATTATTGTGTATTATGTATTGTGTATTATGTATTGTGTGGCTATTTCTTGGTTATTCTTATTCTTATTGGTGAAGAAAATAAAACAAGCACATTTTTAATACGCAAAAAAATGTCTTCTAAAAATCATTTGTGGCTACAAACTTATGAGTAGAATTGGACTTGCTTCAGTGCTAACATGCATTGGATAGCACATTTTTTATTGGTATAGTAAGTTTCAACTATATCCTGAAAAACATGTTCAGTTTTCTTAAGAGTGACATTTGAATGCTTTGATACATAATTTTTTATTTGAAGTAGATTCTCTAGGGAGAATATGTTTTTGCTATACCATCTCATAGTTTTCAAAGGATTATTATTAAGACTGAAAATTTATTGAAATTTTAATAGCTTAATCATTAAAGGGTTAGTCAATCTATTAGTTAAAATTGAATATTTATACAGCATTCTTCCCATTCCCATATATACAACACTAACATATTTGGTGTGTTTCATATTTTCACTAACTTCTGTTGTTTCCTGCTGGGAGCTGCTGCTAACACAAGATATACTGCCTTCGTAAATGGAAGTTCCATCCCTAATGTCCTAGTTAAGAAATTCCTTGAGCAGATCTGGCTATTCGTACTTAAGAATTGCCTTGCTGGAAGAGAACATGGGTTCCTATAATTTAGTGCCCTGAACAGCAGACAGCCTAGTATTGCTTCTGAGAAACCCACAAGTTTTGAACTCCCACCCTATCCCCTAGCACCTGCTTTCCTCTTCATGGGCTGAATTTGTGGGTGGAGTGGAGAGACAATGTGGCAGCCGCCCCTCTCCCTCTTTACCCTTCCCAGTAAAAAGCTGGTGAGAAGCGCACAAGCCTGTACCATTTGCACCAACATCCACCTCCCCTTCTCAGCATTTGTTTGCTCAGTGACAGAGCACATCCTTTGCATACAAGGAGGTCCCTGCTTTGATCCTTTACATCTCTAGTGAAAAGGATTGTCTGGCCAGTAACGAAAAAGACCTCTCTCTTCCTGAGATCCTTAGAGAGCCAGGCGCTGCTAGTAAGAGTAGACTAAGTGGAGAAATAGTTTGGACTGGTATAGTCAGCGCTGTCTTTAGCATATGCGCCGCCGGGGTGCAAAGATCCGCCCAGCGCCCCCAAATTTATTTAGCCCCCACCCATTAACTTTTATTATGCTTATGTCAGACACAACGCTTACGTCTTGTTTACGAAAGAAGGGAGGAAAAAGAAACAAACTTTTTTATTTGCTCATTTATTTACAATACACTTATTCTTAAACTTATAAGTATTCTTTCCAGTAGCACCTTAGAGACCAACTGAGTTTGTTCTTGGTATGAGCTTTCGTGTGCATGCACACTTCTTCAGATACCTGAAGTATCTGAAGAAGTGTGCATGCACACGAAAGCTCATACCAAGAACAAACTCAGTTGGTCTCTAAGGTGCTACTGGAAAGAATTTTTGATTTTGTTTTGACTATGGCAGACCACACGGCTACCCACCTGTACTTATAAGTATTGTTTAGGCACCTACTTAGGAGAAACATCAGTCGTGTCAAAGGTGCCGCTGACCCCACTGCCGCATAGCAGCTCAATACAATATGTAGCATAATATTTTGACGTAAGTTAATTTCGCGTGCACAGTGCCGTTGTGAATGACAAGCGCCATCGTTGAGTCTGAGAAGCGCTGCTGTTGTGAATGACAAGCGCCACCGCTGGCGCAGCGCGTCTTTGGTATATGAGCGCACAAAGTCGAAAGTCCTTTAGTGAAACTGTAGGTATACATTTCGATAATACCTAGGTAGATATGTATTTTGTTTTTCAAGCTTGATCAAAATTATTTATTATTTCATGACAGCTTAGGTGGCTTGAGCGGCGGGCACCTGGTGCCCCCAAAATTTGGTGTCCGCGTGCCTTGCACCCCAGGTAAAGATGGTCCTGGGTATAGTGCAGCTTTCTACATGAGTAAGCCTCTTCCTTCCCAGCACAGCAGCCGCTGAGATCAGCCAGGGTGACTTGCATGCTGAACATCTGACTCAGATGTTCAGCATGAGAACCACCCTGGACACCAAGTAATGCGCCTTATCAGTGTCAATTGGTCTGAAGGGGATGGGGTTGTGTCAGTGAATCATGTGCTGAACACCAGCTATGCAGGGGAACTTTGCACGCAGAGAAGGGAAAGGAGGGGGAGAAAGTTGCAGCTCAGCACAGCTCAGGCTGATGGAGGCTAAACATTGGGAAGAACTTTCTGAGCTGTTCAAAAGGAGAATGGTTTCCCTCTGGAGGTGGTGCGCTCTCCTTCATTGGAGGCTTTTAATCAGAGGCTGGATGGCCAGCATCTGTCATGGATGCTTTAGCTGAGATTCCTGCAAATGTTGCAGGGGGTTGGACTAGATGACCCTTGGGGTATTTTTGATATTGGTCCACAATATTGATCAAGGCAAAATATTTTAATCTTGCAGCCATTTATTACATTATTTGGTTTATTTGTTTAGTTACTTATTACTGCTGGAACAAATAATATGCAGTGCATAAAACAAACTTATTTGCTTCCCTGGGAAAGGGGGCCTTTTGAGACAAACCCATTGATAGAACTGTTTTTGAAAAACATTGAAAATTATATTTGCTTGTAGCATAATGGGTTTGTTGTTGTTGTTGTTGTTGTTGTTGTTGTTGTTGTTTTTACATCTGCCAGTCGTTGCCCCAATCCAGTATCTATCTATCTCTTTCCTGGATTTGTTGAGTCTCCCTTTCAGAAAAAAAACCTCACTTTAGAGGGTACCAGGAGCATGCTTACTTAGACGTAAATCCCGTTGCATTAATGAAGCAAGGCGGTCTTTGTTCCTGTTTAGGTAATCCAACATCAGGTCTGTCCCTGCCCACTGCCACATTACCCTCAAGGAGTAATCCTAAAAACTCATTTTAAAAAAAAAGAAATTAAAATTCAGAGTGCTCAGGTTGTCTGTGGGAAGGTAGTGCTTACAATTGTCACGTTGTGGGACCCCAAAGCTACTCTTGACGCCTTGAGTAAGCTTTGCGTGGTTCAACTTATATGACTGAATTATGTATGGATCTTCAAGATGTTCCTCTGAAGGAAAAAAAGTTAAAGTCACTCTCACCTATATACTCTGCACATAGAGGATTTACTACTTGCTTGTTCCTCCTCTTTCTTTGAACATGACATTTTATTTTTAACCTCTCCTGCAAGCCTGAGTTCATTCTGAGCTTTGTCCCGCCTTACCTCCCTGCAACTGTTGGCTACTCATGTACAGAGGTGGAGGAAGGGGGGCGATGGGAGCGCACCGCCCCCATTGGCGTGATCGTGGTGGGCTTCCATTGCAGTTGCCCCCACCCGTGCTGGACGCCCTGCCCCTGCGGATGGTGTGCTCCACCCCAGAACACGTGCCACACCCCTGTGGATGGTGCGCACCACCCCCAGAACGAGCACCATGCCCCTGCGGGTGGCGCGCACTGCCCCCAGTATGTGTGCCACGCCCCTTTGGGTGGCTCACCCCGCCCCGGGACACGTGCCAGCCCCGCCCCCGCCTGCTCCCCGCCCCCAGTGCCAGAGAATGAAGCTCCGCCACTGCTCATGTATACTCTTCCTTTGTGATTTCCCCGTTCTCCAAACACATTCTTGCCAACCACTGTGAGGTGCAACCCATCTCTGGCCAGACGTCCTTCCTCAAGGAAGCGGAGGCGATGGTCCAAGAAGACAAATCCTTCCTGACAACACCAACTGCACAGTCAGTGGTTTACTTCCAATATTTTCCTCTCTCTTCCCAGGTCACATCCTTCAATAGAAAGGAGAGATTTAGAAAACACCTGTGTCTCAAGGCCCTTCAGCCTTGAGTCTCAGAAAAAGGTAAAGGGGCCCCACACCATTAGGTCCAGTCATGGACGACTCTGGGGTTGTAGAGCTCATCTCGCTTTATTGGCTGAGGGAGCCAGCATACAGCTTCCGGGTCATGTGGCCAGCATGACTAAGCCGCTTCTGGCGAACCAGAGCAGCGCACAGAAATGCCGTTTACCTTCCTGCTAGAGTGGTACCTATTTATCTACTTGCACTTTGATGTGCTTTCGAACTGCTAGGTTGGCAGGAGCAGGGACCAAGCAACGAGAGCTCACCCCATCACGGGGATTCGAACCGCCAACCTTCTGATCAGCAAAAGCCCTAGGCTCTGTGGTTTAACCCATAGCGCCACCCACGTCCCATTTGAGTCTCATAGTATCTTGCTATATGTCAAAGGCTATGTTTGGCAGTATTGTTTGTACCCACATGAATAAAAAAGAAGGGGTTGGTGTCAGTGGACTTTATAAGATTTGGCAACTTCTCTGTCACATTGTGAATCTTTGCACCTGGAAGACAGCACACCTCTCAGGACATCCTGTTACTTCCACACACTGCTGCCTCTAAAGATAACTAAAGAAAAAACAGTATTATATAAGGGGAGTGGGGATGCTTGAGATATGCCTATCCCACCTTTGAGCAATGGAGTCTTTGATGGACAGGCAATATTGGTAGGCAGGCAGGGGTTGTGCAAACCTTCATGACAAATACATACTCTGCTGTGTCATATTTATTATACTTTATCTCAAACATTAAATCTAGTTCTGTCCCCAGTTTGTTGTTTTACATAGAAGAGCAGATTTCAGCGTTTGCTATCTGTTTTGGTAAAGGGTCCTGGATAATAGACTAGTGTATTGCATTCCTGTATAATTTCACACCACTTGTTTTTAAGGAGCATTTAATACAACATACACATAAACACAGATTTTTGATATATTACCCTTTTCCAGTAGTGAAAGGGACAAAGACTTCGAAGTTGCTCCCCAGACCAATTATTCAGCAACCCAGCAGGTATCTGAGATTCAGCAAACCTTGCTATCTTTGCAGCTATGAGGACTGGAAACCTCCTTTAAAAAAATAAAATCTGAGATGCTCTGGAAGCAGAATTCTATACTTATTGCCACATTTTTGCACTCTTGCAGCCATGGCAGATGCACAGACCTAACTATAGTGTTCTTCTGCAAACACACCATTTCAGACTGAATAAAGTATGTTATGTTATTTGCTACAGTCAGGATTTGTTAAAAACCACAGCCCCAATTCTCCAAACTATCCTTTTTCTGTGAGATAGCCGAGATACAATCTGATCCATGATGAACTGGAGCGTTCTGCGGTGGCTGGTTGCTATTGGTAACATAAAGGGAGTAAAATAGAACATGTGAAAAGCCTTTAAACTTTGTAGGCATTTTGCACAGGCAGTGCGTAGTATTGGATGGTGCACTTAAGCTCTTGAGAACCTATTTTATTTAAGAAATGCTGCACCATCTAAAGTAAAGATGAATTTAGGAAAGGTGCTTCTGGCAAAAATAACTGCTTTTTCTTACGATGAACAGGTAAGCAATATGATTGCTTGTCACTTGCATTGGAGATTAGAAACCAGAATTACAGATTATGATTATTCCATATTAAGACTTTTGAGACTTATAGCTGAAATTGTATTTTGTGAAAAAATAATTTAAAAAACAAATGTTGATTATGGGAGTTACGTGAAAGAAACTACATAACAGCAGTTTTACAAGTTTTTTGTTTTACTCATCAAATTTTAGTGTGTAAGTATTAACTTTATCAGACATGTTTCAAGATGAAAAGAAAATTTGACAATCATCTATAAATGGTACTGATTGCTTATGTCTTCTTGTCTGTTTGCAATAAACCACACAAATGCATTTCTATTTTGGAGGGGAAATCTTTTAATTTTTTTTTTATTTGAGTTGCATTTCTTTTGACACCAGTGTCTTGTAACAATTTCTGTAACATGACAAGAAAAAGACTATCATCTTTGACTTCTTCTTGCTTTATTGTTTTTATGCAAGTAGATAATTTTAGAAGTGGAAAGAAAATAATTTAAAATATCATTCTGAAGTAAAGGAATGTTATCAAATCGTGATGAATCAGTTTCCTGCACAACAGAAATTATGATTTCTTACAGTTACTTTGCTACTTTTTGGTGTTTAAAAAATAACCTGCTTCAATTTTCTCTGTAAGAAATGTCTGGTATATACCTGTCCTTTTCTTTTTTTAAAAAAATTGAAGTAAAATGAATGAGTGATAACTGGGGCAGGAACAGGGAATGAAAATATGCAGAAAGTAAAATACATATTTTAAGGCATTCATTTCTTAAGAGTAATATTTATATTCTTATGTTTAGGTAGTGTTTTTAAAATAATATCTCTTTTCATACTTACCTCCAGAGAGGTTGTGTGTCATTTGAATTTTAAAATTTAAATGAAAATATTGAATATGCATAATCTCTGTGTTTGCAAAAATATAATTTGCAAAATAGAAACATTGACCAGAAACCAGGAAGACACAAGAGAGGGTGCTTCATGTCATGATCAAGAGCCCCTTGATCTGCCAGGAGGGCTTTCAGAGGGTGAGGGGCTGTTGCCAGATGGAGAGAGCTGAAAAGTACCAGTACAGAACATCACATGAAACACTCTAGAACAGGCGTATTTGCTGTGTGATAACAGCAATCATTTATATACCATTCAAGTTGTTTCTCACACACGTTGTTGTATCCATGACACTTTACAAGCTAAAAAATAGACACAAAGGGAATAACGGGGAAAGATATCAGGGTAAATGGGAAGAATATGCAATTACTTCAGCTGCACCTACTGAGGTTTAGTTACAGTAAGGTTAGGGTCCGAGGGTTGTTCCACAGGCTTCATGGAAAACGTGAATTTTGAGGAGGGATTTGAAGTAAAGAAATAAGTTGGTCTCTGAAACTTTCTGGGAAGCAATTCCAGGCAGAAGGGGCAGCAATGGAGAAAACAGTTGTCGTTTCAGGGAGAAGGAAACCTTCCGATGGTTGGTGGGGGGTGCTTAACAAGTGAAAGACACAAGTAGGTGTGTGCCAGGATACAAGAGGAAGGAGATGGGGGCACTGGTGGAAGAAGAGAAGTGCGGGGGGAGCGCATTGCCTCCAGCAACGCGATCCTATTGGGGTGCCATCGCGGCTGCCCTCACCGCCCATGCTGGGCGCCACACCCTTGCAGGTGGCATGCCCCGCCCCCAGGATGCGCACCACGCCCCTGCAGGCGGGGCCCCCCGCCCCCCCTCCTATCGGCCCCCCATGCCAGAGCATGAAGCTCCACCAGTGGATGGGGGCAGCAGGTGAGAGGCTCTGGGGGGTTCTGGCTTGTTCAAGGGCCTGGAAGGGATGGGAGCCAGTACAGTGATACCTCGGGTTACGAACTTAATTCGTTCCGGAGGTCCGTTCTTAACCCGAAACCATTCTTAACCTGAGGTGCGATTTCGCTAATGGGGCCTCCCGCTGCTGCCATGCCGCCGGCGCACGATTTCTATTCTCATCCTGGAGCAAAGTTTGTAATCCAAGGTACTACTTCCGGGTTAGCGGAGTTTGTAACCCAAAGCATTTGTAACCCCAGGTGTTTGTAACCTGAGGTACCACTGTATAGGGATTAATGCAGAGGTACCGGGGGGGGGCTACCCTTGGGGTTAGCCCAGAGGCTGCAGCTAGTGCCCAACACAGTGGTTAGATGGCTTGTGGGTTGGCAGGGTGGGGGAGTATCACCAGCATATAACTCTTTGTTTGAAGGATTTCCAGTGGCTTCCAATATGCTACCAGGCCAAGTTCAAGTGTTTGTAGTATTAAGGCTTTACACATATAAGGACTAGGTTACATCAGAGAGTGCCTTATCGCTTGTAAACCCAGTCATTTGCTGCATTCTGCAGAAGAATTTGACCTTCAAGAACCAACCCCACAGTAACTTGGTCAAGGCTTTTAGTGCGGCTGCCTCTGTTCCGTAGTCAAAACAAAATTAAAAAATTAAAAAATCCTTCCAGTAGCACCTTAGAGACCAAGTTTGTTCTTGGTATGAGCTTTTGTGTGCATGCACACGAAAGCTCATACCAAGAACAAACTTGGTCTCTAAGGTGCTACTGGAAGGATTTTTTTATTTTTGACTGTGGCAGACCAACACGGCTACCTACCTGTATCTGTTCTGTAGAACACCATTCTTGTTGCGATATTACACAGGCACCCACTATTTTTACTTTCTAGAAACAACGGAAGACATTTTTATTTCAACAGGCTTTTCCAGCTTCATGAGAAGGTGCCTCTGCTCATTTTGTATTATTTTTAAACCTATCTTGTTATTTTTTGTACCGTTTTAAAAACTATTTTAGCAGTTTTTATATGTTCATAAATTGCCTTGACTCAAATGTCGAAGGCATAAATTAAGAAAATGCATACAAATAAAAAAGACGAAAACACTGTTTTTGGACATTCTGAGCTTGAGAGAACCATAAAGCACACAAGTGGAAATATCTGGAGAAGCACTTGGAGATGCAAGACTGGTTCAGAAGTAGAACAGGATTTCATCAGCATATAAACTACTTTTTTATTTGTTGATTTTATTTCTATCCTGTCCTTCCTCCCAAAGGAGCCCAGAGTAGCAATCAACAAAGTGGTAAAACAACACAGGTAAAAATATGTCTAAAGAATGTAGAAACAATGAAAAACATTTAAAACAGTAACCTGCCCTCAGAGATAATAATTCCAAGGTCGTCAGTATCTTTGGTAGTATTGAAAGCCGTAGGATGTGAAGATGTTTTCCAGGGACACTAAATATACCGTCATACCTCGGGTTACGGCCGCTTCGGGTTGCGTGATTTTGGGTTGCGCACCGCACTGAACCCGGAAGTAACTGAATGGGTTACTTCCGGGTTTGGGTGCTCACGCATGTGCAGAACTGCTAAATTGTGCTTTGTGCAAAAGCGCCAAATTGAATTACGTGTGTGCACAGACACAGCAGCGCGGATTGCAAACGCTGCGGGTTGCGAACGTGCCTCCTGCATGGATCGCGTTTGCAACCCGAGCGTCCACTGTAGAGAGAATAATGAAGGGCCAAGTAAAGTAGCCCAAGGAATGTATTAACTTGAGAGTAACCTTCCAGGAGTCACAAGTCAACATATCTGACTTTTTTACCTTTTGTACAGTACATTCCAGCCATGCACGCACACACACACACACGCACACCCTCATTGCAGCCAGCAAGTGGTTGTAGTTCAAGGGTCAAAGTTAAACAATGAGAAAAATGGTTGACAGAAGTCCTGAAGGAGGAAGATCTGGAAGAGGAAGGGGATTGGGGTGTCAGAGCAAACAGATTCAATTATAGCATTGAAGAAGATGGCAAAATCTTAAGGAGGGGAGAGGCGGAGGAGCAGGCATTGGCCAGGTATCTTCAGGATGTCTTTAAAAATTATCCCAAATAATAAGAAGTTTCTATCACTAAGAGTGCAACATAGTTTGAACACCATTTATTTTTCTTCTTGTCTATAATACTGATTTTTGGCTACAATTCCACATGCATTTATCTGGAAGTAAAGCTCTGCTGAACTCTCCGGGGCTTGTTTCTAAGTTGACAGGTGTAGGATTGTACTGTTTGTTAATCAAGGTAAAGGACTAAAATGTGGTAGATTCATGAGACAAGAAAATGTAGACTAGGGGTTGTTGTTTTTTTGTCCAGTTGGATCTTAATTTGACACATGGTATACTTCAGGGGAGGAAGTAGCTTTTATAATCAGTATGGTAGGTTACACTGTGCTAGATGCACTAGAGGGCTCACTATTTGTTTATAAAATAGGAGTTTGGAAACCATGATTATGTTGTATACATGCTTCTAATTTTGGTAACAGCTATTTTCTCCACCAGATTGTAATAAAAATTGATGACTCGTTGGGGAAGCAGATTTAATACTTGGAAGTGGTTTAGTATAAGGCCCATTTCAATCTGGCTTCAAGCCTGGGTTAACTCATTTGGTCACCCAGATCAAGAGGCACAGGGGATCTGGACCCAGTTAATTCTTCCCAATCTCTCAGCAGCTTTTAATACCATCAGCCATGTTATTATCCTTGGTTAAGATCCGAGGGTACATTGTTACGGCGATTCCACTTCTGCCTACAGGTTTGATAACAGAGAATACCAAGGAGGGACTTCACTTCAACCCCATGACATTTGTGTGGTGGGATCCTGCAGGGCTCCATCCTGTCCTCCCTGCTTTGTAACATCTATGTGGAGGTGTTAGGTGTGGTTATTAGGGATTTGGGGCACTGTGTCATGAGTATGCTGATGACACCCAGCTCTGTGTCTTCCATCTGGATCAGGTGATGCTATGCAGGTGCTGAATCAGTGTCTGGAATTCCTATCCAATTAAATATTGGTTGCCCACCAACACACACTTTTCTGCAAAGTTGACTGACAAAGCAATGGCTTGTCATGTTGCTGCACAGACCTATGCAAAGCAGGCCCCAAGTTTAGAATTAAATTTTGCTAGATATAATGATACTAGGAAAATTGTCGCCTAAACAATTTTCTTCTGTTTAATAAAGAAATGGCTGTAATATTTGGACAGTAATTCTGAATGAGTTCCTATCATTGAAATAATTTGGGAGGCCCCTAAGGCATTTACGAGGGGTGCCCTTTTAAATTGCTTATCAGCAAAAAAAGAGACAATAGAAAAGAGAATATCTTTTAGGGAATAATCTTATGATACATGATAAGGAGGCAAATAGATCTATACAATTTTGTATATTAAGGGTCATTTCCCGGCTTGGGAATCATGATCAAAATTGCTTTCCTTCAGTAGTCTGGGATTTGAGTATCAAAGTGGCAGGCGGATTGTGTCCACTTTAGATATCAAATTAGATATCAATTCTAAATATCCTAATCTTTTTCTAAACTGTTTTATAAATGTTTGATATGCAGTCAAATGCCAGATTCGTGAAAGGAAGCAACTATGACTATGATCCTCAAGCAGGTAGACACTTAACATATATCAATAATCTGTGATCATGTGAAATAGGGATCTTGCTTAGGGTTGAATGCTCAACTGTTGCAAATGATTTATTCAATTACATTCCTGTAAATAGTTACAGGTGGGTAGCCGTGTTGGTCTGCCATAGTCAAAACAAAATCGAAAATTCTTTCCAGTAGCACCTTAGAGACCAACTGAGTTTGTTCTTGGTATGAGCTTTCGTGTGTGCATGCACACGAAAGCTCATACCAGGAACAAACTCAGTTGGTCTCTAAGGTGCTACTGGAAAGAATTTTCGATTTTATTCCTGTAAATAGGCAAATACTGAGAATAAGAGGTAGGAAAGACTTAAGATGTCACACATCTCCCTAGATTTTAAAAAAATTGTTATTGTACCAGTCAGTATTCCTATGGAGTTACTGGAACTGAGAAAATATGTTGAAAAGATTAATAAATTGACAGGGATGGGAGAAGATCTAGGCTGTCATAGTGTTCTGCAAAAAAAATGGTTTACTGTCTAAACTAACAGTTCATTACTTGTCCTTAAACTGTGGCAGTTGCTGGTTGATTTACAGTTCAACCATCTGCATGCTGGAAGCAACGAGAACAGGATGTGACAGGCATTTGTCTACAGTCAGTCTTTAGAAATAAAAAGCCTACATGAAGAAATGGGTAAAAAAAGAACCATAGTCAGTTTATTTACATATTTCATTTCCCACAGATACATATCCCATAGACAATCCAATAGTCATAGAATCACAGAATTGTAGAGTTGGAAGGGACCCCCTAGCGTCATGTAGTCCACCCCCTGAAGTTCAGGAATCTCAACTACAGCATCCATGGCAGATGGACATGCAACCATTCACAAAAGTTCAGTATTATAATAACCATGATTGTTGGCATCCATCTGTCTCGAAAGACAATGGAGTGCGCTTCTGGGGGTGAAGTCAAACTGGAGAGCATAAAGTTTACCAATAGGTCAGTTAATAATAGCCCAAAGTAATTCCAAAGCTGATGATGTTAGTACCTAGCTGCCCCCACCTCCAAAAAAACCTAGACTGAAAAAGTCAAAATCCCTTTATTAAGCCAATTGTGTTAGTTTGGGGGGAAACCAATGAGGAACTTACTACCAATTTTAAAAAAATCCTTCATCACTTTAATATTTTATAATGGAAAATCTAATTTCAGTTTTATACTAAATATCCCAAGTCTGCAATTCTGATAGTTTTCCACATGGTGCAGCTGTCCATAGGACAAAAGGTTGTTTTTAATTGCTTTTAATGTAGATCACTCTGTGAGTAAAATGGAAGTTTTACCGGTATTCCATCTAATAGTGAACTTGGAAGCAAAACAAGGACACCCAGAAACTAATGTAGTGATTGCTACATTTCTCAGGGGACTCACAGAATTATATAGGTTTGTAAATTTTAAATAGAAAGTTGCTTAAAAACACACACATTTATTTTCTAAAAAAGTAGCTCTGTAAATTTCCAGGATCTGCGGAATGTTGATGTCATACAGATAAGAGAAACCTGGACTAAACTCAGTGTCAGGAGAGAGCACTCCTGCTTCACATTCACTGCCAATTAAGAAGAATTGCTTGCACTGCTACCTTTAGCTAAGGTGGAGAGAGGCTGCTGCTTAATCACAGCTGCACTAAAATCCGAAATGGTTCACTCCCGCTTTGTAAGTCACTTCCACCCGAAGAAGGGGGGAAAGGTCTAAAGAAGGGGTGGCTAAACCCCAGTTTGGGGAGCTGATCTGCCCTTCTCCCTTCACGATATGGAGAACGGACCTTAGGTATGGAATTCTTTTCCAGACTTGCCAGCTCAAACTATTTGGAGTTTTGTTTCCTCGTATGCATTTTGGTAATAGAAAGAGGGGAAGAATGGTTGGATAATTTAGTTTAGCTCCCTGCCTTAAGGCTTTGGGATGACAGAATCTGTAAGTCTGATAAATAATAAATTCTGCTGGGAGGCAACATTTTCCACTGAGTTACAGAACAAAGGTATTTTAAGAAGCTGTGAATAGGCTTGGAAAGCAAGATGACTGTATTTTGAATCTTGGTTTATAATCAGTGATTAATCGTGTTAGACTCCTGGTGCTGGTTATTTATTTGGCAAAATAAATAAATCAAAATATTCAACGCAGTCCACACAGAAGCCAGAAAGAAACAAATTTATACTTTGAACCTAAATTGTAGGTGGACAATGATTTCTAAACATTCTGGACCTTGTAAGATTTTATAAATCCTGTCTTCCACACGGAGCGTAGGAGAACCAGCAAAGAAAACTGTCTTAAGATGTTAAATTCATAAACTCTTCGGTTTGAGCAGGGCCTGGATGTCTTCGTTAAAACCAAAACAGGAACAAAAGAAACCTTTGGGTTATCTTAGCTGTGCATTGTAGATAATTCAAAGACTACTGGTCAGCCTTGGGAATAGATTAAAACCCTTACATACAAATAATGTTACTAATCCACAACCCAAAATTGATCTTAATCCCTTTATAGCCAGTGGGAACAAGTTTGTTGACAATGGTGGGGAGAATGAAATTGCCCTGAAGGGGCTGCAATGGATGGCTCAAAATTATCAGTGAATTTGGAACAAAAGTCTGGTTCATATATTTTTTGATAACTGAACAATGCTCATTATCTATAGTAGTTTATGTGTAACTGATGTTTCCCCCCTCTCTCTTTGCAGTGTGCAGCTGTGTCTGATGGAGGTAAGCATTAATATGTGAAAATATTTGATGTTTCTTAATTTGGCACTGTGGCATTGGATGAAAATTTTAGCAACCTTGTTTTATAAAATGTGTATACCACTTGATTGTAAAACAAAAGCAACCTTCAAACCGGCTAACAAAAAGATATAGGAATAAAATCAACATAATGGCTAGCCTTATTTGTTTGGAAAACAGACCTAATATTAATGTCTCAGTGGAGCTTATTGAGTATAATGCTGATCTCTCTGTTATGGTTCACTAAGAATGTTCTCAGTGCAATACCTACATCCTCTAGCCAAGTCCATGTTTGCCAGGAGCTCCCTCCAGGAGGGTGTGATCCTCGAAAATCTAGTTGTGCAGTGGGCCAATCTGATATCAAGGCATCTGTTCTTCCTGATTACTCATCCAGATTCTGCCCTGTCTCCTTGTTAATCATACCTAAAATGCCCAAATAGGATTTGCATTAAAGTCATTATCAGTGCCTGGAGACTGACCGAGTAACGCTCCTCTATTACTACTGCTGCTGCTAATACTAATAATTTATAAAGCACCATAAAGTTAATAAACAATACGGTCCCTGTCCACATAGCCAGACTATCTAACGACTTGGTGCAAAAGGAAAAGAGAACAGGAAGAGAGAGACAAGTATACTCAAGTTGCAAAATTTGTACATGCTGAAGCCTGTGAGGTGTGTACTCCACCTTCCTTGGTACGCCTTTAGTGATTGTGAAGCTTATTTACAATTTTATCAATATCTAAATATAGAAGAGCTGTTTCATTGGACTTTCTTAATGTTTATTCTTCATAGCTCGTAGATAGGAAATATGCTAGAGATCTTTTAGAGATAGATGTTGGAAATAATCACTCACATCTTCTTTTTCTGTAGTTACTACCAGGAGTCCCCTAATGCAGTTTTTTCCAGGCCGGCTTTTAGAGGCCCTGCTGGGTGTTTTTCTCGGAGAGACTTTTATCTTTATCACTGAGAAGGGGGCAAAAATTGTTGTTTCTCTTTCAAACCTGTTATGGTTGCCAGTTAATCTAAGTTCATCACTCTTTGTAACTGGTTTTTACCGAGGCTGTGATTTTGTACAGTGGTACCTCGGGTTACAGACGCTTCAGGTTAGAGACTCTGCTAACCCAGAAATAGTACCTCAGGTTAAGAACTTTGCTTCAGGATGAGAACAGAAATCGGGTGGCTGTGGCAGCGGGAGGCCCCATTAGCTAAAGTGGTACCTCAGGTTAAGAACAGTTTCCAGTTAAAAACGGACCTCTGGAACGAATTAAGTTATTAACCCGAGGTACCACTGTATTTTGGGTTATTAGATAAATACATCCAGCTAGCAGAACCATGGCTAAACTTAGAAAAGGGAAGGGGGAGAAAGGGCATGGGTAAAGAAGGAAAGGAGTGTTCAATGTTACTATCCCAGGCCTGGCTGAAAGTGAAAGGGATAAATAATGCCACTAGATGGAGGGAAGCGCATCCTGTTTCACCACCTGAGGGAAAAACGGAATCGTGCTGCTGAGTGCCTGCCGCCCTGCCCTGGGAAGTCAAAGAAGCAGTGCTTCTGAAGGTTCCCCAACACCTAGGATCCCTGACTGAACTGAGTTTAAAAGAACAAAAGGGCAAGGAATAGCAGGGAGACCAGGTTGGACCAGCCTGAGTGTCCTGTGACATAGGCTAATCTTCCTCCTGGAAACCATGAAATGGACCTTTAAGTCGAATGAGTAGGACAGTGGTCGAAGTGCAGGCGACAGTACACCCAAAACAAACCCAACCATTTCTCTCCCTGCTCCCCTTGTAATGGCTAGCAGGAGAAGTCTTTTGAGGAGCATGGAGGGATACGTTGTGTTTCATTTCTTTGCTGTCCAAATCAGCTGCCGTTACTTGCAATGCCAGTACAATGTGAATAATTCATGCTCCTTCAGCGACAGCAGTTGAAGGCCCTTTCTTTAAATTATTTATCCAGCTTTTTATAATGCTTTGTGCCAAGTATATTGAGGATATCTCTTGTGGCTATAAGAAGAAATAGACGTTCAAGTAAAAAATGCGTAATTTGTTGAAGAGTTGTTTGAAGAAGATGTAATATAGTGGGAGGTGTTGCAGAAGAACAATGTTCGACACTGCTCAGAGAGCGTCTATCAAGCATGCTCTAGGGGAATGGATCTGCGTTAGGAATGGATACAGAAGGATGGTTTTCAGTGAATGGTTTCAAGGATTTGGTTAAATGGCACTACAGTGGCTCTTACCAGCTCTATCCAGGTAATACTTTCAGTGATGCTGATGGTCTGTTAGAGATATAGGCATTCTGAATAGGATTGTGCTGTTTCACTGTAAAAATGATTGCATGGGAAATATTTGTTTTGATAGGATAGTTCTTTGCTTAAATATTTTCGGCATGATAATTAAACTAAAACTTTTCTTTAAAAAACACCCATTTACAATCAGTAATATTGTTAGCTTTTTATTTTAAAAGGTTCCATTTTGGGTAGTATTTTTATGAAAGCAAGAAATGGGCAAATAGGAAAATTATTTGAATTTGCCTTTCCATTCAGTTACAATTTCCCCACTTTGCATTTTTATTTGTAACAGTTGTGGAGATGTTATAACAAGGAGGACAACAAGAAAGAGAGGGTTTGTTTATCAGTGTGCATAAAATTGCTAATAACTTACCAGAAGGATCTTTAATTTCATCTGCTGGAGTGGGAATGCAAAGTAAAACTGTACTGCTCCAACTGTTAAAGCCATTAATAGAGACCCTATATTAATGCCTTTTGCTTGTCTAGAGGATGTAGAGGTAGAGCTGTGGGTGTGGAAACTAGCTCACTGCATAAAAATACACCCACTGCTCCACCCACTTTTGCACCCCACCCCCCACCCCGCTGCTGGCATGTTGCTTTTGGAAGGCTGCCCTAAGCAGAACACAGCTCTTGAGCTGAAAATGGTTCCTCACCCCAATAGAGGGCAAGGTCCCCTTGCACCACCTCACTCCCCTGTCCCCCTCTGAGCGCAGGTATGGCTTTGTCCACATGATGTGATGGGTGGCTGGTTGACTTTTGTGTGTCTTCCATAACTTCATCCAGCCCTCCTTCTCCATGTCTTGCAAGTTGTGTATACTGCCCTTCACCAGTAGGCCACAATAAAATATAAAACTATGAAGAGGCACCTAGTGAGACCATTGATTCCATGCTGGTGAGGCTAGCTGACTTCCCGGAAAAGCAAAAATACGACCTGCTCCTGTTAGGCAAAGATCAGAAGACGACCCAGATGGTCGCCAGATTCTGTGTTCAGATCTACAGGCATAGACCTTCCCCTGATCCAAACGAGTTCGTTAGAAAATCCCTAAACCCGGTTCCGCGAGCAACCCAGGGTCAGTTCTCCGCGGTAGCTTATCTTAAAAGTTTTTAAGTATCTATATGCTTATTGCATTTATAAACATTAATTTTACTGCTGTACAATGTTTTATATGTATGTTTTGTCCTCCGGGATTGTTCCCCCAAATGTGTTTTTATAAGCTGGTCTCCGACCGTAATAAATTATTCATTCATATAAAACTATACAATAAAACGATTCTATAACTTCGACACACACACAAAAAGAAAAGAAAAATGCAATAGTAAACTATCTATCAATCCAGCAGTGGATGAAGCTTCTGCACCAGCCCAAGCCGTAGCCAACAAGACCCCTTGGACCTCCAGACACTGGTTCAGCACCTTCATTGCTTCTCCTGGTACCAGTGGAACAGAGAAATAGGGCTAGGTTTCATCAGCTTAGTGATGATAGACACAAAGATGTGCTTGAACCTGTGCTGATCATGTGCATCCTGGGCCCTAATCAAATTGGAAAAAGTCTGCATTACTTCACTGGAGGGGAGGGGTAGTCTGTTTTGTACAGGTTGCAAGTGAGAGAGGAGCCTGTGAGGCCCAAGTTTTGATTGTGCAAAATTCTGCTCTCCAGCTCAACAGCTGTGTCAGAGCAATAGTTTAATACAGAAATTGTAGCTGAAATTTATTTTCCGAAAAGTTTGCATTTTTGTAATTTGTTGATAAATTAATTGGTTATTTCTTCCCACAACAGAGCTAAATAACACAGATTTGAAGGATTGTGTCAGTGATAATAGCCTCAGCAGCAATGCGAGCCTCCCAAGCGTCCAGAGCTGCCGGCGACATCGGGAAAGAAGAGTTGCAAGTTGGGCAGTTTCATTTGAACGGCTTCTGCAGGACCCAGTTGGTGTAAGATATTTCTCTGTAAGTAAGGGACAAAAATGCTAACTTTTTTGGTATTTATATTAACCTAAACAAAAAGTATCCTATACAAATTGTGCATAAAATCTAGCTTATTTCAAAAAGAGAATTAACTCCAGTGTAAAATCTCCTGCATTAAATACACTCATTTTTGTTGGATTGGGCCCGTTTTATGTTTCAAAAAGTCTAAACGAGGCCTGTCAGAAATTCTTTCTACCAGGATAAAAATAGTGATGTGCAAATACCAGTTAAATTATATTTGTGCTAGAAATTTCAAGCTTCCTCCACGAACATTAAAAAGATTGCTTTTTCTAAAGACTTGCATATTGGCTTGTGCTGTCACTTACATGCGACCATGTGGGGGTGTCCTTTATTTTTATTTTTTTAATCCTCAGGAAAAGTGATTAGTGCTTGAAAGGGGTGCAGCATTCTTTAAAATGAGTATTGTGAGCAGTTTCTTGCAATCAGCGGGGCTAATTAAAGAGATTGCTGGGCAAATCTTAGATTGAATCCTAATTCCAGCAGTGTGAAGTCTACAGAACCCATGTGTGTATCGCATGAAGGGGCTCCATGAATAGAACATGAGTCAGGCTACACTGCTGGCCATGCCCTCAACTTCACACGGCCGGACTCTCCCCAGCCACCAACTTCCGTGCATTGATCGCAAGCATCCCGAAGAGGAATACCTGTGCATAAGCAGCTATGCTCAATGTGCACAAGCTGTAGGCAGGGCTAGCCTGGCTGCTCAATGCTGGAGGCAGAGTCAACACGTCAGGCCCACTCTTTATTCAGTGAGTGAAGTGGGCTATCAGTTAATGGACGTGTGAAGCCATTTAAGTACAGTAAATGATTGTTTCATTGAAAAACTACCATTGGATCATGTCTGGAACCCTCTTATCTCCCATACTCCCCTCTATGGAAAAGTTACTTAAAGGTAAAGAAATTGAGACCTGACAGTCTCTGGAATATTGTAATTACTTTTGAATCAGGCCATCTTTGAGTGACAGCTAATCACATTTCTTTTTCTAGGAATTTTTACGGAAGGAATTTAGTGAAGAAAATATTTTATTCTGGCAGGCCTGTGAATATTTTAACCACATATCCGCTCATGACAAAAAAGAGGTAGGACCTTATGGCCATGTGCTGCTTATGTTATATATGAACTACTAGTAACTTAGTGCTGTGTAATTTTTTGGAGAAGGTCTTCATGGTTTTAGCTGGGTTGGGGTAAGCCCGAAGGCTTCTCAGTTCAGGGTTCCTTTTCCTGAACCGAACTGAATGGCAGGGCAGGAGAATACAACTGTATTCTATGCAACAATTCCCCCCTCCTTCGGGTGAGATCCATCCACTCTGCAGTGTGGGCACTACCCTACCCTTTTCCCATGCTTGTGCCATTGGTAAGGCTTCAGCACAGGGGCAGAGCGAGGGGGCGTAGGGGGCGTCTGTGCTGCTGTTCACGCGCTGCAGCCTTAAAAGTTGCCGCGCCGCCGCACAGTCGGAAGGGGTGCCGGCCACTCACTCCTGCCATCTTGGGTGGACTGTGCACATCACGGCGCGTGCACGCTAGGGAGCAGCGCCCCGCCCCCAGGGGGGTGCCCCTGCAAAGCGGCTCCCTACTCCACTGCTTCAGCACACACTAGGCATGTTTGGGAGCTGGGAAATGCCTGGCCCAGTGGCCACATAAGTACTACTGGCACTGGTTTTGCAATAGAAGAGTGATAGGCAGGACAAGTTATAAGCAAAAGGACATGCCATTTAGTATTGCCACAGTGCCCTCTTTAGAACAAACTGACCAAGCAGGTAGTTACTTTCCCTGGGGGTTACTTTTATGCATGTGTTACTTTTCTCGGGGATTGCACGACCCCCAGAACTGTGCCCTCCACCTGAGATGTCAGACGGCCCGGCAAAATCGTACAGGAGCTTGCCAGAGCCTGGAAGGCAACATGGAAAGAGCTCTGGAACTCTGGGAGAGTTGTGCAAGGGCTCTGGAAGCGCCCACTCCAGATATCACAAGGGCCTCCTAGACCCTGGTAAGGAAGGCTGTCCTGCCCCCTCATTCATTCATTCATTCATTCACTATTTTTCAGAACAGCATGTTAAGCTGTAATCAGATATGTGAAATATGCATATTGCAGTCCAACTGAAGTCGAAATAATGGAGTGGGCAGTAGGAGTCTGCTTGCCAACCCCATTGCTGACACTTATACACTGAGTGGGGCTTACTTGCAAACATTATGTGCAAATGCTGAGATGAGGGAGGGGTGGGGAGGTACCACAGGTGTTGGGACTGGGGGTAGGGCCAGCAGGTGCAGTTCTACTGCCCCCTCAACACATTGGCTGTAAGCATGGAGGGGGCTGTTGTGAAGAGGGGCACAACAAATGCTGCAGAGTTGCCTTCCCCTACCCACACAGGTGTGATACACAACACACACAGGTCCCTCTATTGGAAAGCTAGTTATCAAAAATTTCAGTTACCCAAACACAAGGAATTAATGCCCAAACCTCTCTACACAAACAGCTGATTCAGAGATCTAAACAGCTGGAGTGTGCCGACCTGTTTACTTGTTTGTGGTTTGCTGGTCGGCAGGGCAGAAACCAGGAAAGGAAAGGAGGGAGGGAGTGGAAATTGAACAAATCAGTTTTTCCTTTATTTGGCTTTTGCTGATTGGCTGAAGCAGTTTCGGGCAGAATGCATGGGGAGAGAAAGCATGTGTTAGAAATGTTTTCATAGAAAATAATGGAAGTCATTGACTTGTTATGTGAATGCTTGCCTAACGAACCATTTCCTGGGAACATAGCATGTTGAGAAAGTGGGGTCTGTGTGTACCTAAAAAGCCTATTTTCTTGGTCACTTTGTTTTGGAAAACAGGCCTCACGACAAACCTGTAGCGCACAACTTTTTTCCAACCAGAACTGATAGGCTTTCTTCAGATGAAAGAGAGTTCTTTTATTATATGTATATTTAATATTTTATTGATTTGTTTAAAGAAAAGTGCAGACATAACAAAAAGTTGTAAAAGAAAGAATAAAAAATGTATACCATATAGCGTTACAGCCTGGAAGGACAAAAGTACAAAGATCTATTTGATAACTAAACAAACTATTACTCCATTTTTCCACCTGGCACTCTTGAAACTGTATATGGAAACAGAATGGGTTTTGAAAAGCAAAGAGCTTATCTCTCATCAACAGCAGCCCAGGGCTCTGTTGCCAAAACCTAGAAGACCTTCGATCTCAAGAATTTGGATTGCTTTTACTCTAGGGTTTGCCCTCCTTGAAATGATATCTCATAAACTGGAAGTATCTAAAGGGCAGAGCTTGAATGACCTTTCCTCTTTTTTTGGCTGTATGGCGTGATTTTATTTCTTAAACAAATATTGAGGCACACAGTCACTCAATGTCACCAGTATATGCAAACGTTTGGTTGATCAACATTATATACCCTTTATTCTCAATAACCATGGAACTCACAGGTGGAGAACACTTTTATTCTTACATATCTTTATTATTTGTAAAGGGAATCAATGTATGAGTTAATACTTTATTATCTCTTTGGAGCTGTGTTGTATCTTTGAGAGGGTTCTGTTCTCTGAGAGTTCAGCTCCTCCTCATCTGGAGAGCCTCTTAGGCTCTGGTCCTAAGGTCTTAGCCATTTGGATCTTAAGGTCTCTCAGCCTTGGTCTGAGGAAAAAGTCTGTTATGGGACTCTCTGTTTGACACTTTTCTGGACAGGTAAATTATTTTCAGTTGGTGAAAGATCTGAGGAAACGTGAGCCAAGAAACTCACTTTATACATTTAATTGAATAATTCCAAGTTCTGATATTTGGTAACTGTAATAATAGACATTAGCACAATAGAAGAAAATTAATAGATAATTGGTTTTTTTAAGATTTTGGGGGAGATTTAAGGGAAGTAAAAAGCACAAAAGAGCAGCTACAAAACAGGTTTAGCTGTATTTTTATAGTGGCTTTTAATTTGTTTTGTTTGTAGAATTTGCTTTGCAAGTCACCTTGAATTATGCATTTAATAAGTAATAGTAGCAAATGCAAGGTAACTGCTGCAGACCAGACCACCACCTGTGCCAGGGTTTCTCATTGCCACTCTGCAGTCACACAAGGCTGCCCCAACTCCCAGAGGGAGAACCCTGGCAGGGTATTCTGGGGAGCCCTGTTGGATTGTTAAAATCGTCTAATGAGAGTAGTTTGTAGATCTTGCAGCAAGGGCCAGACTCAATGTGATAATAAATTTGTGAATTCTTGGAAGTGTCTAGTTTTTATTTTAAATATGAGGTACTGGGCAATGAGGACTGGGGCTGCGGCCTGCATGTAGGGATTTTAATCTTCCCCCCACATCATAGTTATGCATGAAAATCCCCCCCACCCAGGGAGAAATTGCAGTTTCAGGTGGGTGCTAGTGGGGAGGGATTAAGTCTTTTCTCCTTGTGTGCTGCAGTCCTGATCCTGATGCTGCTTTTATTTAAAAGAAAAAAATATTAGGCATGTTAAATGAATTCACACATTTAACACCACATCTAGTTTGACCCTGATTCCTTACTGGTAATTACTTTGCAAGTTGTTTTGCTTCCAGGTGAATAACAGGACTTGTGCTTTGTAGCTTTCTTTCAGAGCTCGGGAGATCTTTAATAAGTTTTTATGTAGCAAAGCTACAACCCCGGTTAATATTGATAGCCAAGCACAGTTGGCAGATGATGTTCTCAATGCACCGCATCCAGATATGTTCAAGGATCAACAGCTTCAGGTGATTTTTGAAATGTTAGAAAGTACATTTTGGAGAACTTATGAGAGAGACTTTGCTCGTGATGTGATGTAACACAGAAAATGTTGGGCATAGCTGTGGGTGGGTGAAAATGTGCTTTCCACCCCCTGCTACTGGGTAAACATCGCTTCCCACAGCTTGCACGCCTCAGATTATGCACATGCTTGTCTTCCTGGCCTGCTTTCGTCTTTATCCCGGCAGGCTCTGCACTCCTCTTTACCCCAATAGCCTTGCAAGTTATCCAGTTAAACATTTATATGTTACCTTAAATAAAACCAGATTTTATTTAACTTGAAAAACTGTTCTGAAGGGGGAGGGTGTTTGTGATTGGTTAGCATTTGTGGTAACGAACAACACTGCTGCGAACTGGATGAGTGGCTTCCACTCCCAATCTCGGCGATTAAGAGACGGTTGTGCATCTGACCAAAACGGAGTGAATGCAGAACCAGAGCAGACTCACTGCACATGCATTCAGACATACACTGTATGGGTTCTTTCTCCAGTTCTAGGCTTGATGCTTCTCTTCCACTCACACTCAATCCCATTCATAATTCCACAGAATCATAGAACAGTAGATTTGGAGGGGACTCTGAGGGTCATCTAGTCCAACCCCCTGCAATGCAGGAATCTCAGCTAAAGCACACATGACAGATGACCATCCAACCTCTGCTTAAAAACCTCCAAGGGAAAAGAATACACCAGAGGTGCAATATCACAAAGCAGAAATAAGCAAAATATCCAGAAGGTGCAGAGAGTGATGAATTAATCCAAATAGTATCAATCTCAGTTCAGATTATTTTCACAACATTTTTGAGATACTCTTTGTCATATTAGATTTAATGTAGTGTACAGCATTAAACATAAATTGGGAAAGACTTTAAAGTCTTTAGTTTTTCAGTTGCACAGAATAAGAAATCCCAGTTGTTATGCAGTGTATCCAAGCAGCATTTCCCCAAGAGATACAGATATAGATATAGATATAGATATACAGTACAGGTTGTTTTTTTTAATGCAGGGAAGGTAACAGAATCTGCTCATATGCACCAAGGATATGAACTTCAGTTTTCCTGTTGCCATGGATCAGATTCAGCCAAAATAAAGCACTTTTTAAAATTAAGCACTTTTAAGCACAATCTCTCATTGAAAACACTGGTGTGTAAAAGTCATTTACATGGTAACATTTATCACAATAGTCTTTTATTTGCCGTTGTGCAGGAACTTCTTTTATTTACAACAGTTAACGGAAATTAGATGTAGCTTCCATTTCCTTCTTAAACTGCAAGCACTCATAGGACAAATTACTATCATTATGCTAATGTTTAGCTTTTTTAAAAAAAAAGATGCTTGCAAAAGCTTTATTGTGTTGTTGTTTTTTGAGATGTTGATGTGTTTGCTTCTCAGATTTTCAACTTGATGAAGTTTGACAGTTATACACGTTTTCTGAAATCTCCACTTTACCAAGACTGTATTTTGGCAGAAGTAGAAGGTCGCCCCGTTCCTGATCCACAGTACGCTCCCAGCAGCCCTACTTCTAAACACAGCTTTGGTTCTGAGCGATCAACACCGAAAAAGGTTTCTGTCTTTTACATGACCAATCATTTACAGTCAAGCGTTTTTTCTTTGTTGATTTTCTGGATGTATAGGAAAATATAACCATTTTTGCTTATAGTGCCCTATGTTGACATGAGGGTCTGGGTCAGATGTAATGAAAGTGCTGAAGTGAGCCTCAAGCTTTTATTTTGGCACGTTGAGATGAGTTGCAGTTCCACATGATATCTGTGTTGGTGCAAGAATTTACAGATTTGGGGTAACAGAATTTGGGGTGCAAGGGCACCCATAACTGCTAGAGTTTGTGAATGTTAGAAAATAATAAAGGGCTAGGATTTAGCTGATTTTTGGAGTATTGAAGGGAAGAAGTCAGGTCAGTGGGAAAATTACGGGCTAAGTTCCTTTTCCAGGCCAGGGTCTCACCTGGGATAGAAGCCATTAAGCTGGCCCAGCAAGGGAAATCCTTGTGTCTGTGCCAATGGAAGTTACTACAGGAAAACTGTCACCTTTTAAAACTAGGCTTGGAATAGCAGGGAGAAGGGGGGGAGGTGAGTAGACAGAAGAGGAGGAGTTGCTTGGAAGGAGTTTCCTGGGAAGGAGAAGCAGGAAGTGGGGAGAACTCCTGCAGGGGACTGAAGGACAGGCACCATGAGTGCTGGCTGGAGACAAGCTAGGGCAAAGGCACAGAGATGGAGCTTAGAAAACCTTTGAATGCAATGCTGGGCTGCTGTGAAGGACAAGCCCCTCTTGAGATGTGAATGCTGTAAGTTCTGCACTCCCTCCATCTGCACACAGGTTGTTAATATGTGTTAATAAACCATGTTTACCTTAATAAACCACTTGCAGAAATCTAAATATGGGGTAAGTACTCTTTGGTGAGAGTACCCCAGCAGAGATCTAAAATCACAAAATATGCAGCTTGGAAATATATGTCTTAGTGAGTTCCAAAACTTCCCTTAGTATAGAAAAAGACCACAAATTTGGTAAGTTAAAAATGGTTTACTTACAATTTCTGCAAAGGTCACATTCATGTGCTTTTCTGTACAGCGTTCGTAAAAGTTGCACAGGCAGTAAAACTTGACTTAGTTACAGTAATGAAAGGAACACAAGAACGGCTTATAAGAGTCATGTGGTCTGAGCTGCAGCAACCAGCTCAAAAACATCTTCACATGTTATTCTTTGGTAGACTGAATGAGAACAATAGGCTTGCTTACCTTCCTCCCAAGGTGAGGGTGAGTGTCCTAGCTAAGCCTGGCAGGACAGTTTACTCTATGGCAGGGGTGGCCCAACTCCCAAGAGACTGTGATCTACTTACAGAATTAAGAACTGGCAGTGATCTACCCCCGTTTTTAAGGGTTGGGGGGGAAGGGGGTGCAGCCACTCACCAACAGATCACTGGGGAAACAAACAGGCTCACTGAGTAAATGCTGTCTTCCATTCTGCAGATCGACAATGGAGGGCAGGGCGAGGCGGCGGGGGCGGATTCTATTTTTAAAATGCTAAGGAAAGGGACCCTGCGATCGAACGCGATCTACCAATACCTCCTGGGGATCTACCAGTAGATCACGATCAACCTGTTGGATATCCCTACTCTATGGCATTAACACCCTCATGCAATAATTAGACTTAAGTATTTTGGTTATATGAGGCTGGTTATTAAAGTATAGTTACTGAGAAGTGGATTATTCTGATCTCTTGTCACATGTGAAGGGAAAGAAGAGAGAACCCAAGGCTTGTTGGGGCAGTCACATGTATGAAAAGTTAGTTGTGAATTAGGCTATAATATTTAGCTATTTTGGAAAGTATAAGTGCCGCTCTGATTAAATTAGCACAACATTTCCAGCTGTTTTTCTTTTTTAAAAAATTATATTGTGATAGTTAAGTGGAAAATCCAAGTCTGGGCGATCTTTAAATGAAGAATCGGGAGAGGAAGATCTTGAAAGGAAAAAAAAAGGAACTTTCTTTTCGTGGTCTAGAAGCAAGAGTTTGGGGAGATCTCAGAAGAAAAAGGAGAATGGTGATTATCCCAAAGGTAAGTTTAATTTGCAAACATAGAATTATAGACACTGTTTATAGTCTCAAGCGTGTTTAGTTGATTGCAATGGACAGAGCATTATGTTTTGTTTTTTATCTTAAATCATGATTAGGAAGCTGTTTCAGTACATTCTACACGTGACATATGCTCACCATTTTATTTGAAAATTCTGCTCTGGTGATTTAAAGTTGTCTAATAAGATTGTTACTATATGTTTAAATTAATTGCACTATCCATTATTTTAAGATTGCTGTACAGATTCCTCTCATGCCAATGGATTGTCCTACAGACATGAATCTCAAGACTCATTGTCATCATCTGCAAGTCTTGAAATGGTAAGGCTTGCATGTTAGGACCAAAAATATGTCAGGGAGAGCATGGAGGTAAAAACTTGAATAACTGTACTCCCTAAGTTAAAACACCCGGAGATGAGTCAGAAAAATACTGCTTGGTAGGCAAAAGTCCAGCTGCTTGACAGAAAATAGGATGTGGTGTTTCTTTATGCAAAAATAATGTGCAAATGTTAAAGGAGAGAACAAGTTTTGCATTTTAAATAGTATAGATAATCAGAATGCAGCTACATTCAATAATTTGTTACTGTAATTGAAAATGTGTGTGTTGTTGTTTTTTTAAGACAGCAAATCACACTGAACACAGCCTGACCAAACATTTTGATGGCCCTTTCATATCCATGGCATAATCATATGCTTAACTCATAATTCAGTGGATCTTTGAAAGGGTCATTTGCATTGCTTTAAAAACATTATCAAGTAGGAACATGGAAGGTCTTTCACATCCCCTGTTGCTTTAACTGGAGATGCCATGGATTGAACCCAGAATCTACTACATGCAAAGCAGGCGATCTATCACTGAACTATGTATTTTATCTGAAGGAAGTATGCTCTAGTGAGAATTATATTGCATACTGTAGTAATTTGCATTTATAAGACATTTTTTCTAGCCTAGCGCCCTAAACATTTGTGTTTTGTAATAATAATTTTCATTTCATGTGCTCTTTGATGCTCAGGTTGTTTGATATTGAATACTGTATATAGTTGGCTGACTTTAACAATTTTCACATTTTTATACACATTATTATATGCAGCAGCATATGCATTACTGTGCATATGTTTTCCTAAAATAAAGAAACATAGAAACATAGAATAGAATTGTAGAGTTGGAAGGGACTTCAAGGGTCATCTAGTCCAACTCTCTGCAATGCAGTGTTACGGAAAAAAGAATCTCAATTAAGCATCCATGACAGATGGCCATCCAACCTCTGCTTTAAAAACCGCCAAGGAAGGAGAGTCTACAACCTCCCAAGGGAAACCATTCCACTGTCCAATAGCTCTTACTGTCAGAAAGTTCTTCCTGGTGTTTAGTCAGAATCTTCTTTCTTGTAACTTGAAGCCATTAGTTCGAGTCTTACCCTCCAGAGCAGGAGAAAACAAGCTTGTTCCCTCTTGCTTGTAATAGGCTTTGAGATACTTGAAGATGGCTGCCACATCTCCTCTCAGTCTCCTCTTTTCCAGGCTAAACATACCCAGCTCCTTCAACCGTTCCTCACAAGGCTTGGTTTCCAGACCCTTGGTCAACTTGGTTGCCCCCCATTGCACATATTCCAGCTTGTCAACATCCTCCTTAGATCCTTCTTAAGAGCACATAAACATGCAACAATACAATACGTGCAAAAATACTTCTCGATAAAAATTGTGTTGCAGATATAGTTCACCACAAGGCTTGACTCTTTCATCCCTGCTAGCCCTCATTAACAAGGAGAGAGTGTGTAGTGTATAGAATGGCAGCTTCTTATAAGAGAATAACAATATTTAATTCTGCTTGCACAATAATTTTACAAAGGAAAGTTGAACATCAGGTATTTTTCTTTACAAAACATACAGTGGTATTGGGCTCGTAATGCTGTTTTCCAAGTAGCCTTCCTTCTCTGCTTGTTATTTTCATTTCACATTGAATATTAACCTGCTCTCTCGTCTCTTGAAAGTTTGACTCCTATAGGGCATCTGCAACTGAGAAAGAGAAGACTTCTAAATGCTGCCATATAAACCTTCCAGATGGCTCAACATATACAATGACCGTTAAAGCTGGATTCTCAATCAAAGAAATGTTATCTGGATTCTGTGAGAAACAAGGCATCAACATAGCTGCAGTAGATCTGTTTTTAATTGGTGGAGACAAGGTACAGTACTTAACTTGGTATTCTAAGCATTGCCTGCATGTTCACAGCCTGGCGGTCATTTTATTTTATTTAACAGGATTTGTATACCACTTAATCATCAAAACCTACAAGTTGTTTACATAACATATGAAACCTACTTTAAAAGTACTGATAAAGTCTGTTAAAAACAAGTTCGCAAAAGCTAAATTATAAATAAATTCAACTGGTTTTAAACTATACGTAATAAAATGCAATTGCATATTAAATACATGTCAGAAAATGTTTGGGTAGGATTGCCTAAACAAAAGTTTTAGCTGACAGTAAAAACAATACCAGAGTATAGGGGCTGACACAATGAAGGATCAATTTCTTGCATGTGAGGATCAAACATATGTGGCACTTCTAAAAGTGCCAGTATCACAGATCAACATGGTTGAATGCGCTTATATGGGGAGATGGGAGAAAAGGAAAAGGGAATCCAGATTCCTGGGAGGCAGGGTGTGTAGTCTCCCAGTAGACCTTAGTTTCATCCCTCCCATCAGCTCTGCAGTCACAGGGCAATTGGCAGATGGAGCAGTCATGCATTCCCAAAATCCTTTGTCACTTTCTTTATCTGCATTTATTTCTGATATTGCATGGCATTGCTTTTAATAATAATGTTATGTACATCAAAACATCAAAACAAAATGAGAACATAATTTTAATATATGTTACACACACACACACACACACTGTTCTTGTACAATATTTCCCATAATGAGCGGGAAAGGAGAGGGAGGCAGAGGCAGTTTCTGCACTCGGTTCATTAGCTGGTGTTAGAAAGGTGTTGAGTTTGCAATCCTATTCCTCAGATATTCCCAACAGAGGAATCGCCTTGAAATATATACATAAATATATGTATTCCACAAAATCTCAGAAAAGTCCTAAGTAGTAGTTTGCATGTAAGCACTGTACTGAAAGTAAGACTGTTTCCTGTTTTTGATAGATTTGTTTCCCCCCTAAATACCAATTCTATTACCATGTTCTTCTGTTCCTTCTATGCCTGTAGCCACTTGTATTGCATCAGGACAGCAGCATTTTGGATTCTCGAGCTCTTCGTTTAGAAAAGAGAACTTTATTTCGGTAAGGAAAAAAACCTCCTTCCCCTGTGGCTTTTAAAGTTGATAGCACATTGTGTCCCGTTTCTCTGCCTGAGGGGAAACAGGAGCATGAGATCTCGTGAGATACCACTGAAATCTCACAAGATCTTGTGTGCTCTGTGAGATCTCACGTGATTTCGGTGAGAGATCCCACCAGAAACTGGCACCACTGCTGGCGCTGCTTCTCCACCAGCAGCAGGACAGGCAAGGCAGCAGAGTTCATTTGGTTTTCAGCTTCTTTGACAGAAGCTACTCTGGATTTTGTACCAGAACAGCACCTTTGGGGCAATTACTGCACAGACAACAATTGCAGTCTTTCTCAAGAACGCAAAGGCTGCAGTAGATCTGTAAAACTGATGTGCCTATAAGTGAAGCTACACTAAACGAAATACTTTGTTCACAGCTTCTCATTTGTTCAGATACCCTAACATGATTGCAAACTTCTTATATGTTCTGAATGGCTTTTAATAGCAAAGACTTACTGAATGTTTTCATATATTTTAGGTTGGATCTCATTCCTATCAATAGATCTGTTGGCTTAAAAGCTAAACCTACCAAACCAGTAACAGAAGTCCTTCGACCAGTGGTTGCAAAATATGGTTTAAATCTTAATAATCTTGTGGCAAGGCTAGTAAGTAATTTATTAGAATGTTTAAAACCTTTAGCGTTGCTTATCTGCAGAAGAATATAAAAGGGGTTTTATAGCATATTTGTAATATTTTTATATAGGAAGCACCATATATTGAAGTACAAATAATGCAGTCAACGTATTACATTCCGGGTTTTTTTAGGGGGGGGGGACACCTATGTGTCTATTACTTTGACCCCACTTAATATACAGGATTTTTAAGCTTATTTGGGACACCATTATCCTTTACTTCTGAACTCTCTTTTTCTATTACTGATCTATGTTTAAAGACTCTAGATGTATGTGTGCATTTACTTTTGCAGTTATCAAATCCGAAAGACTAGGAAGTGAAGGTAGATAGCAATAATATGTGTGTTAACACTATACATTTGTCAAATGCTTGTCCATGCGAGACACCCTATTAAATACCTCTTCTCCTGAAACAAGAATAGCTGTGTTTTAGGATATGATCTCTTATCTTCAGATAAGATGGGCGGGGGTATAAATAATAAGTTGTTGTAGTTGTTGTTGTTGTTGTTGTTGTGTTTGTTGTTGTTGTTATTTTATTATTTGTCTGAGTCAAAAAAAGGTAGGACGATGGTCTTCACAGCCCAGTAAACCTGGGCTGATCAGGAATGTATTGCCACAAAACATACTCTGTTGGAAAAATTCAAGATTTACAGGGCAGCTAATCTGCTTGCACTTCCGACAGCGTGGTTCAAACATAAGAGGACATACAAATCTCTGATATATATAAAAAAGAATCAGGTTCAAAGGGAAGCATGGCAATGCTTAATAGAAGCCTCCTTGAGGAAGAGAGTCAGCCACCTTTTGGAGAGTAGTTGCAAAAGAATGGTAAAGCACCCCATCTGAAGTGGAATATGCTATCCCAGCTGGGTTCTGGGAAACACATTTCCAGTCTCTATATGCAAGCAACCAGCCATCACCGCCACCTTTTCTGCCCTTGAGCAGTGCTGGTCCAGAATGGCTCTCACTTACTATAGAGGAAGTGTGTCAGTTTACTCTAAATCTCAAACAAAGCAAAGCCCCAGGGCTAGATAATATTCCTTCTGAGCTATTTTAAGCCAATCTTGAATAGTGGGCCCAAGTGCTAGCAGTCTTGTTTACCAGCATCGATCAGTCAGCAGTTATTCCTGACGACTGGGGATTAGCAATTATCATACCATGATATAAGAAAGGGAATAGATCTGAACCGCCTAATTATAGACCGATTAGTCTTTTAAGTATAATTAGTTTTTTAAAAAAATTAGTAAAGTATAATTAGTAAAAAAAAAGTATAATTATAAATTTAAGTATAAATTAAGTATAATTATAAATTTAAGTATAATTAGTAAAAAATAAAAATAAAAAAGTAAACTAGACACTACCCACCTCTGTAATAAACTAGTGGATTGGATGAATCAGGAAAACATTCTAGCAGAAGCACAAGCAGGATTTAGGGTGGAGCTGTCAACCATAGATCAAGGGCTTGTGCTCCAACATGATGCTAGGAGGGAGCTGCAGCCCAAGATAGGAAAAGAACACCTAGCTAGTTTAAATGAATTCACATCTCCAGGGCCTGATGAGCTGCACCCAAAGGTACAAGAAGAGCTTGTGGGTGTAATCTCAGAGCCTCTGTCTGTCATCTTTGAGAACTCTTGGAGAACAGGTGAGGTCCCTGCAGACTGGAGGAGGGCAATTCAGAAAGAGGGAAAAAGATGACACTGGTAACTTCTGACTGGTCAGCTTGACATTGACACCAGAAAAGGTCCTAGAACTGATAATTAAACGGTTGGTCTGTGAGCACTTAGAAAAGGATACTGTGATTAGTAAGACCCAGCATGGGTTTCTCAAAAGCAAGTCATGCCAGATGAGTCTCCAGTGGCACAGCTGGATCTTGAAGCACCCCCAGGCTGTGAACCTGATCTTACCAAGCAGCTTCACCTCTTCACCAGGCAGAACCTGTAGTACCACCTGTATAATTTACAAACCAGCTTATTAATAATTTCAGATTGCTTTGCCACCATCCTACAGACTGACCTGTCCCAAAAACCAGTCGCTGTCACTGGATTGCATCTACTCCCAAACTGGGATCCTTGTTGATGGCTTCTTGGTTACGTTTTAACTCAGATGTTTCCCAGAGTAAAAATCAAAGTAACTATGACCTAGATTTTTACTATCATTACTATTATTAAGAAAGTTATTACCTGCCCTTCACCAGCAGCTCCCATACCAATTTAACAGTATAGCCATTTTTTCAATTCTGTTTGATATAGTTGGTGATAAAGTTGCTGAACTGTTCTAGCAATTAATAAAGTTATCCGTGTAAGGAGCTAATATTTTGCATTTTCCCTGGGATTGCCCAACTCAAGAGAATGGGTTGGCACAGCAGCACATAAAATATCAAATTGACTACTCGTAAAAGAATCTGTTCAAGGAGCCAAAGCTGGGAGGGCATAACAATTTTATTCTGCTTTGGACAAGTCAGTAATGTCCTGGACTCCTCGCCCATTTCGATTCTCACAGTTGTTTGAGTAAAACACTCTATCAATAGTTACGTTAAAATCACACAGAGCCTACTAAGAATACATGCAAACACTAATACTGTTCAGGATGATCAAATAAAATGTAAAATAGCTAGCTATTTTTACTTGAGGTAGAACTGCTACTTATAATTAGCTATCATCCTCCTCACAGACCCCTTTGGCCTTTGGTTTCTAGAGGTTAAATAGCTTGCTGGGCTGCTCTCCTTAGAGCCACCAGATGGACACAATAACTTCTCACAGGCAGATGCTCCAGCAGGTAAATAAAGATGGCTTCCCCAGTCTCTAGTTGATAACTTATGTATAGTAATTCTTTGTTATATAGTGAATTTTTAAGGCAAGAACTTAAAATTAGTTTGTTTTATCAAATTTTTACCACAGAATGGTGAACAGGAACCATTAGATCTTGGTGTTCCCATCTCTAATCTTGATGGACAACGGGTTATTCTAGATGAAAGGCAACCAAAAAAGGGAAAAGGTAAGCAGTTCTGAAATGCTTCTTTCTGATTAGTCTACTGCTTTCTTCACTTTCCTAGAAATACAGGCTTGCCCAATCTGCCACCCTTCAGCTGTTTTAGAACTAGTGCTTTTTTCTTTAAAAATAAATAAATAGGTGCCTAAAAATAAATAAATAGGTACTCGCCTATTTCCATTTATGTGAGTACAGTAATTACATTTAGTTGTTACAGTAAGTGTCACACTTTTTATCCAAATGAAGAATAAAAAGTGCAGGAACGTTTGAAACCTGCAAGCAGAAACTTGGAATTTTATTAGCACTGTATCAGAGGGGTATTTTAGAACTCTGGTTTTTGTATTTGGCTGTTGCATTTAGCTGCTTTCTCTGTTCTGAACAGGGATCCTTGCTTTTGGTGGCCGAAGATTGGGTTAGGGAATTGCTGTGAATCCACCTCTTTGTCTAGGCCCTATCTAGCAAGCTCTGTTAAAATAAATAAATCTTGGCATCAGATAGTATCTCCCTGACCAAGCTTACAGAGCTGATTGCATTGACCAAGCCTGCATGGGAACCATGGGCCTGTCTTAATACTGGGTCCCACCCATATTGTAGCATATACAGGTGAAACTCGAAAAATTAGAATATCGTAGAAAGGTTCATTTCTTTCAGTAATTCAACTTAAAAGGTGAAACTAATATATGAGATAGACTCATGACATGCAAAGCGAGATATGTCAAGCCTTTATTTGTTATAATTGTGATGATTATGGCGTACAGCTGATGAGAACCCCAAATTAACAATTTCAACTTTGGGGTTTTCATCAGCTGTGCACCATAATCATCACAATTATAACAAAAAAGGCTTGACATATCTCGCTTTGCATGTCATGAGTCTATCTCATATATTAAACTCCAGTAGCTAATGAAAACAATTGCTTACATAAATGGACTTTTCCACGATATTCTAATTTTTCGAGTTTCACCTGTATGTATATACAGCACCAGCATATGTGCATGTATAGATTGGGGGAGTTTAGCATAACTCCTTTGTCATGAACTGATCGCTACCTAATATGGTTTTGGATTTTCTGTAGCCTCTATTTGCAGTGAGAGGTTTGCTATTAAAGTAGTCTACCCGTGGGGACGGAAGGATCCTGATGGATTCCTGACAGTTCTGGAGGTGTTTCCTAGTGCCAGAAATGGGTAAATGATCAAAATAGTTGACATTCTAAAGCTATAGCACTTTCTCCCACTCATTAGAGACAATAGTTTCCTGTGGACCAGGGAGAAGGGATGGTAGCCAGTGTGATACTAGAAGAAGGCATGCAACAAGTCTGATGAGACTTAGGTTAGAGCAGGCTTCCTCAACCTCGGCCCTCCAGATGTTTTTGGCCTACAACTCCCATGATCCCTAGCTAGCAGGACCAGTGGTCAGGGATGATGGGAATTGTAGTCTCAAAACATCTGGAGGGCCGAGGTTGAGGAAGCCTGGGTTAGAGCCTATTGCATTGGAGCAATAGTGAGGTAGCTTCAACTAATATGCTTTTCCACCTTTAGAAATGTATTGTTAGCAGCACAATGAATGAAGATTAATTGGGCAAAACTAAAATCAAAGTTGTAATTTATTTTCTCCTCCTCCTCCGAAGGAATTACTTATATTTATGCACTTTTCCGGCATGGACATTAGTATGTTTATAGATTTAAGTGCATGCCTTAAAAAAACCTAAATAATGTAAGGCAGAGTTTTTCATCCTTTTTGGATCCACGGCTCCCTTGACCAACTACATTATTTCTGTGGCACCCTGTGGGGCTCAGGAGCCCAGTTATGTCACCGCTTGCCTACAGAGCTGGCAGCCCCTCACCCCTTTTTGAATACCCTCCCTTGTGGAGTGTTTCCTTAGCCTCCTCTCTTCTTTCCTCTCCTTGAGAGTCCTCTGGGCAGCCGCTGCTGCCATCCCGGGTCTCTGAGCTCCCCACCCCCACCCCAAAGAGATGTGCCTCCTCGCACTGCCCCACAGGGGCCTGGGAAGCACCCCCCCTGTCCAGCCCCAGAGGCACTATTCGCCTGGGAAGCTTGTAGCCAGGGCTGCTGCAACAAATAGCTGTGCAAGCCTTTGGGAGGCAGAGATGCAAGAGGGCATCGAGAAGGGAGAGAAGGAAAGGGGGATAGAGGCTAGTGTTGCCCGCGGCACCCCTGGGTGCCATAGCACACTGGTTGAAAACCACTGATGTAAGGGAATACGCTATCATTTACAAGTATTCCAATAAAAATATTTCCAAGGGTGATATCCAACTAAGTCATAGTAGACCCATTGAAATCAGTGGATTTTAATTACGTAAGGTCAGTGATTTCATTGAGCCTAATCTGAGTATGCCTAGCAGTAGGTTTCACCTGAAGTAAAGCTAGAATTGGTTTGAGTACAACATAGAAATTTAATCCACACTACAGTCACATTACTTAATGTTTTTCCTAATCAAATATTTCTATTCACCCACCTTTGGCTGTGGGAAAAGCTTTTCAGATATTTAAATTGCATTTAAAATTAACATGAAATGCTTTTTAGTTGTGTTTTGCTAAATGTAAATCAAACAAATGTGCTTAATCAGATCTCTAGGGTAGTGGAAACATTTCCTCAATGCAAAATTTCCCATAAAACCCACATCACTGTCTTTGTGTTTGCTCAGTGTAGATCACTGGAACTATTCTGGGTAGGAAAGAGCTTATTATATCTTGGTCTGATGGGGAGGTATTATTGCTAACATGCTGTGACCAATTTGCACAACACTGTTGAGCTAAAATTGCTGGTATTCATTCCTACTTGGAGTACAGGTTAATTGCTGAGTCTGTGGATGTACCTGATACATCTGCTTTTTCTGTTTGTTATGGGTACATTTTAGCTTGTGCAGCTTGAGAAAGTGAACAAGATCTTCGGAAGTTTGTGTTTGACCATTTACACTTCTGGTCCATTCTTGGCTAATTTTGGTGGAGAGGAATAGCCAGATGGAACATTCAGTATTTGAGAGTAAGGTTACATTAAACTTGAAAGAAGCAATAATAAGATGCTGTATCCCATCATCCTGGGTAACACTAGACTTTTGGGCAAGGGGCTCAAGATTATACAGTTGTACCTCAAAAGTCGAACGGAGTCCATTCCGGAAGTCCGTTCGACTTCCAAAACGTTTGGAAACAAGACGCGGCTTCCAAACGTTTTGCAGCCAATTGGAAGCCGTGGAACCCGCATCAGACGTTTGGGTTCCAAAGAACATTCACAAAGTGGAACACTCACTTCCGGGTTTGCGGCATTCAGGAGCCAAAGCGTTCGAGTCGCAAAGTATTCGATTTCCGAGGTACGACTGTATGTATTTTGATGGCAGACCTGGTTTTGGTACTGAAACTGCCTTTGTTGCACTAGTGGACAGCTTGTATTAGGAAATAGGACAGGGGGAGTGTGTTCCTTTTAGTTTTGTTGGTCCTTTCAGCAGCTTTTGATCTGATAAACTATGATATCCTTCTAGACTGCTTTGACAGATTTGACTTGTGGGCACTGTTTGGTGTTGGTTCCAGTGCTAACTGGAGGGCAGATCCCAGAAGGGACTTGCTCATTTGAGTTCCATCATGTTCCCCATGTTACATGAAGTCACTTGGAGAGGCCTGCATGACATCTGGAAGAAACCACTGGGAGAAGTTGACCATAGTGTTGGAGAATAGTGTCATCAGTATGCAGTTCACGTCCAATTCTGTTTCTCTTTTCCATCAGGTACTTGGGAGGCAATTGAACCTCTAAACCAGTGTTTGGAGGCTGTGATGGGCTGCATGTGATAAGACTTAATTCAGGCAAGACACAGGTGCTTTGGGTCAGTGGGAAAGCCAATCTGGGAATAGGTATTCAGCCTGTTACAGAACATAGTGCTCCCTCTGAAAGCTCAGGTTTATAGTTTGTGCATGCTGCTGGACTCAGATTGTGACTGTGGCTAATAATAACAACGCACAGCTTTGGCTAGGGCACTAACTTTCTGGAGAAAGCAGATCTGGCCACTATTATACATTCTTTGGTTGCACTTTGCAAGGGAAATCTACTTTGAAGATTATTTGTAAACATCAGCTGGTTTACGGTGTTGTTGGTAGTCTGTTAACAGGACCCCTTATTGGGTTCATGGGACTCCATTGCTGGGCATCGACTCCCTGTATGTTTTTGACCCTAGTTCAAATAGCTGGCTGTTACTTTGAAATCCCTGAATAGTTTGGGTGCAGGATATATGAAGGATCACCTACTCCCACCCTCATGATAGTAAGATCTTGTGCTCTGGGTCCTTTCACCATTTGAGCTGTACTTGGTGAGTACCTGGGACATTACCTTCCCCGTAGTAGTACCTAAGCGCTGGCATTCCCTCTCTCAGAGGCATGTTTAGGCCCTTCCCTCCTAGTCATCAGGTTTGTTCATGATGTATAGATGTGCCTTTCATGCTGTCTGAACACCAGTATTTTGTTCTGTGTTGTTTGTTTAGATGTTGCTGATTTTAGTTTGTTGTTTTAAAATGTTCTATTACGTCTGTGAACAACTATGGGGCTGTGAAACAGTGCATATGTGCATTTTCACAGAAAGGGAGGTTTATTTGCACAGCTTGACATATCCCACCACATTCTGGTCACATTGGCTAGCTGTGCCCCTTTGATAATGAATGTATTTGCAACATCCCCAATTTCTACACATTTTCAAATGACATGTGGAGAGGTCATATGCATTTATTTAGGGATGGAGGGATCAGTCTATCTGTGTCAGTTTTGTAAGTAGATTTTAACGCAATTTTGGCATCTATTTTTAGCTGAGAACTACAGTGCAAAATCTGGGGAATTGCAAAAGCCAAATGATAGCTGCATTCCAATCTTCGTATTAGATGAGCCACTTCACTCAACATACATGAAATCACATGAAATCATTGCATCAGTATGGATGCAGAACCCCTTTACATGCTGGCTGAACACACAGGGGAAGGAGTCCACACAGCCCCACAACACTCTTCACTTTGTCTTTCAATGTGGGACGGAGTTTGTCTGAACCTTCCTCAGGGGATGTTTGTGAACATTGGGCTGAAATTGGCATCTTTGCTTCAGGTGCCTCCACTTTTCCACTGAGAGGTAGGGCTGAAAGCACCTAGTGCTCAGACAGATTTAGGGTCCTAAACATCTTTCCTCAAACTCCCCTTTGTACCTGTAAAGGTAAAGGACCCCTGACAGTTAAGTCCAGTCATGAACAACTCTGGGGTTGCAGTGCTCATCTTGCTTTACTGGCCAAGGGAGCCGATGTTTGTCCGCAGACAGTTTTTCCAGGTCATGTGGCCAGCATGACTAAGCCGCTTCTGGTGAAACCAGAGCAGCGCATGGAAACACCGTTTACCTTCCCACTGGAGCAGTACCTATTTATCTACTTGCACTTTTTGGTGTGCTTTCAAGCTGCTAGGTGGGCAGGAGCTGGGACCAAGCAATGGGAGCTCACCCCGTCACAGGGATTCAAACTGCCGACCTTCCGATCGGCAAGCCCTGGGCTCAGTGGTTTAGACCACAATGCCACCCATGTCCCTATTTTGTACCCTGTAGCAAAATCCAAATCCTCTGTGGTAAGTGGTTGCCTACATTAGAAAACTTGGAACTGAGTAGCTCAGCAGACTGTTTCTGAAAAAGACTCTGGGTAGAAGAGGGAGCACCAGATCTACTTCCTTGGTTCCTGTTGCTCTGACCCATAAAGAAAAGTTTGGAAAGAGAACCCTAGCTGGGTTGGAAATAAAATCAAAGTATATCTTACTGAGTAGGAACCAAAATAATAGAAGTTTGAAGTCTTGTAGCACCTCACATAAAGGGAGGCAGCTAGCCAGCAAGAAATCCAGAATAGACAACGTCCAGCACAATTGTTATAACCCACCCTGGGACCTCGGTGAAGGGTGGGTAAGAAATCTAAATAACAACCATAGTAATTTCTGTCTTCGTTCATGACACTCATTCAAATTGATCCAGGCCACTGAAATAACAATCACGAAAGTCAGTGGGGATATCCTCCAGAAAATGGTAAAATCCAGTAAACTCTTCTCTCCCCAAATTCTTGGTCATAAACCAGTATGATTTAAATACGTGTGTTACAGGAAAAAACAGGTTTTGTAATTATTATTTTTAAAATCTCTATCATTCACAGACCAGGGAAAGGGGCCACCATTAAAACACAGTACAGCTATAACTCCTAATGCAAGATACCAAGCACCTACAGTAAGTTTATTGAAATTATTTGTCACTCCCAATTATTCCCAGGTTTTGATTTATTTCCCAGATTGGAAATTGTGGATGAAAAGAATGTCCCAAATGTTTAATGGCATTTGCTTCGCGTTTGTTTCAGCTGATTATGTCTTGCCTTTCACGTATGTAAGGGCTTTGTTTTGTTGCTTTCACCAGTGCATGCCCCTGTCTTCTGTTCTCTGACATCTGTCCTTGAAGACCAAGACACATGCTATATGCAGTTACATGTACCTCCCCACATTTCCCCCCCATGCAAAGCATCTAAAGGGGGCTGCAGTTGTGAGTGAAACATTACAAGGTGATGAGAACGCTTGTCCCTGTCACCTTGGACTGTTTTCCTACTCACATTATCCCTGGCTGCTCTCCCCCACAGAGAGCTGGAAAATGACTACAAAAGAAAGGGGTAAAGCAGCTCTCCTCCCATGCACGCACCCCCCCAGTGCTCTGCTCAAGGTCACAGTCTCCAAAGATTTTCATGGGGGCCAAGAGAGAAGTTGCTGGGTGAGTTACATGCAACTATATATAATAAAATGGAGTTTGGTCAAAGACAGACATAAACTCTACAGTTCAAATGAGCATGTTGCTTTTTTTTGTATGTAGATGTAATTCTTTTTTTCTCTTCTCTTTTCGTTTGTGGTTTACTGAAAATGCTTGTACTGTGTTTAATCACAACCCTGTGCACAAAATAATTGTTATTTATCAACTGTTGCATCCATTTTGTAGTATTATGTAAAAGTAAGTAGCCCTTTAACTTTCCTTCTAATACAGGGAGAGGGAAGAACTCTAGGAAAGTCTAATTCTATTAAAATAAAAGGAGAAAGTGGAAAAAGCTCTAGGGATGTCCATCTAGCAAACAGAGAAGAATGTATTGCACAGACGGGGAAAAATAAAAGTCAGAAAATTAATTTGGACGAAGCAGAGGGTATGTCACTTTTTTAGTATATGCAGTAGTATTAGTTTTTAAACCAAACTTTTGTAAACAGTGGTATTAGTTCATTTTATAATTGAAGAAAACAGGTTGTATTATAAATTTCAGCAGTGTGGTGATGTTACTAATAAATTAATCTAACCTACTCTAGAATTACCTTTAATTGTAGGCAAAGGCTTCTGGAATGCATGTGAAGGAATGCACTCCCAGCAGCCAAATTGAAAGCAGCAGTACTAACTACAGAGAACATAGAAATAGTGCCACCCACTCGCCCAGTAGTATCTATGGCAACATTACCAGCGCTCACAAATCACAGAACAGCATGGCCACAATGCCCCCACATTAGCAGTGCAGGGGGCGGAGCAAAGGGATGTGAGAACTTTCCCTGAGATTACCCCACCCCAGCCTACACGCTTGTGAGAAGGGGTCTGAATAATAAACATCCAGAGTTCCTGAGGGAAAGGAACCGTTTGCTGATGTCTTTAAAAAAGCCTCCATCCTTTCGCCAGTGCTGCAGATGGAGGAACCAGGACAAGCAACAAGGGGACCCATGGTTGCATAGAGCTCTGAGATGGGGAAAGACTCAGGGGGCTTTGAGTCCTGCTATGTTTCCCCATTTGCATGCCTTGTCATCTTCCCTCATATCAGAGACAAAAGAGGCAGCACAGAGAACTGGCACAGCACAGAGCAGCTCTCTGGCCATTTAGCCACGACAGGCAGAAGGACACATCATGAGGCACTTGCCTTTTGACAGCCAGCGGTCATAGTCCCAGCCATGCACTCCAGGAGCTGGTCTAGCCCAAGCGAACAGCACAGAAGATCCCCAGTTTGTATCCTAAATGTGATCTCCCACTGGAAAAGTGTAGATTACCCCACACAGAGACACAGTGAGGGAGTACATAGGCTCTGAGAATCAGAGGAGCACTGCACCAGTCTGTTGTCATTTGTCTGATAGGCAGTGCTTGCAAGATAGCACCCTAGCAATAATGGACAGGTTTCGAAAGGTAGACACATGGTTGGGGTTGCCGACTTTCTTGCCCTAGCTAGCAGGAGTCACATGCCTTTGAAAGTTCAGTGACAGACAGCAGTTTAACAGGCATTTCATTCACTCCATGGCTTGTTCACGCTCCTTCACTGATGCAACAGTATCCTTGAAATAGCTTGCAAAGATGCAGAATCCCAACTGGAACATATAAAGCTTAGCAACCGCACAGAGGAACAGTATTGTTTTTTAATTTTTAATTTTGTAAAATTTGGGAGCTGGGGCAGTCTGCAAATATTTTTATAAATAAATAAACAGCTAGAACCACAGTGGGAACTACACTTAGCATTAGGAATAAGAACCACCCTTATTTCTGCAACTGTTGAACACCTGCCTGTGCAGAGTCCACATAGTCCCTAGACCAAGATGCCCATCTCTCAGCCTCCCCCGCCCCTTAGGGGAGAGACTGTAGTAACTGTGACAATATTTATCCCTTCCCATAAGGAGTGGCAATGAAACTCATTACAGTGAATGCTTGTTCTGTTCTGTGTGGTTTATTTGTGCTCCTGAAAATGTTTGATCAGCATTCCACCAACAGAGCACTTACCTGCTTGTAGAATGGCTACCAGCTCTTCCTACTCTTTCTGCACAGTGCACGCTTTACCCAAGGCAGTGTTGAAGTCAATACAATTTAGCCAGTACCAGTGGACAATACCAAAAGCGGAGGGAGGGACTTTGAAGGAATTTGTAGTATGGTATCCTTTGCTTACCTGGGTGACCCGCACTGGCCATACTGAAAAAAGAAATGTTAGCAATCTGTTCTTCCCATATATATTCTGCGGTAAAACTGTGCAAAGTGTTCCTTTTTTTGCAAAATCTCTTTTCTCTATAATTGCCACCACCCATGTCACTAACTGATCCAGTGCACTAAGCACCCACGGCTTGAGGCCTAAAGACCTAAAGCCCCACGCCATGCCATATGCGTTACGGCACATTGTCAGGGGTTTATATGCTGCTGTGAGTATTCTGTAATTGGGTTCAGATTTGTAATCCACCAAGAATGAGATTGAACATTAAAAGAATTGCGCATAATTGTTTTTTGACCGACTAGTATAAAAGTTGTAATGCCCAACTTGATCTAAACTAGCTTTTTTCATCCCCAGTTGTTTTTGGAAATGGCTGGAAAGTAATAGACCCTTGACACTGTAATATCTCTTGTGTGAACCTGGCCTGTTAACATCATCACAGTGTGGGTGCCTGAGGCTCTACTACACCCACTTTGCTCCTCTCCTAGCATGAATAGGAGCAACAAACCAAGGTTTCCTGTGTCATCCAAACCAGAACTGTAGTTTGTTTTCCCTTAAATGTACAAAATAATTAGCAAACCAAGAACAAACCTTTAGGTTTCAATCTAAGCCTATTCCTCGCTGACAAAATGTGATTGGGGATACACTAGCATTACATTATGTCAGTGTGTCCATGATGTTATGCCAACATAACCCAGATATCAGTGTGATGTTACTGACAAAGCAGGCATTTCAAATCCTAAGGTCTCCTAGATGATGAAAACTGAGCGTAGAATTCTGTCCCAAAATATAGTGACATTTCATCATCTGCAACTAGGAATATTGCAGTTCCGTAAGGGCCCCCATTAGTTGCCAGACAGGACCCTACTTGTAGCTGGCTCAAGCAGGCTATGAACAATGCTGTTCATGCCCCAGTGTGCCTGGCAGGAAAGCCTGTTCCTGATGGAAATGGACATAATTAGCATAGCATTTCTGCTAGGTGTGTTGGCATATGTGGGCCCTGTTCCCTCCTTGGCAATAACTATCCTCTGCTGATGAGCTGGATTCCTTACCTCTCATTTCCCCTGCCCTAGTTAATTGGGGGCGGGCAGAGGATGGTGGAGAATGTGTCGGCAAATATGACAGCACATCCTTCATGCCTCCGCAAGCGTTTTTAGCACATGAGCTTGGTGTGCACACTGAATGTTTCTCTCTCTTTTTCGCATGCACTCACTTAAAGGATCACACCTACTTCAGGGTGACCCAAGGGGTGCTCATGCATACCATCTCCTACATGCAACAAAGATGCCTGGTTCTGGCTTAAAAGTGCCAGGTTCTTTTTTGCAGCAGCAGCAGCAGCATGCATAGTGGGGCTATGGGCGATGCCTTAGGTACATGCAACTGCTAGTCTGTGAATGCCAGTTGCATGAGGCAACAATGGGCAGATTCAGAGTTCTGCTTTTGGCATGTGAAAGTTGTTTCTGAATTCCAGAGAGTGCTGCTCATTTGTGCAACCTGCCTGGGTCCTGGACAGATGAGGCTATAACTTTCTATCCATCTCCTTCTGCAGTTAGAATTGCTATTCACATGAAATGCCTACATGTCACATTGTGCACTTTTGCTTCACATTCCCCCCCCCCCTTTGTGTTCAGATTCAGCAGGTGATATGTTTTTTCCCCATGTAACCAGTGGAGAAAAGCAATCCTCATTCTTTCTCAATGTATTTAATACAAGCAGGGTGAAATGGCATCTTTCATATTAAATATTACAAGTGGCAGGTATAATGTGAAAATCTGGTACCAAAAAAAAATATGCTACTACATGCACCTATTAAAATCTTCAGATATTTAGGATTACTATTGTCTTTTAAAGTTGCTCATAAACTTTACAGTTTTATTTATAGAGTTATAGGAGTTTCATCTCAGAAAGTGGACAAATGTTTTAGATTTTGTTGTTTTTTCAGTGTGGTTGGTAAATGGTGGGTCAATCAAATGCATCTAGTTAAGGAAAAAAATGATTGTGTGGTGTCATGAAATTTTGCAGTATTGACTAATGGGTCTATTCTGGGTTTCTTGCAATAGAGTTTTTTGAACTTATATCCAAAGTGCAAAGTAACAGAGCAGATGACCAGCGAGGGCTCCTGAGAAAAGAAGACTTGGTTCTGCCCGATTTTCTTCATTTGCCATCCTGTGGGACTAAGCCTTCTTCATCTACACCCGAAGGGTCTAAAGGCTACAGCAAGAGAATTGCACATCCTGATGTCAAGGACAAATGCATACAGTTAAGTGGCAAAGTGGACACCATGAAAAACAGTAGTGAAAGCTCAGCAGTCAAAATGGCTCATTCTGGAAGCAAGCAAAAACCAGCTGTGCTGGCAACTTGCAGCAGCCAGAAGACTTGCAGTGTTCCTTTTGGTGCCCCACTGTCTCCAATTCCACTTTCGCAGGATGCCACCATATGGAAAAGGCAATCGAAAGAACTGCAGGCTGAAAGCATACAGACTGTTGAGGATGAGAACGTAGCGGACTTGACTCTGGTGGCTGAGGGAGACATTAACAGCCCTAACAGTACGTTGCTGCCATCTCCACCCTCTTCTTCAGACAAAAGCACTCTTGCAGGAGCCAAGTATCCACCTCCCGTGTCACTAACAGATAATCAGGAAAAAACTACCTATGAGAAATCCAAATCAGGTATTTCCAGATTTTAAATGTCTTTAATAAGAAATGATTCCCCATTACATTTGTTTCAGCACTTGTTGCATCTGTTTACAACATGCAGAAAAGTGCAACTGAAGCCTGTCTTTTAGGGCATGTACAGACCGTAGTTCTGAGGGGTAGCACACAGTTTGGCCTCTGTGACCCTTGTCTGCATCCCACTCTGGTCCCTCCTGCCTGTCCACACTGCGGACAGCTGCAAGTTGCGGACCGGCCAGCTTGAGCTACAAGCTCCTTTAAGTACACAAACTCCAAATTGAGAACAGATCTGGTATCACTTGTTTGTCTGTGCACTCATAAAAAGCCTCAATGACCATTTTGCATGTTGGAAATAAATACATTTTTGTTTGGAAGAGCCTTGCAAAACATATTTTTTTCCATTTAAACCTCCAAGACACACTTTTCAAGCATATGCATGCATTATTTGCTGTCACTTCCTCTTTGTGCTGTATACCATTATAAAGACTTGAAGAGGAAAGGGAAAGCCCAGCCTGTTTCCCACTTTTCTGCTGGAAGTCATGGGCACGTCCTCGCAAAGCACATGCAGACAACTTTTTATAGATACTCATCTCTAAAGACACATGCAAATACCAGATGAGGATCACATGTAACATGTTCCTCCTGGGCCACCTTTGAGTTTGCACATGCCAGTGGTGGGCAGGGCCAGAGGCAAAGTGGGCAGAACAGCTAGTGTAAATTTTACCAGGAGGCTGATTTTACACCTACACACATCTCCATCCTCCATCTAGGCAGCCAAGAAGCATTATCAGAATTCAAGGACACAAACCAGCCAGGCAAGGACACTCAAGGAAGGTGCAAAATAGGGGTGGGGAAGGGTGCGGCAGAGGGGGAGCCTGGGGATGGCCAGAAAGAGAGGCCTGGATGGATATGTCTCCCCATCCCAGATATATAACACCTACCTCTGGGAGGAGATCCATACCCCCCTCCACAAAGATGAACCCCTCTACACACACTCAGCAGCAGGCAAATATCAGTATGGACAGCTGGATTATCTGCTGGAAGGCACAGAAATTCAGTAATTGCCAAACGCCTGGTAAGAATGTGGTGCTGGGCGGGGGAGAAAGTAATCTGCCTGCGCTGCTTCCTGCTGTCTCCATTGCATGTGGGCCCAAGGGCTGGATCGCCACCTCTGATGCAACTGACTTATCTTCATTATTCCAATACCAAGTAGAATCATAACTTGCAGAATACAAACACATTCGGTTTGACTGCTTATTTCTTGTTTCTTACCTGTACTTATTTAGTGATTTTCACATGCCTAATTGTTACATGCTAACAAATGACAGCCAAACTCTTCTGTCCTGCTACTCTGAAAAATCAGAAAAGGTTTATGTCTTTCACAATGTTTTTATATATGCTACCATAAAAATTAAACATCAAATGACCTTGTAATTGGTTACGTCCAAATGATAATACATGAAGTGTATTTTGTGGCCTGGTTGTGTACATTTGTGTATATCTATAGTTAGAGCGTGTGTGTTTTAAAAGGGGAGTTTACAAGTCTTATTTTTAAACTGGGGTTCATATGTGAATATCTTCAAATCTTCAAACTGACCTGTATTTAGTGCATGCCATTATCTTCCCGTGAGCTGCAGCTTTTGTTGTTTCTATCTTCTTTTATTCTGTAGCTGCCTTAATGTAGTTTCTGCATATTTTTTGTATCTGAGTTCCCAACCACTACGAAGAGTAATAAACTCTGTTCTTCGGTAATTCATTTTTTTCTTATTCAAAAGTATTTAATGTGCAGAAGCAGATCTAAATGCAATTGGGAGACGTACAGAAAATCAGTGGGGAACTATCCTCCTCAAAGTAGCTTTTCAATTTATTTCCATGGAGGCAATGTCCTATGCAATCTGAGCTCTCGCAGATACCTTGACCAGGGCCCATGTATATTACATTCTATAGCAAGTCATGAAAACCTCATTATCCCTTTAGTGCTTGCAAATTTCTTTCCCCTTTTTGTCTCTTCTTTGAGCCCCCTTTAAGTCTCTTGTACCATTGACTCGTATTAAACTCTTTTATAAAACATGCAACCTTGTATACTTGCAAAATGTTGAAAGAATTTGTTCTGTTATATTTGCATTTATGAAATGGTGTTGTCCATGTCTCCCAACATCCCTATTAATTTGCTTATTTAAGCCTTTATGTATTTTGCCTTTCACATACGGCAAGGCGGTGTACAAAACATCTGTGCTTCAAAGCACAAATTAAATTAAAACATAACATCATGTGCTCAAATCAGATGCCAGCAAAAGCCCTGAGCATAAGCATATTTTCAAGAGGTGCCAAAGCACTTAGCTAAAGGGGAAGATGGTGCTGCCACAGAGAAGGGCCTCCTAGAATCATAGAGTTGGAAGGGACCCCAAGGGTCATCTAGTCCAACCCCCTGCAGTGCAGGGATCTCAACTAGATCATGCATAACAGTTGGCCATCCAACCTCTGCTTAAAAACCCCCAAGGAAGATGCTTCCACTGTCTTAACGACTCTGTTACTCCTTCTGGTTACTGCCAAATGTACTTCTCCAAAGTGCAGCACAACCGAGAGAATCTCCCCAGCTGTTCACAATGAAGGATTGGGGCGGTATGAGAGAAAGCACTTACTCCTTACTAACAGGCAGACTGCCTTGGCATACGCGTTACTTTGCTTTATAACAGGGGCAGGGGAGCCTGTGCCCCCCCAGGTATTGGACTCCAGCTCAAATTGTCCTGGAGCTGCTCTTGGAAAGATTTCTACTGCGGGCACTTTCACACTAGTACCTCTGATATCTCTGTTCCAACATGCATGACTTGCAGCAGCAGCAGCTGCTTTATCAAGTGCCAGAAGTTCACATTCTTGAAGTATAAAGTATAATGCCGCACTGTTGCTCCCAGATTGCCCTTTTATTTCTTTGTTCTGCACACCCTTTTTTTTTTTAATCAAGCCTCTATAAAAGACGCTTGTGGAGGTGGTCATGAAACATTTGGATAGTATGACCTGACTAACAACAGAGGCTTCATAACTATGCCATCTGCACTTGACAGCTTGGCTGTTCTATATTCAGTTTCAACTTTTGATTCACAAGGCAAAAGTGTGAATTTGTTCACCACCTGGTAGAAGTAGCTTCAAATAATTTCTGCTGGGACACATATCTAGCTGGAAGCTGGCTGAGACAAAATTGGGGCTGAATTATATAATGCCACCCCCTTGGCTGGTTTTACCAAAGTGAAAGAATTGACGACATTGGTTTATATGAAAATAAGCACCTCATTAAGAGATCCTATATTTCAATATTATAAATGAGGAAGTTCAGACGCCCCCTCATGTGTAGAGGGGGGGCTGAGAGATTTATCATAGAATCATAGAGTTGGAAGAGACCACAAGGGCCATCCAGTCCAACCCCCTGCCAAGCAGGAAACACCATCAAAGCATTCCTGACAGATGGCTGTCAAGCCTCCGCTTAAAGACCTCCAAAGAAGGAGACTCCACCACACTCCTTGGCAGCAAATTCCACTGTCAACAGCTCTTACTGTCAGGAAGTTCTTCCTAATGTTTAGGTGGAATCTTCTTTCTTGTAGTTTGAATCCATTGCTCCGTGTCCGCTTCTCTGGAGCAGCAGAAAACAACCTTTCTCCCTCCTCTATATGACATCCTTTTATATATAGAGGAAAAAAGGTAAAGGACCCCTGACAGTTAAGTCCAGTTGCAAACAACTCTGGGGTTGCAGCGCTCATCTCGCTTTACAGGCCGAGAGAGCCGACGTTTGTCCACTCCGCAGACAGTTTTTCCAGGTCACGTGACCAGCATGACTAAGCCGCTTCTGGCGAAACCAGAGCAGCGCACGGAAACGCCGTTTACCTTCCACCAGAGCGGTACCTATTTATCTACTTGCACTTTTGGCATGCTTTCGAACTGCTAGGTTGGCAGGAGCTGGGACCGAGCAACGGGAGCTCACCCTGTCGCGGGGATTTCAACCGCTGACCTTCTGATCGGCAAGCCCAAGAGGTTCAGTGGTTTAGACCACAGCGCCACCTGTGTCCCTGTAGGACTGGGGAATTAGAGGAAACGTGTTGTCATGATCCATTCCAGATCTAATCACTCTGGTAAACAGGCTACAACAGGAGACAAACAAGGGGAATGTGATCCTTTTAGCTTTTCTGGATCTTTTTAAAAACCAGAAACCTTTGAAGCAATACTCATACTCTGGGCCTCGGGAAAACAGGCGTAACAATGGCCTCCAAGAACAGGCGGTTTCCATCTCTGAATCTTCCACAATTGTGACAGTATTTCTTGATCTAGATTTAATAACTGACGCAAAAGGTTTCGTTGACATAATTTTATTCAGTTGTCCTTGAAGTGGGCGGAAGTACAGGATGGCCCCTCAGTCCTTTTTGAACATGAACAGCTCAGTATGAGACTGGCCCAGAGCACCAAAATTCAGACTGAGAAGCTGCATCAGGAAGAGTCAGATGGCACAGGACAGATACCCATCTGACAACCAGATCTGTATTTGTTCAGACATACTCAGAGCAGATACTATAGTGAGCTTGGATAAAACAAAGCAGGAAAAAATGGAAAGGCAAATCCTACTAGTCGTCCCCCCTCCTGAACTTTAACCAATGCATCTTCATCTTCTTTGCAGTCTCCAGTGGGCTGATACTGCCAAGAAACATGCAAATTCTTCTGCCTCCTTTCCTTCCCAATGATAGTCCCTCAATGCAAGCTAGGAGGGGAGAGAGTGAGAAATTGAAAAAGTTCAGGATTACAAAACAAAATAAAAAAAAATTCCTTCCAGTAGCACCTTAGAGACCAACTAAGTTTGTTCTTGGTATGAGCTTTCGTGTGCATGCACACTTCTTCAGAAAGCTCATACCAAGAACAAACTTAGTTGGTCTCTAAGGTGCTACTGGAAGGAATTTTTTAATTTTATTTTGTTTTGACTATGGCAGACCAACACGGCTTCCTACCTGTAACAGGATTACAAGAGTTAGGCTTGATTCACTGGGTGTGTGTGTGTGTGTGTGTTGTGTTTTACCGGTATTATCCTTTCTCGCTTTCTCGATGCACATGATGTTCATCCCCACTTGTGTTGACGCTGCTGGTTCTGGCCGTTTATTCCAGGCTTTCTCAGGGCAGATTTGTGCCAAGCTTTTTTAGTTACATACTGCGTTTTCCTACTGCCTATCATCTCATGAGCACCAGCTGCACAGTCTTGATATCGGCGAGAGCGGCTTCCTTCCTGCAAAACCTATTTGGCACTCTTTTCTAAACCTTCCTCCTCTGCCTCATCCTTGGCCTTACAGTGAATCTGTGGGAAGAACGTTTTAGCCTCCATTTCACTTATATGTGATCACGTTAATCCTTATTTTTAGATGCGACTTCTCAGTGTGCTCCTGCTCATCTGCACAGCTCTAAGTATGTTTTTCAATAAATAATGCTTCTATCTGTGTGTTCCTTGAACAGCTACAGGTTACAGGCTGAGCTTCTCCTGCCTGGGATGACAAAGGAAAATAATAATGAAGCATAAAAATGCAGGGAGAGAAGCAGGAAGAGGGGCAACTGGCAGTGTAACACACAATGGGAGGTGGAGGATCATCAGTGGCAGGGGTATTTTAATTTCTTACTTTATTGTATTTCTATCTTTGCACCTCATTTGATCCCCAAAGAGCTCTGGGTGACAAACAGGAAAAGGATCTGGTGACTTCTGTTTCAGTGGTATCTGAAGAAGTGTGCATGCACACGAAAGCTCATACCAAGAACAAACTCAGTTGGTCTCTAAGGTGCTACTGGAAAGAATTTTCTATTTTGTTTAAACAGGAAAAGGGTAAAATAATACATGTTTTTAAAATGAAAAAGTATTTAAAATATATACAAAACAATTACAAGCATCTAAAAACATTAAAGACATTTAAAGAAACATTTCAAAACAGTCACATACGCACACAGCCTAATAATTACAAGGCTGCCGGGTTCTGTATCTTCCAGCCATCAGACTCCTGGCCTGGGTGAACAGGGACTTTTTTTTTTTAATGCCTCTTGAATATTGATAATGAGGAAGATAGAAATAACTCCCCGGGAAGGGCAATTTCACAAATGGGGAGACCACTGAAAATATCCTGACACAAGTTACCACCTGCCGGGCAGCACCCAGCAACTGCAGAAGCAATGGGAGATTTCCAAAGTTCGGCACATCAGTGAGTTATTTTCTGATTTAAATCAACCTGTGTAATGTGGCTGAGGAAAAGGCAATGAGGCTGAAATGGCCTCAGGGTCTCACTGCCACAGAAGCATGCCTTGCACTTCATCAACAGAAATAGGAAGTCTTCACACAGCGGGGCTTAGCTTGGAATGACTATTCCAGCAATGGCAGATGCCCACTGCATCAGGTAGGGCTACTAGGAGAGGAGGTCACAGGGGTGTGTGCCAAAGTTATTCTGGTTTCCTCCCGATCCTCCTCTCTTGCAAAGATGCTGTGGACACTTAAGAATTGCAGTTTTACAAATATGTAGCACCTAACTGAACTGATAAAGTATCTTACCTTGGTTCTGAAGGTGTCTCTGCTGTCACAGTTGCTTCTCTGATGAGGGAAACATTATGCCTCCTCCACCTGTTCTTGTTTTCTCCCTGTTCCCAGGTGGGTAGCCTTTGGTCAAAAAAAAACAACAACAACAACAGTGGGCTCTAAGCTTGGAAAGAATATTTTGTTTTCTCCCTGTCCTCCTTTGCAAAAAACAACAACAACAGTGGGTGCTTTAACTCTTCAGTTGTGCAAATACTTAACAACTTAACTAAATAAATAAATGAGTGTTATAAAGGGACCCCTCACCATTAGGTCCAGTTGCGGACAACTCTGGGGTTGCGGTGCTCATCTCATTTTACTGGCCGAAGGAGCCGGCATACAGCTTTTGCGTCATGTGGCCAGCAGGACTAAGCCGCTTCTGGCGAACTAGAGCGGTGCACGGAAACACGTTTACCTTCCCGCCGGAGCGGTACCTATTTATCTACTTGCACTTGACGTGCTTTCGAACTGCTAGGAAATGAGTGTTGTACCTTGGATAATAAGCTGCAATAAGGTTACCTGTGTGGCCTCCACCTTAGAGCCACCCTGATCCTCTCTCCCTGGTCCTCCCTTTATCCTCTTCACTTGCAAAGAAACCAAGCATCTGTGAACACTGCAGTAGTACAAGCATCTAATAAAACAAGAAAATTATACTGTGGTTCAGAAGAGGTTGATGTAGATGGTTATATTTATTTGCTGAGAGAAGATTACCTGTATCACCTCCACCTCCTCTTGCAGCCACCCCAATCCTCTGCTTCTGCTTCTTATTTCTCTCTTCATCATCTTCTCCTGCAAAGACCAGGATGCTATGTGATTAAATAGGATATTACCTTGGTTCAGAAGAGAACTGTGCAGGCAGCTCAGGGCTGTTGAAGCGGCAAGGCATGGGGGCCAAGCTGTGGGAGTTGGGAGTTGTGTTCCATCTTTGCATCTGTAAATGCACGGGTGAGTCCTCAAAATCCCAAGAAAATCAGACCTACACAGTCCCTTCAAGACACATGACACTGAGAGGTGGATGTTAAGAAGCTTCTCCCCACAAGGCATCTCAGGGTCTTCTTTTCATATCTTCTTGTGCAGAAAGTTCAACCAATTATCTTTCAGATTGGCAAAAAGTTTAATGATCCTACTGTTGAAGTCTGGAATTCCCGGATCATCCATTTCTCAATGGACATGCATAAAGGAGGGAGGACTGACAGAGCAGGTCGGTAAAGAGCCCCGATAGGAATGCTTCATTTGCGAGTGTTGCACCTGCAGTGGACTGGAAAGTTCAGTGGCTTTCATGCCTGTTGAGGCTGAAGAATTGACATTTTGATTTTCTATTTACAGAAAATAATTAATTGTGGTTGCGATCCTGTACACACTTAAGTCCTGTTAAACTCAATGCAGCTTACTTCTAAGTAGATGTGCATTATTATTATTATTATTATTATTATTATTATTATTATTATTATTATTATTAATTATTATTATTATTAATTTCTATACCACCCTCCATCTGAGAATCACAGGGTAGTTTACAATATATGGATTGCATAGGATTGCACTGTAAGTCGTAACCAGCAAGGAAGACTGATGAAGCTGTTAGCAAGACAGAAAATGAGGATGAATTTACAAATTTAGGGGGAGGGAATCATTTCAGAATACTGCAGGTAGGGTTGTCACATGTCTGAATGTGGAAAGCTCTCTCCAGAGAGGCTCCCCTGGTGCCATCATTACATGCCTTTAGGCACTGGGAAAAACATTCCTCTTTACCCAGGTCTTTGGCCAACAAATAATCTATAGCTTGTTAAAGCTGTGGGTGGGGTGGGGGTGGAGACTGTTACTATGATTAATTTATTATTCTTCTGTCTGTTGTTATACTTTTTATTATTTTTTATTATTGATGCTGCGTAAAATGTGGTCTTAATGTTGTACACTGCCATGGGATGTTTTGATAAAGGGTGATATAAAATAAATAAATAACAACAACAACAACAACAACAACAATAACAAATTGCTAAAATAGTAGAGCAACTTTTAAAAGGCAGTAGTGTCCAATAAAATAAAATAAATGTCTGGCCAAAGCTAAGATTTTGGTGCTGGAAAAGTGTAAGATTCATTGGCAGGCGAGCCTCTGTAAAGCAGCAAAACAAAAAAGGCCCATTCCTTTTTAGCCACGCAGCTCACCTCTGAAAGTGGCAGTACAATATGACATTCCATGAATGTACCGTCTGCGTTGAAAACAGGTGAGCTGCACAGATCAACACATAACACAAGCACGTTTCCCAATTTATTGGAATTAGTATGGCTACAATTGTAAATTACCTAGAAGCAGGGGCGTAGCAAGGGGTCGGGGGGTCGGACCGCCCCGGGTTCCATAATGGAGGGGGTGACAAATTATCAAGGAACAATTTTTTTTTTGAATTGAATTTTTTTTGAATTTTTTTTTTAAATGCCTGCTCCGAAGGTCTTATCTTACTATACTAGGGATTATATAGCTATATATGAAATTTCATGCATATCGGTTAATATCTTGACCCTCCTCCACCAAAATAGCTGTTCACTTGGCTGTTTTCCTATGTCGAAGGCTGAAATTTCAGTTCAGAGAACACTTACTGTTCCCAACCCTAACCCTGTGGAAAGCCATCTAATTAGACTTTGAGATGTTTTTAGGAGGTAATTTAATTATTGTTTGATTTTATACCAATGTTATGTATCTGATGTTAGCCACCCTGAGCCCGACTTAGGGTGGGATATAAATAAAAGTTTTTTTATTATTACTTGTTATTATTCCTTTGTAAGAAAATATGAAATAACGTAAAACCATTTTTGCAGGGGGGGATCAATGGGGGGTTGACAAGAAATTTTCCGCACCGGGTACCACCTGACCTTCCCATGCCTGGGGGGGGGGGTAAAAAAAAATTGCCCCTGGGTGCCAATTTACCTTGCTACGCCCCTGCCTGGAAGTATTTGCCCCCACTTCTGACTGCATAAATTTCAGCTTATGCAAAAGGTCTTCAGTCAAGTGATACACAACCTTTAGCTAGGGAAGGCAGAGAAATTCAATTGGCTTCGCATTTAAAGGCAGACCTACCTGATCGGCATTTTCCAGAACAATAAACAACCCAAAACACTGCCCCCCTTCAAAATTGGCACTTCTCTGAATTCTGCAGTGCATTTCTCCAGCCAAGTAATGTGCACGAAAATTAAGAAATCAGGTTAAAGTTTTCATTTATTAGTGAAAATGGCATACAAAAATGCATTATGTAAGGAAAAATTGCTTTGAAAAAAATGTGCATGTAGGCAAAACTGAATATATGAAGACAAACCTTCACTAAAACACTGCTAGGTTTTAATGATGACTTTTTTATTTTTACAAAAACAATTAAATAAATCACAAACTGATACGGCAATATGGAATGGGAAAATTAGAATGAAACTGAAAGTGACGTATTTGGTTATGCCTTTCTTTAGCTCTTCATTAGAAAAGCAAATAATCTTGGAAAGAAGGGTTACCTGCTCGTGTAAACGATGAACCCCATCAATGTAATGTTTATATATGAGTAGCTTGCTGCAGCTGCAGTTCCTTTGCTAACCAATACATTTGTGGCCTGGTATTCATCCAACATCTCATCTTTTCCTGTTTTTTGTGTGTGCAATAAACTTTCAAAATACAACTTCCCTTGTCCACGCTAGGTCAAAACTAGCTCTGAGGTCTGTCGGTCATAGCCCCATCTCTTCTTTTTAACAAATTTGTATTTCACACATTGCAAACAAATGGAAATACAATAGCCATTATCCGTTGCCTCCGGACACATTCAGCATTCAAACATATTACTTAATGTAACCCCTCCACTGAGAATATTGAGCAGTTGGTATAAGAAGTTCTTGATTGTCGTCATTAGCATAGTTAAAGAAAGGGGTCCATGTTTAGTGGAAGGGTGTTTCTATTTGTTATGCCTTTAATTGCCCTCCTGTGTCTGATGAAATACTCAGACATTGCTGTATCCCAGATATTATTTCCCCATATGCAGGGTTGTAGCTATGGGAGGCGGGCCTAGCCAGGTCCCCTCCCCAGGTGAAACCTCCAGAGGGGCACCATTGAGGCTCCCTGCCTGTGTGTGTGTGTGCAAATGCGTACTGGGGGGTGCCCAACTGGGTCTTTGACCCGGGTGAAATAAAGGCTAGTTTCACCCCTGCCATGTGTTCAGGGGTATTTCAGTCTAGTTCTTCCATTGCTGGGGGGTGCCCAACTGGGTCTTTGACCCGGGTGAAATAAAGGCTAGTTTCACCCCTGCCATGTGTTCAGGGGTATTTCAGTCTAGTTCTTCCATTGCTGAGCTACCTATCACTAATCGTGCTGCGGTCAATAAGAAGACTACTAGTTTTCTGTGGCACAGGGTGGAGCCTAAGTAGAGCTAAGTAGAGCTAAAAGATAGTAGAGAGTTAAAAGATAGTAGAGCTAAGGCAGGACTTGGAGAAAGGGCTTGGCCTGTAATTGGGGCTATAATGGAGAATACTCTATCCCAAAAGTTTTTAACTTGGAGGCATTCCAACCCAGCTTTCCACACCCCCTTCCAACATAAAGAGTAAAGGGAAAGGGTTATCCCCCCCCCCCCAGCCTGATTGCGTCCTGTGCCATCATGCCACCGGAGGATGGCCTTGAGCAAGGCCTCCTGTAAGCAAGCGGAGGTGTAGCCTCATCTCTTAAGTGCTTATTTTGCATTATATGGGGAAAGCATTCCCAGACGAAAATGGAGGGCCTGGGACGTGAGTCCCTAAGGCTATTTCAGGGACACTGTGCATATCCTGTGAAAGAACAATCCCTTACCAGCTGTAGATGCAGAAGGAATTTAAAAGTCAAGACATAAGAGGCAGGGGCGTACCCAGGATCAAAACTAGGGGGGGGGCAAGCCATGGTCGTTCAGGTTGTGACATTTCAGCACGGAAAAGGCGAATGAAACCAAAATTTTAAGAAAATTATATATAATTATAGCAGTGCTTTATTACGGTAGTTATTACAATTATTTGCTTGAATTTTTTTTTTTAATTCTAGTTACATGTCTACATCAACAGTGAATGCTAACTAATGCCTCGTATTCAACTAAAATACTGATCAACTAGCGGCGGGCGGCTCAGTTTATATAGTGACGCGGAACTCACTAGACCCCTCTAGAAGATTCCCTCTTCTCTCTGCTAGAGCCCGCTAGAGACCTCTCCCTCCCTTGAATCCCACTGGCTGGCTGACATAGATTCCTCCTACCAGTCGCTAGGTGGCTCTATATACTTCTCGGTTTTTACACCATTTCATGTGGTAAACACTTTATTCGCCATCGCCCTACCTAATTTTGTTTCGTTTCATCACTTAAACCATTTATTTATTTTTTGCTTCTGGGGGGGGCAGCTGCCCCCCCTGCCCCTCGCTGGGTACGCCCATGATAAGAGACATAAAAACATTAAGTATCTGCAAGTGATACAGTGTCCAGTGGGATCTACTCCCATGTAAACATGCAATGGGTTGCATATATTACTTACGGAAGGAATTGTGGGCCCTTTTTGGCTTAAATTTATCCTGAAACTAAGCTTCTAATACTGAGCAGCCTTCTTGGACAGGGTGGCTTGGCTTTTAAAAGTCTGCTTGGGTTGGTTCATGTTGTATTTGGTAAAAAGGAAAAAGGTACAGTAGATATGATAAAATAAAAAAGGAGAATTCCCTGGATGACTAGATCCAGGTTTGGGGCAGGTATTCTTTGGGGTGAGAGCCCCAGCAGAGATTTAAAATCAGAAAATGCTGTGGTCTTAACCCCTCCATGCAATAATTAAGCATTTTGGTTATATGAGGCTGGATATATCCCACATTTTGTTAACTGCCTTCACTCTCAGAAATCTTCAATGATACGTAAGGAACTGGAATGGTGATTTGATTACCAAATATCTTATACTGTATTATTTGCTTTTATAGCTATATTTGATTATTCTGATCACATGTTTTTGAATGAGAATGCTGGCCTATTATGATTACATTATTTGGAAGCTTGTAAATAATGCATTTATAATTTTATCAATTTTTGTACGTATTCATTACTTTTTCTGCCATGACAGATGTGCAAAGCAATGTATAAATTTACAACTAAAATCACAAAGTTAGTTCTACGTAATCAGCTCAGATATATTAAACTTTAGTATTTTGCACCACAAAAATAGGATAGCAAAATATCCAATTGTGATAGATTGTAAAATTTGACTTGTGTAAAGCGAAGCATAATAAATATTATCCCCTTTTTTGTCTTTTTCTTTCCCTTTTTGTTCTAGGTGTGAGCCACAGAAAGAAAAACGATGTGCAAGTAGCTGGAGGAAACCTTTATGAACAAAGTTCTAAAAAAACTAGTCACAACTTTAATGCTGCTGAATTTAGGGGGGAAACGTTCAGAAATGAACTCCCTGTAAATTGTGTAATAGATGTGGATAGAGTTGCTCCAGAAGATGCCCTGGCATGGTCTTGTAGTGAATCCGAAGGGAACCTCAGTTTTGACGGCTGTATTGCAGAGTTAAAATCTTGCCGAGGGAGGATGCGAACAGGTGTCTACAGGACATCAGATCTTCCATCTCTTATTGCTGCTAAGAGCGAGAAAAATAAGGATGAGGAATGTAAAGCAACATTTGTATGAAATTGTAATATGCATGGCTCCAGAAACTTCTTTCTCCGAGGTCATTGCAAGCACTAGTACACTTATTGCCTTTGGAACATAAACACAAGCTGCACAATTCCCTTTTACTAGGAGACAGCGAAACATGTTGACAGCACCTGAGATAATCCAACCCAAAAAAACAACAGTCTTGTTATAAAATTTACTGAAAAAAACATACACAAATTAGTACCTAAATATGTTTTAAAATACATAGTTTTGAATGTATCTTCTCACAAAACAGGCATGTCAACTCAGCGGGGCCAAGGTAGTTCTCCCCACCCCCTGGTATTTTTGAGGGAGCTGAGCTGAGCCAATATTTAGGGGGCATTTGGCTCTGCTCCCTGACATCGTGCAAGCTGTCACACAGGATCACATAGGGCCCCCCATCCCCTTAAAAAGATGGCCCCTCTGTCACAAAATATGCATATATATAAACATAAGCATATATAAATGTATTTTATCATAAAATATACCGGTACATTTTAAATGCATTTTAGTAATTTCTTGGGATGAGAGCTGCATTGCAAAATTCGAAGACGTTCGATATCTGAAGGTTGTTCTCATCTACATAATAGTCTGGGCAGTGTGTATAAAGTCAGTTTGCAATTTGCATTCTCATTCACAAAGATCACACTTCTTGAAGGTCCCTCACCTGAACTTCTCTAGCTATTCCCTTCCAGATATAAACATTTAAATTAACTTAAAATTCTTAAGGCTAACGAGACGTGAAGTTAAATGCGTTGTTTAAAGTGTTGCTGTTGTTGTTATTGTTGTTAAATGCGAATAGAATCAGCAGGAGGGAAATGCCTGCTGTGAGCCTAATAATTATTACCCACCCACTCAGCTGATTCTATTTACATTTTGTTAAAACCTGCATGTTAAATCCACAGATCCATTTAATCATGTCTCTAGTCTTTCATGGGTTGAATATCAACATTCATGCTGGGAAATAAGTATGGTAAATGAAAAGTACATAGGGTCACCCGCTGCATATTGGTAGCTCCCTGAATATAATAGTCCAGGATATCTATTCCTGCCCTAGTTCAATATCTTATCCTATGAAAGCTTTTTTTGTGCTACGAAACGAACAAACAAGTAAAAATACATATATATTGTCTCCACTGTCAATCCATAGACTCTTTTTCATTACAAGTTGAGGCTGGCAAAGGAGACAATTTTAATACAAACTAGACAGTCCAAAATGGGGATGGGCATCATGTGGCTCTCAAGTGTTGTTGAGCTACAATAATCCCTGACCGTTGGCCATGCTGACTCTGGCTGTTGAGCTACAGAGTCCAGCAACATCTGTAAGGCCAAAGGCCCCCCACCCCAAGATTTATAATTCTGAAATTATTCTGTGCTGTATAAGGACATAGAAGGCCCTCAGAAACTAGTATGGAGAAATTCTGTATCTCCAGACTGGAAATTTTATCAGTAGAAGAGAAGGCCTTAGGAAGTAGCTCCCAAAGTGAAGTGGGAAGAGAAGACTGGTGAAATCCTGTCCCATTCTGTGCACCATTTTCCTGGCTACAATTACTTAAGTGGGACAAACAATGACAACATTGTGGTTCCATAGAATGGGCAGAAATTAATGCAGACAGTGGAGGTGCATTCTTCAAGCTAAGATAGGTACAGCCAACTCTCAATTTACACACGGGTTATGTTCCCAGGCACCACACGTTCAAGTGAAATTGCATATATTTGAGACACCATTGAAAAAGCCTGCAAACACCCCGTTTCGCCCCTTTATGTGACTCTTTGGGTCATTTCCAGGTTTGGCACAATACACACATGCGCAGTCATGCACATATTGGGTGTGTCTAAAATGGATGCTGCCTGTTGTCGTCTCCTTATACTTGGTAGGTGTGTATATGTAGCATGAGAAGCACATATAAATATGGGAACACTTTCATTATACAATTCAGCTGAAATTTTTACAGGAAAATGTTACAGGAAACTGTCAGAACAGACCCATGGCTGGTGGTAGGAATCCAGCTGTGTGGGGCTGCACAGCCAGTGTTGATCTTGTTCTGGACATCGGATAAAAGGAAAACATTAGTGTCAGTATGATCACTTTGGGCCTCTCTTTCAGCCAATAGGAAGCAGCCTCTCAGTTTTTCAGGTGATGCTAAATGTAATAGTGAACTTGCCACATTTGCAAAGTACATTCCACAACAAAAAACATATAGACCAACAGTCCTATATTGCTGAATCTGGAGAGCCATGCATTTAAGTGGAAGAAAAAGAAAGAAACTGTTTTGGTGTGTCAACTGCTTTTTCATCTCAATTCATCTCAATGATCTATTGAACTGCAAATATTTTGCCCTCTGGAACCAATCTTAAATTTTCGTTCGGAATTTGAGTAGTGAAAATCTGTCATTGGGAAATATATGTACTGTAATTTAAATATCAGATTGCCCATCACTCTTCAAAAATCATGGTCCATTTTTTCTTTTCAGATTGCCCAATCACTCTTCAAAAATCATGGTCCATTTTTTCTTTTCAATGATCTATTATTACAACTTACATAAAACTTTTTTTTAATACTTTTTGATCTATTATTACAACTTACATAAAACTTTTTTTTAATACTAAATTTATTTTGATCGAAGTAAGAAATAAGAAATGCAATTTGAGCTTCAGAATTAATCCAGTTGTGTGTGTAAAACAAGAATTCAGTTTAGCTTACGGTAATTAAGAGCACGACATCTTGTTATAATGATGCTAAGGAATCAGTCTACAGTGTAATATACGAATGATCATGTAATCTGCTTGTATGATATTAAAGCAATATTAAATATTTCAGTCTTTCCTGTTCTTTCCATGTGAAAAGAACTATGAGGAGTGGTGCCTTACACTGTTTTTTTTTTAAAAAAAATCTACAATAGGAAGGAAATTAAGGCTGAATCCCCACAAGCTCACACCGTCGTGGGGATTCAAACCACCGACCTTCTGATCAGCAAGCCCTAGGCTCTGTGGTTTAACCTACAGTGCCACCCGCATGCCACAACTCTTAGTGTACTCTAAAAGGCTCTATTCCCCTCCTTTGAAGAATCGGTTGTCCATTACATCCACCAGTACTGCTGCTGATTTTCTCAAGGGGTTATGAGTATGTTTCCACATGGCCAGTTGTTCTGCTCTGCTAGGGATTTCTTTGGTTGTTTTGCAAGTCACTTTCCATTGGAAATAGGTTACAAAATCCCATTTATAAAAAATGTGGTGAATATGCATTTGAGTCTTTTCATGTACAGACAGGGATAAAACAATTACATTTGTATTACACAGGGCAGCTGGATCTGTGTTGAAACAGGCCAGGATCTCTAGTGTGCGGTGCCTGCAAAAAATAAAAATAACTTCCTAGTATATGAAGCTATTCTAAATCCTTGATGTGGATCAGGGCAGGAATATAGCCTGCCTCTTGAACGGCCTTCAGGCTTCACCTCCTACAGATTGTCAAGTTATGTGCTCAGCTGATGGCTCCTTCCTAAACGGGGAATTTCCCTACGCAAGAGTTACAGATTCCTTTCACTTGACTTGCCGTTGGATCTTGCTGAAAACAACCTATTGGGGTCAACAGCTCTGTAGAAAGGGACACATTTAATTTACAACTAAAATGTGAACTCCCCCAGGGTGGCAGAGGAGGCTGCAGCCTACTCAAATCTATAGTCAGAGCTTTCTTCCTTTGCTTTTAAAGCTATAAACCTATTGGAAACATGTCGTGGGGGTGTCTAATATGCTAATGAACAACGTGGGTGGAAAAGCAGAAGCTCTAGTACATCTAAAAATGTAACCCTGAATAAAGTGCAAATGAGTTTATTCTAAACTCCTTCAACTTGGTTGGCAGAATTTCAAAAGTGGGTGCATTTGAGATTATATATATATATAACCAACACCAAAAATTCCACTCAGAAATCTAGCTGTGTATAGATAATTATTTCAGAAAACACAGGGCATGATCCACAACCCTGCAGACATTTCCCTCCCTATGCAAGTGCTTTTTGCAGATAGACATGGGTGGCGCTGTGGTCTAAACCACTGAGCCTAGGGCTTGCCAATCAGAAGGTCGGCAGTTCAAATCCCCACGACGGGGTGAACTGTAAGGGAGACAGAGATCCAAATAAGCAACCATTATTTGTGGTGTGACACCCCTTTTGCTTGTATTTATTTTTGTTTCAGATTTGTCATGGCCAGTGGCTAGTACAATAAAGTTATTTGGATCGGATCCCATTGCTCGGTCCCAGCTTCTGCCAACCTAGCAGTTTGAAAGCACGTCAAAGTAGATAAATAGGTACCGCTCCGGCGGGAAGGTAAACGGTGTTTCCGCGTGCTGCTCTGGTTCGCCAGAAGCGGCTTAGTCAGACTGGCTACATGACCCAGAAGCTGTACGCCGGCTCCCTCAGCCTACAGAGCGAGATGAGCGTCGCAACCCCAGAGTTGTCTGCGACAGAACCTAATTTACCTTTACCTTTTAAGTCCTAGCAAACTAAGGCAAAAGTGGAAGAGGGAAAGTAGGGGAAGGTGTCCATCAAATTCTAGTACCTTCATGCAGAATCTTCAGGAATGGGCTGTGGCCTCTTGTTCCCTTCTTACCAGGGCATGGAAAGATGCTGAAGTGCCTTACTGAAATTGTCTCTGTTGTCCATATGCCTTTGCCATCCTGGGATGGAGTCACCTCACTGCCTGAACTTACTATTATGAGGTTAAAAAATAATAATTCAGCAATTCATGGTGGGGATTTGGGATTGTGAGGCTCAGATACCTTCAGAGTGCTCTCTAGATAAATAATGTTATGAGTTGTGGGGGGCAAGGAGTAGGTTGTATGCCGAGACCCTTCTAATTCCTGGATCCAGCAAGTGTTAAAATCTCAGCAAGGATTATTGAACTAGCCAGACAAGTAATGGTAATGGCCCTCTGAGAATGGGGCAATAAGGTTACAAAAGAAGTGCTCCTTGCCAGATAGCAAATGGGTGGGCCTGGGTGGGCCTCCCTCCCTCAACTTGCTGGTAGTGAGTTAAGGAAAGACAAAGGCCAGAGCTGAGGGGTGGGTGGGTATACGCTAGAAGTCGGAGGAAGGAGCAGGCTCTCCTGTGAAGGAGAGCGATGATATAATATAAATTTTTATTTATACCGGGCTCAGGGCGGCTAACAACAAATATAAAACATTGATTAAAAACGGCTTAAAAACAGCATAAAGTACAACATAAATGTAGCATCGCCAGGGCTAACTGGCCAAGTTAGTCCTGCTAGGGCCAGCAAGGAGACCAGGGAAGAGTTTAAATGTGGGGTCCCAGAAGGGTTTCTTCATAGAAAAAGGGAAGGGAAAAAGGAATGGAGGATCAGGCTAAATTGAAGGCCAGGCAGAATAGCTCTGTCTTACAGGCCCTGCGGAAGGAGATCAAGTCCTGCAGGGCCCTAGTCTCATGGGACAGAGCATTCCACCAGGTCGGAGCCATCACTGAAAAGGCCCTGGCCCTGGTGGAGGATAATCTGGCTTCTTTAGGGCCCGGGACCCTTAAGCTATTATTATTCATGGACCTTAGGGTCCTCTGCGGGACATACCAGGAGAGGCGGTCCCGTAAGTACGAGGGTCCTAGGCCACATAGGGCTTTAAAGGTCAAAACCAGCACCTTAAACCTGACCCGGTACTCCAACGGGAGCCTTCAATCACTTTATTTCAGCTTTAAGCTCACCGGGAGCCAGTGCAGCTGGTAAAGCACTGGGTGAATATGCTCCCGTGGCAAGGACCCCGTGAGGAGCCTCGCTGCAGCATTCTGCACCCGCTGGAGTTTCTGGGACAGTTTCAAGGGCAGCCCCACGTAGAGCAAGTTACAGTAGTCAAGCCTGGAGGTGACCATTGCATGGGTCACTGTGGCCAGGTCGGGGCGGGAAAGGTAAGGGACCAACTGCTTGATATGGCGATGTCCGATTTCTGCTCAACTCCAAGGCTGTGGCTATGGGTGAAGCAAAAGTCTTTTCTGGCTCCCTTTCCTAGGGGACGAGAGCTGCACATGGGCACCAGCTTGAGCAAAGTCCAGGGAACGAAAACCCCGAGGGGCCACTGCTGCATGGACTCCAACACCACAGGTTCCTTCCTTGACGCCATCAACAAACTAAGTGGAGTTACCAATCTCCACAAGGGAAAGTGTTCCAAGGCATCCCAATCGCATAGTGTCCCATTGGGACCAAGCGTGGGCTGATGCCTTTCCTAAAAGCGATGCGTTCGAGTTCTGATTACCACCTTAACCCAATAAAGAGAAAACCTGAACCTTTGCTACGTAAACTGTAAATCTGACGTTGAAACCATGTACAGTGGTACCTCGGGTTACAGACGCTTCAGGTTACAGACTCCGCTAACCTAGAAATAGCACCTCAGGTTAAGAACTTTGCTTCGGGATGAGAACAGAAATCACGTGGTGACAGCGGGAGGCCCCATTAGCTAAAGTAGTGCCTCAGGTTAAGAACAGTTTCAGGTTAAGAACGGACCTCTGGAACGAATTAAGTACGTAACCAGAGGTACCACTGTATAATTATCTATGAATGTCATCCGTCTGCCTTCCAAACAGGAGTTCACCTCCACCCTCAAATCCATTTACATTGTAAAGGGAAAAAAACAATGTAAAATAGCTTTCACAACACATCAGAATGTCAGTTCTCGGACCCGATTGTTTCTCTCCTGAATGATGTATTATGTGTTTTGTGTTTTTCTCAACTGAACTGCCCTGAGATCTATGGATGAGGTGCTAAATAAATAAATAAGGATAGACTCTTATAGATTTGACATGAACTCTATTCAAAAACCTGGGGATCTAAATACCAATCCGGATTTCCTGTTCACTGCTGGTTGTTCTGGTTATTCTGGAGTATGACAAATAATGGAAAGGCATGGAAACTTTGGGCAAATATTGATCAGCCCAAATGGGAACTAACCTAAATTCTTAACTGTTCAGGATGCGGCATATTTAGTCCATCCTTGGGCCTACGTTTTGTGTGTGCTTTCCCCGAAATGTTTCTGAAACCAATATTTACCTCAGTACACAAACACATTACTTATTAACATTGCTGAATGAGTGATTGCTTAAAAAGTTAAACATGCTCTCTAACGCAGGGAGTTTCCATAAGCGCCAATGTTGATTAGACTTCCCACTTTGGATTTTCAGATACTGGAAGGCCCACTCCTCCAGGAAAATTGCAGGGAGTTGCAAAAGAAGAAAAGAAAAGAGAAATAAAAAGGTGAAATATGAAAGTCTACATTTGCTCCATGGTTGTTACCCTCTCTTTGGCTTTAAGCAGTGCTCCTGAGCGAAGGGTAAGTGTGCCTCTCCATTTTCTTCCCACGACATTATCATAAACATGCTTGCTTAGAAGCATAGCCCACCAATATTTAAAGAACATACTCTTTAGTAAATGTGCTGCAAATGTCCCGAAACCTGAACGTGTTTTGGCACTGGTGTGCACTGCATTTAAAAAAGTGCAACAAAGAACCTTAAGCATGGCTGCCCTGAAACTGGAGGGCCAGAGCACAGAATCAAGGAGGACTTTCATAGAATTGTAGAGTTGGGAGGGATCCTGAGGGTCATCTAGTCCAACCCCCCGCAGTGCAGGAATGTCAGCTAAAGCGTCCTGTGCATACCTTACAGTTTGTCAATATCCTTCTTAAATTGTGGTGCCCAGAAGTGGACACAGTAATCCAGGTGGGGCCTGACCCAGGCAGAAGAGAGCAGGACTATTACTTACATTGATGCTTAATGCAACCTAGAATAACATTAGATTTTTTTTGCCACTGTATCCCCCCTGTTGACTCATGTTAAGCTTGTGGCCTACTAAGACCCCTATCACGTGTATGACTGGCAAGCAAGGTGTTCCCCCATCTTATATTTGTGTAATTGGTTGTTCGTGCCTAAGTGAAGAACATTTGCCCCTATTGAAATTCATTTTGTTAGTTTGGGCTCAGTTCCCAAAGTCACCTGGAATCCTGGTTCTGTCTTCTGTGGCATTTGCCATCCCTTCTGGATTGGTGTCATGTCAGGGCCGTCTCATCCATTTGGGCTGGTGGCGCGGTGCACCAGGGCGCCGGGCCCCCAGGGGCATCCCCGCGAGCCCGCCGGCATACCGGGCGCCCCCTCCCCAACCCGACCCCACGGACGGGTGGGCGGGGCGCTCGCGCGCCGGCGGCACAGCCCCGTCTTTGAGCGCAGCGAGCGGGGGGGAGCCGCGGCCCCGCCGGCGGCCTCCCGCCCCCATGGACGGCCGGGTGCTTGCGCCGCCCACGCTCTCCCCCAGATGCCCGGACGTATGGGGGCACCGGAAGGATTGAGCCTACCGGCATACCAGCCGCCCCCCTCCCCAACCCGCCCCCGCCCCCAAGGACGGTCTGGCGGCCGGGCGCTCATGCGCCAGTGGTGCAGCCGCTGCCGCCCATGCCGGTCCCAGGCGGGCTGTGAGCCGGCTGCCCTCGCCTCCCGTCCCGGGAGCACTGGAACGGCGCGCAGAGCCCCGCGCCGCTCCAGCGCCACGCCCCTCATCCACTGCTCGTCCATCCCCCCTCCCGAGGGGCGGCAAGCGCGAGAGGGAGGCGGCGGAGAGGCGGTTTGCCTGGGGCGCCGGAGGGATCGCTGCGCCACAGCGGCCGATCTCCTTAAGACGGCCCTGTCTCATGTGCAAATTATAGGCTCATCCCCTCAAATCCTTCATCCAAGTCTTTATATAGATGTTGAATAGGGCTCCCAACTGCAGGGCATTCCCAGATGTATTAACAGGCCTGTTGCAGGGTTTATGTGTGTGAGAGAGAGGCAAAAGCCAAAAGACTGCCATAGACTGCTGCCTCAGTGCCTCAGCCGATTTAGTTGTTTTTAAAAGGCAATCCCTGGCGGCTCTTCTGCCAATAGGAACTTTGTACTGATAAAATCCTCCATAAAAGCAAACTCGTTCTTCATTGTTTTATTTGTAGGAAGGAAGTAACAGTTCTGGTACTGAGCCAGGAGAATCCAAACATGAAGTTCATCACTCCAGAGGTACCAAAGATGCTTTAATGTAAGGTTACCAGATGTCCCCGTTTCCCAGGGACAGTCCCTGGATTTACAGATCAGTCCCCATACAAAATCCATTGAAGTTGAAAAGTGTCCCCGGATTCATTGAAAAAAATCTGGTAACCTTAGTTTAATGTGCCTCCCAAACAAACTACGCCTTTCTTTTTCTTTCTTTCTTTCTTTCTTTCTTTCTTTCTTTCTTTCTTTCTTTCTTTCTTTCCTTCTAGCTTGCTTTCACAGTGTGTAAAATTGCTCGCTGGACAGCTTCCAAGACAGATTCCAAGGGGTTATTTCCAGGGGTGTAGGTAGGGGGCGGACTGACCCAGGTTCCATAATGGAGGGGGTGACAAATTATCAGGGAACAATTACTGCCCTACTAGGGCGGTTCATAAAAAACTTTTTTTAAAAATGCCTGCTCCAAAGGTCTTATCTTACTATACTAGGGATTATATAGCTATATATGAAATTTCATGCATATCAGTTAGTATCTTGACCCTCCTCCACCAAAACAGCTGTTTACTTGGCTGTTTTGCAGGGGTGGGGAATCAATGGGGGGGTTGACAAGAAATTTTCTGAAACGGGTACCACCTGACCTTCCTACACCTCTGGTTATTTCCATGATCCAGCTGAATTGATACGGCAAACTGGTTGCAACTGAGGCTTTTTTTTTTTCTTATTCTTTTTTCCCCCTTTTCTTTTCTTTCTTTTTTCTTTTTTCTTTCTTTGTTCTTGCTGTTTTTGATTGGTATGGGATACTGTAATGGGTTACAGTGCGAAAGGAAGACACTGACAACTATAATATTATTGTAAATAATTTTATTGGCACTGAAAGGTTCTCTGTTCATGTTTGTCGTTTGATGTATCTGAAATTCTGGAATTTTGTTTGTGGAAAATTTAAATTATGCAAATAAAAATTATTAAAAAAAAAAAAAGAGGCTGGATTCCCAGTGAGAGCCGTTCTGCTTAGTTCTCGTAATATGAGAAGGTGGTCAGCCACCTTGCCTTCCTCGCCACAAGGTGGCACCCCAAGACCTCGCAGGCCTGGGAAGGGGACCTCCTCATTGCGTCTCCTCTGCATCACCTCTGGCTGGGCTGAGGAGATCTTCAATTCACTTGAAGCGCTTGCATTCCTCAGTTCTTTTCCCAGCTCTGGTTCGCCCACAATATTCATGTCTATGGAAATGGATAGTCTCTCTGCTTCTAGGAACTGCATGGCGGTGGGCAACATATGCCCAATATACTGCAGTCCCTCCAATATAATGAACTTCCTACTGTCATTTACTCACTAGAAAAATATTAGGGTTCATAATTTATGCTCTTGGAAGTCGGAGGCAGCATACTTCCGAACACGCATTGCTGGGAACCAGGCCTATGCAGAGGGAAAGGGGGCACCCAGGGGGCTAAGCCAGGGGTGGGGGTGGGGGTGGAGCGCCAGGGACCAGCTGCTTTTTGGTTTGAGTTTATACTTTATTCTAACAAGACGTAGGGCGTAGTAGGAAGGGGGGTGCGGGCCACCCCAGGTGTCATCCTTGAGGGGGGTGACAAAATGGCACACCGCGGGGGTTGGCACTTACCATGGGGCCTGGCCTGCAGTGTGCCCGAGCCACAAGTCTCTCTTGGGAGTGACACGGTGGCTTGGAATTTTAAATTGTATTTAAAAGAGCATTGTAAGATTGAAAATTTGATATATTTTGAGGATAGGATAGGCTGTAGAGGTGAAGTTAGATAGTTTTGAGTTTAAGTGTTAGGAGTAGGATAAGAGATAGATTTAATTATTTTGATATTGATATGATATAGGCTAAGAGATAAGAGATGTTAAGTGATAAGTTGTTGTTAGAAAATAGATAGAATTATAAGATTTTGGAAGTTACAAAAAAGGTATTCACAAGGGACGCAGAAGGAGGAGATAGGAGGAAGTCCAACTAAGATGTGAGGAAAATACAAATTTTTAAAGATAGTAAGTTGTAATTTTTGTAGTGTGTTTTTTGTTGTTGTTATTGTAGTGTTATGTTGTTGCGGTTGTTGTTTTTCATTATGTTAAATTTTTTTAAAAAAAAATTATTAAAAAAAAAAAAAAAGACACGGTGGCTCGGGGCCCCGCACTGCCCAAAACGGCAGCGTGGGGTTTGCGTCCACCAGGCAGACTCCGTGGGCAGCTCGCCGAGCCACCCCCCTGGGCGGATCGCAATGCCGCCCTTATGCAGTGCCCCTGCGCGTGAATTGCCGCAGCGCCCCTGTGGGCGGCTCACCATGCCCCCGCCCCTCTGGATGCGAGAGCAGCTAGCTACGCCCCTGCTCCTACCCCGGGCCTCAGACAAGCTCCACATGGGCCTGTTGGGAACTGCAGAAGGGGAGAAGGTCCTGTTTTCAGGTTTCCCATTAGGCACCTGGTTGGTCATAGTGATGGACTAGATGGGCCGGAGCCAGGAACATCTTCATATGCTCTCCAGCAATGTTTCTTTTATAGCAAAAAGAAAAAGATTTAAGAATAAGGCTTAATGTGCTCTTTTGCATTTTTTGTTAAACTGCAGAAAAATGCTTTGATGAAACTCTGCATGAATATTTTGCAACTGGAGAAAGCTGGCCAAGAATCTACCAAGGGATAGTGCAGAGATGCACATGCGTTAACAACCTAATTAACTGCCAATATGCACAGCACACAGGTATTTCTATACAGCTTCTATACTGCATGCTTTATTTTATTTTAGTATTTTTGCTAATCTGTTTATATCTAGTCCAGTGAAATGATAAAACATATAAAACGATTGAGACACAGAAGTTGAATTGCATTAAATAATGCATAGAGTAGTGAAGAAGTCATACTCTTAAATCACTCGCAGCAATTAAAAGGTATACATCTTAAAATGTAATCTGTGAAGTGGCTGCATGACAGTAATTTCAAGTATTCTCTTAAGTTTCCTGAAAGGATTTTATCTTCTTCACTTCCTTTTCAGATGTTTTTAGGAGGTAATTTAATTGTTTGATTTTATACCAACGTTATGTATCTGATGTTAGCCACCCTGAGCCCGACGTCGGCTGGGGAGGGCGGGATATAAATAAAAGTTTATTATTATTATTACTTGTTATTATTCCTTTGTAAGAAAATATGAAATAACGTAAAACCATTTTTGCAGGGGGGGGAATCAATGGGGGGGGTTTTGACAAGAAATTTTCCGCACCGGGTACCACCTGGCCTTCCTACATCTGTGCATTTGCCCCAACTGAACTTTAAAGAGCGAAAAGAGAGGGGATGCTCAGACACAGAACTTTAAATTGCAAAAAATCTTTAAAGGGTTTTTGTGGGGAGGGGAATTGGGGTGGGGGGTAGGAAGTGCTTGGACACGGAGCATTAAAGTTCAGGCTTCTGCCTGGACAGAGCAGGGCAAAAGGTCAGTGTGAATAAGTCCTCTGCTTCACCTTGCAGGCTGCACCGTCAATCCATGCATCCATGGCAGTACTTGCAAGAAGATTGTCTACACTAACGAAACAGTCTGTGACTGCCAAACACCCTGGGCAGGAAAACATTGCAATGTTGGTGAGTTGTATTCAACTTTCACTCAGTTTCGATCTTTGACTTATTTCCTTCCACTGAATTCAAAGGCCTGGAAACGATGCCTTATGAGGAACGGCTTAGGGAGCTGGGTATGTTTAGCCTGGAGAAGAGAAGGTTAAGGGGTGATATGATAGCCATGTTCAAATATATAAAAGGATGTCATATAGAGGAGGGTGAAAGGTTGTTTTCTGCTGCTCCAGAGAAGCGGACACGGGGCAATGGATTCAAACTACAAGAAAGAAGATTCCACCTAAACATTAGGAAGAACTTCCTGACAGTGAGAGCTGTTCGGCAGTGGAATTTGCTACCAAGGAGTGTGGTGGAGTCTCCTTCTTTGGAGGTCTTTAAGCGGAGGCTTGACAGCCATCTGTCAGGAATGCTTTGATGGTGTTTCCTGCTTGGCAGGGGGTTGGACTGGATGGCCCTTGTGGTCTCTTCCAACTCTATGATTCTATGATTCTATTCTATGATCATTGCCTTTACATTGCAGCATTCCTTGGTGAAGCTACATTTTCCAGGGCATTGTGTGCTGCTGTAGAGTACACAGCTTTAAGTGGAGCTGTTCGGCAGTGGAATTTGCTACCAAGGAGTGTGGTGGAGTCTCCTTCTTTGGAGGTCTTTAAGCGGAGGCTTGACAGCCATCTGTCAGGAATGCTTTGATGGTGTTTCCTGCTTGGCAGGGGGTTGGACTGGATGGCCCTTGTGGTCTCTTCCAACTCTGATTCTACCGGTATGATTCTATGAATTTAGGCCTCATTCACCGAGGCTTATGCTATTTCCAGGACCCTTCTATGAGGTAATCATTTATTTTGTTTTGGAATTTGATAAACAGCTCCCTGCTCCTTGACGCTTGATTCCCAGAGGTGAATGGACTAGATTTAAAATGACTGGAACTCTGGACTCTTGCTGCCCTTTCTTGTGGCACAGCTTGTCTGTCAATATGGACATTTTATTTACTCATGTTTATTTTTAGCCTGCTTTACAGGAGCCTTCATCTGCTCTGACTTCTCAACGTGGCTTACAATATAGTACTTAAAACCTAACTTCAGAAAAACAGGATAGATTAAAGAACCATCTTCAAATGTCAAAAGCCAAGAGGAGTAACTACAATTAGTAAATCCTTTGAAACATCAATCAGTCTCATAATCTGTAAACCAGCAGCAATTATTTTATTAATCAAAATACATTTGGAAGATATGGGACTTCAGAGTTTGTTTCTTTGAAAGCCAGAACTGATTAAGTCATCCACACCTGTTTTGGAAGGGTATCTAATTGACCTTAATGGTGGCCCACCAAGCAGGGCCTCTGATGCCAATCTTAAGGCACAGTCAAGTCCATATAGAAGTAAGCAGCCCTTTAACTAACCTGGCTCTAAACCATTTAAGGCTTTAGAAGCCAAAACCAGGACTTTGAATTGGGCCCAGGAGCATCCTGGCAACCTGTGCAACTGGTATAGAGTTCATGTCATATGCTTTGACTAACCTGGCAAGCACCTTGAGCAGCTGCATTCTGTACCAGTTAGTTCCCAAGTTGTCTTCAAAGGCCTAGTGCGTGTGTGCCTATGGCAAGGTCTATCTTTTCTAGTGTCAGGAGAGCTTGCAGCTCAAGTGAATCACATTGACATTATCACTTGCTGTTTTGGGAGTTCAAAGGCTTTATTCATGCAGGAACAGATTTATATTGAAAGGAACTACTTACAGAATCAGAGTTGAAAGAGATAGAGATAGCAGACCTTTTGTCTCAACAAGCTGGGAGAGGAAAAAACAAAATGGCTCAGCTTTAAGGGGCAGAGTTAATTTAGACAGATAGGTTACAAGGAAAGGCTGGCTAGATTACTAGACAAACAGTCTAGCAGAGCGGTGGGGTGGGGACAGGTGGTCGGGTGGGCAACAGCCATGCCTTCCCCACTCCTCATAGCATTGGCTTCTAGAACTATCCCATATGCCCAACATAGTCAGATGGTCTAGAAATTGGATTAGGTTGGATCCAAATCACTCCTCTTTGCCACCAAGCCAGCAACTTCATGCATTTTCTACAGTCTGGTGGACAAAATAGCAACCAATTAGGCTGGGCAAGGAGTCTAGCTAGATAACCAGTTATTTGCTTCTTACAATGACCACTTTACTCTTCATTCGCTGTGTGGGGCCATCACATTTAACCTGCTTTTTCAGCACCTTAGCAGACAGAGTTGCTCTCCCTTTGGCTATCATATAAACCCCTGCTGTAAAGAGGGCCAAAAAGCAGAGGAGAATCCATTACCACCACCAAAGCTGCCCTGAAGTCCTTGTATTTTCATTGTCATATTTGTTGTTCATCCACAAAAGATCATTTAAAAAAAAAATTAAATATTGTGCAGATGATGTGAAACTTTGCAGATAAGAAACTGCAGCTCTTATTATTTACCACTAGGTGGCAAAATCCAGCAGAATGTAATGCTTTAAAAGGGAGAAAAGTAGCAAGACTAAGATCAGTTGCAAGAACAGAGATAAATTTTTAGGCAAACATGGTGAAATAAAACTGCTCAATTCTCAATACTCAACAAAGCAACAGAACTACACCATGCTTGCCATTCATAGTTCTTCAGACATATTGCAAAAAAAGAGAGTGGGTCATAGGTTTCAGCTGGGGCTGATAACATCGGCATCACCTTTCCTTGGGCAGTCAGGTATGCTTATAGTGAGAATAGGATCCAAGCTATCCAAGCTGTGTACTCTACAGCAGTACACAATGCCCTGGAAAATGTAGCTTCACCAAGGAATGCTGCAATGTAAAGGCAATGATCATAGAATAGAATCATAGAATCATAGAGTTGGAAGAGACCACAAGGGCCATCCAGTCCAACCCCCTGCCAAGCAGGAAACACCATCAAAGCATTCCTGACAGATGGCTGTCAAGCCTCCGCTTAAAGACCTCCAAAGAAGGAGACTCCACCACACTCCTTGGTAGCAAATTCCACTGCCGAACAGCTCTCACTGTCAGGAAGTTCTTCCTAATGTTTAGGTGGAATCTTCTTTCTTGTAGTTTGAATCCATTGCTCCGTGTCCGCTTCTCTGGAGCAGCAGAAAACAACCTTTCACCCTCCTCTATATGACATCCTTTTATATATTTGAACATGGCTATCATATCACCCCTTAACCTTCTCTTCTCCAGGCTAAACATACCCAGCTCCCTAAGCCGTTCCTCATAAGGCATTGTTTCCAGGCCTTTGACCATTTTGGTTGCCCTCTTCTGGACAATGATGTTCTCTCCCAGTGGCCTACAGCCAGGTCCACCATCAACAGTGATAGAGCTGAAAGGAGAGGCTGGCTGGAGAAATCAGGGTGTGGTGAAGAGGGGCTGGGTGGGGGGCTAGGGTCACATTGAGATGTGGGGGGTGGGGTAGAACAAATTTGGATTGCCTCAATATGCTGAAAAGTTTCCCAGTTTTTCTGGAAGCAGCTTGGGTCATTTCCAACACAAGCTGCCTTATCACTCAGTGGTGTAGCATGGGAGGTCAGAGGGGCTTTTGCCCTGAGCACAAAGTTTTTTTTTGGGGGGGGGGGGCAAAATTCCAAAAGAAAAATAAACCACTCTGAGGGTTTTTAAAAAAAGTGATGTAAAAATCTTGTTAAATAAAATAATAATAATAATAATTAATAATAATGGCTGCAGCCACTGTCTCCTCCCCAGATTCCCTTTCCTTACTGGAAAGACCCCCCCCCCATCACCTCCATCCAGCCCTGACAGGAACCACAGGTTAGAGGGCGCAATACTTGCCTTTCCTCGGGTACTGGCAAACCACGCTATGCCACTGTTAGCACTAACTTATATTTTGGTTAGTCATAAATGATGTAGACCAACTGCCCATATGGACCAAGAGAGAACCAGTGGCTGGAGTGTTGGGCTAGGAACTGGGAGACCAAGGTTCAAATAGCCATAAAGCTCACTGCCGACCTTGAGCCAGTCACTATCTCCCAAAATTACTAAGACCAATAACTCAGAAACTTACTGGTGCACCAGCTGAGTCACACCTTGCCTTACTCCTGCAAGACAATGACTCCTATACAACCTTGCAGGTGGCAAGGTTTCTAAACTCTGTCATATCTCAAAAAAGGCGCTGTGGCCAACTACACGACCACTAATACTTTTGTTTTCTGCTCCCTGGTTGCAATTTTAAAACTTGTATTTGTGCTGTGGTTTGTTTCCCTATGACTCCAGGGTCTATGGTTTGCTGTAACTTTATGTCATATATTACATATTTTATGTTTTTATGGGCTTATAGCCGCAATAAATTTGAATTTGAATTTGAATTTGAATTTATCTCCCAGCCTGACTTACCTCACAGGACTGTTGTCATGACAAAATGCAGAGAAAGAGATCACTGCATGCCACCTGGAGCTCCTTGGAAGAATGGCAGGATATAAAAATAATACACAAACACACAAGTGTATAAATAATAAGTGGATAGGTAAAAGGTAAATAGGCAGTGCTTTTTTGTTAAAAAAATGTTTAGGGGTACTCTCATTTTCCTACTCATATTGAAATACTGCCCCTCAATGAGTTCAAACTTAGATTCACAAAATGTTTAGGGGTATGTGTACACCTGCATCTCCCCAGAAAAAAGCATTGTAAATAGGTAAAGGACCCCTGGACAGTTAAGTCTGGTCAATGGCAACTATGGGGTGTGGCACTCATCTTGCTTTACTGGCCAAGGGAACCAGCATTTTCCCACAGACAGCTTTCCAGGGTCATGTGGCCAGCATGACTAAACTGCTTCTGGTGCAACAGAACACCGTGATGGAAACCAGAGCACACAGAAACATGGTTTACCTTCTCGCCACAGCGCTACCTATTTATCTACTTGCACTGGTGTGCTTTCGAACTGCTAGGTTGGCAGAAACTGGGACAGAGCAACGGGAGCTCACCTCATCCTGGGGATTCGAACTGCTGACCTCCCAATCGGCAAGCCCAAGAGGCTCAGTGGTTTAGACCATAGCGCCACTCTCTCCCTCGCAGAAATAAGTGGATAATGTTATGCTAGCGGGTGTTTACTTAAGACTTCTGTATGTTTATCCAGTTCCTAGCCAACATTGCTACTCTGGTAATGGGACAAACTACAGGGGCATTGAGAAAAAGACAATTTCTGGAGATAATTGTCTGCCATGGAATTCAGATCTCCTTTGCCAAGAGCTTCATGCTGACATAGTTGAAAACCCTGTGCAACTGGGACTGGGACCACATCCATACTGCCGGTAAGAAAATTAGCTGGTAGACAGAGGAAAATACAAGTAAAAATAGAGATATTTGTGGGTTACACCCTGGTTCTCACCCCAACGACTCTCTGATCGCACACATATACGCACATGCACACATATTCTTCTCTACTTTGATAGATGTGCGGTATTTTGTGATAGCAAAGCCACTTGAATGATGATGCAGACAGAAACCAGAGAGAAAATTGGGTTTAGAACTGAAGGTATATGAAGAAAACCAAAACTTGCATAAGAGGGAAAAATGGTGGGGTTAGTGACGAAAGCAATGTTCACCAAACATTAAGGGGCAAATGTTTTTCCTTCCCCACTGTGTTAGAAACCCAGATGAAGACAAGGAGCCATGGTGCTATACAGTCAAAGAAAACTCAGTATCTTGGGAATACTGCAATGTTACTTTATGTCGTAAGTAACATTTTGCATCCATGGGTTTTTTTGAAGTTAGCATATGCAAAGGAAGAAGTGAAATTAGTAAATGTAAGGGAGGAACAAGTCTCTTTCCCCTTCCATATACAGCTCATGTGCAATTTCTTATGTTTAAGGTCAGACTGTTCTGGAGCAGATAACAGCTGGTGCAACAGCTCCATAGATAGTCCTGTCTGTCTCCCCCACTTGAGCCCAGTATATGCCTCCCCTTCCTCTCCTTAAAGACTTCTGTGCCCACTGTGTCAGTTCTCATGCAAGGTTGACTTGGGGCATTCAGCCTGCCCAAGTTCTGCTCCTGGAGAAGGACTAGGAGACTAAGAGACGGATTTTTATGAGGTTGTGTGTGGATGATGTGGCTCTGAAGGACTGGGGTGCCTCTGGCTGATAAGAGCTTGTGTTTGAGACCCTATTCACTAGTATGAATAAAATGGCTCAATCCAACCCAAGTCCAGCAACAAAGGAACATGTAACTACAGGGAAGTGAAGAACAATGCTAACATCAAAGGCTGAACTAGGAATGACAAAAGCAGGGTGATTCTACCCCTCCTGTGCAGTTTTGGACTCTGATGTTACTGGGATGGCATCAGGTTGAGTGGCAAGCAGGAAATGCCCAGAATGAGAAGACGCAGCTTAAATTAGCGTATTTTTCGCTCCATAAGACGCACCTAGTTTTTAGAGGAGGAAGGGGGAAAGCCCTGTTTTTTTGAGTATCAGCTGAAAGTGGTGCAGCTTTTTTTGCAAAGAGGAAAAGCCCCATTTTTATGGGGTTCAACTCACAGTTCTGCAGCTTCTAGTCCTACAGCCATTTCTACAGTTTCCAGACAGATAATCTAATCAGCCAGTCACATGTCCTGGGGAAACAAACAGCCTCCCTCTGCATTCAACAATGGCCTGGGCAAGGGGGCGGGGCTGGAAAGGGAGCCTTATCTCTCTCCCGATCACTTGCTGAACAGCTGTTCAGCGGCTTCCTTTCAACACCCCCTTCTCTCTTTGTAAAAAAAAAGAGCACGATCTGCTTTTGGCCCCTAGGCAATTCGGCTCCAAGGGCCACCATTCGCTCCATAAGACGCACAGACATTTCCCCTTACTTTTCAGGAGGAAAAAAGTGCGTCATATGGAGCGAAAAATACGGTAAGCTGCTCCACTTCTGCTATGCCACTCTAAAGACGCCATCATCAGAAAAGAGCTCTTTGCCTTGTAATCATATTCCATAGCTATTTAAAGTAAATAGTAAAGATTCAGTAGTAAAAATGGGTAAATGATTAAATATATCTGTTCTTCACTCAGGGAGCAGAACAAGGCGTCCGCCACCTCCACCCCCACCCCCGGAAACTTTTGATGACTTTGCTGTGGTCCAGAGTGTATGTGGGAGAAGACATAAGAAGCGAAACTTCTTAAGACCCAGAATTATAGGAGGATCTTCCTCCTTGCCAGGATCGCATCCCTGGCTGGCCAGCATATATATCGGAAAAAACTTCTGTGCCGGAAGCCTTCTTCGTTCTTGTTGGGTGGTGACATCTGCTCATTGTTTTGCTGATAGGTAGAGCCTACGCTTTGATTTCATCTGAAATTCACTGCATGTGCCTCAAACTGCTTTTAAATCAAACAAAATGTTTCACGTGAGACCCCTGAGCGAAGATGGAATAAAGTTTGAGCCAAGAATCCCTAATGCTCAGAACCTCTAGAAGCAGGCCCTGGGCCTGTGAAGCAATGATACAAAGATAATGCTTTTTGCATGTGCACTAGCCTACAGATATCACAAAGACTGTGAAGGTATTGTGTTTAATATAATGGGACTCTCGGAACTTTTTATATTTTGCAACTGTATTTAGCAGTTTGGAACAGCAAGCATAAATAAAAAGTAATTCCTACAAGGTGCAGCTGATGTTATGTTAAAGAAGCAATGACAGGAATATAGCGAAACCTAACTCCCATCTATCATAGAATCATAGAGTTGGAAGAGACCACAAGGGCCATCCAGTCCAACCCTCTGCCAAGCAGGAAACACCATCAAAGCATTCCTGACAGATGGCTGTCAAGCCTCCGCTTAAAGACCTCCAAAGAAGGAGACTCCACCACACTCCTTGGTAGCAAATTCCACTGCCGAACAGCTCTCACTGTCAGGAAGTTCTTCCTAATGTTTAGGTGGAATCTTCTTTCTTGTAGTTTGAATCCATTGCTCCGTGTCCGCTTCTCTGGAGCAGCAGAAAACAACCTTTCTCCCTCCTCTATATGACATCCTTTTATAGATTTGAACATGGCTATCATATCAGAGGGGGGTGGACTGAAACTGGCTGGCAGCTGGATCCTTATTTTCCCCACACTCTGTGGCCAAGCTTGACAAGTATGGTGTGCATCACTTTGGAGTCCCAACAAACAGCTGATTGCCAGGACTTTAAAGCTCCTTTCTGCTGATCATCAGGGGACCAGCTGATTATCTGTACTTGCAGAGACGTGTGTGCATTGCTTTGAAACTCTGATGCTTCAAAGTGCCACATGCAGCTCTCTGTAAGCTCCAATGATCTCCTGAACAACGGGGCTTCCAAAGAGCAACGTTGGGCACTATGCACAGGGCTTTACAGATACAACCCCGCTTTTGACCCAGTCATGTCTTTATCTGCTGCATACCTGACGTGACGTATTCTACAGTTTTAATCTAGAATCAGAAAGTTCTTACTGATGTTTAATCGGTATCTCCTTTCTTGTAACGTGAAGCCATTGGCTTGGATCCTGCCATTTGGAGCAGAAGAAAACAAGCTTGCTCCCTCTTCCGTGTGACAGCCCTTGAGATATTTGAAGATGGCTCAGATATCTCCTCTTAGTCTCCTCTTTCGCAGGCTAAACCTACTCAACTCCCTCAACCACTCCTCAAAAGTCTTGGTTTCCAGACCCTTTATCTTCATGGTCACCCTACTCTGCATACAATCCTGCTTGTCAATATCCTTCTTAAATTGTGGTGCCCAGAACTGGACACAGTACTCCAGGTATGGTCTGACCAAGGCAGAATAGAGCTGGACTATTACTACCCTAGATTCTATGCTTCTGTTGATGCAGCCTAGAATAGAATTAGCTTTTTTGCTGCTGCATCACATTGTTGACTCACGTTAAGCTTGCGGCCTACTAAGACCCCTAGACACTTTTCACATGTACTACTGGCAAGCCAGGTGTCCCCCATCTTATATCTGTGCAGCTGGTTTTTCATGCCTCGTTCTCCAATCTGTCAAGGTCATATTGAATCCCCATTGTGTCTTCTGCAGCTTTAGCTATCTCTCCCAGTTTGGTGTCATAGAATTGTAGAGTTGGAAGGGACCCTGAGGATCATCAGCAAATTGGATGAGCACCACCTCAATTCCTTCATCCAAGTCTTTACAAAGACGTTGAAAAACAATGGGCCCAGGACAAAACCCTGCGGCACCCCACTTGACACTTTTTTTCCAATATGTTGAGGAACCATTTGTAAATACTCTTTGGGTTTGGCCAGTCAACCAGCTACAAATCCATCTAACATGTACCTCACCCGGCCCACATTTCACCAGCTTCTCCACCAGAATATCATGGGGGACTTGAAATCAAGAAATGCTATGTTTACACCATTGCCTGGATCCACCAATCCTGTAACTCTATCAAAAAAATAAATGAGATTGGGTTTTAGTAATCACAGCGTCCTTTTCTAAGTGCCCACAGACTGACCATTTAATTATCTGTTCCAGGACCTTTTTGGTATCAGTGTCAAGCTGACTGGTTGGTATTTATTTACCTAGGTCTTCTTTTTTCCTCTTTTTGAAGTTGGGGACAGCATTTGCCTCCTGCCACTCTGCAGGGACCTAATATGTTCTCCAATATTTCTTAAAGATTATAGACAGAAGTTCTTAGATTACATCTGCAAGCTCCTTTAGTACCCCTGAGTGTAGTGCTTCATGCCCTGGAGAGTTGAATACATTTCAAGTAGCTAGGTGTTCTTTTTCTATCTCCCTCCTTGCAACATGTATTCTGTTATCACCAGGTTGGGCACTGCTTTCTTTTGGGTGAAGACAGAGGCAAAGAAGGTGTTGAGCAGTTCCACATTCTCTTTGTCATCCTATAGCATGTCTCTGTCTTCTCCATGCAGAGGAAGTACTACTTGCTTGTTCTTCCTGTTGATTCAGACATAGCCAAAGAAACCTTTCTTGCAACTGTTGGCTTCCACGGTGAGGTGCAACCCATCTCTTGCCAGAAGTCCTGCCTCAAGGAAGCAGAGACCATGGTCCAAGAAGCCAAATCCCTATTGACAACACCAACTGCACTGTCAGTGGTTTACTTCTAGTATTTTCCTCTCTCTTCCTGGGTCACATCCTTCAACAGGAAGTGGTGGTGAAAAAGGCACCTGTGCCCCAAGGCCTTTCAGCTTCCTGCCCAGAGTCTTATGGTCCCTTGCTTAAAGTTAAAGACTGGCTGGCAATCTCATTTGTATCCACATGAATCAGAAAGAATCAGTGCAGCACATCCTCACTAGTTCAGCAGACCAATGGCAGAACTAAATCCACAGGATGGAAGCAAAGGTTATGTCAAACCAAGGTCACTTCCAGGTTTTTGCCCATTTACTGAGCATTCCTCCCAGTTTGTTTGTGGGGACGTGATACAACATCATGTTAAGCAGTTGCTATTCTGAATTTCCCCCTTCATTTTCCTTACAACAAAATGTTTTTGGAAGCAAGTTTCTTGTGCAAGAGCACAAGCTGGAACGTGTCCAGAAGAGGGCAACCAAAATGGTCAAAGGCCTGGAAACGATGCCTTATGAGGAACGGCTTAGGGAGCTGGGTATGTTTAGCCTGGAGAAGAGAAGGTTAAGGGGTGATATGATAGCCATGTTCAAATATATCAAAGGATGTCATATAGAGGAGGGTGAAAGGTTGTTTTCTGCTGCTCCAGAGAAGCGGACACGGGGCAATGGATTCAAACTACAAGAAAGAAGATTCCACCTAAACATTAGGAAGAACTTCCTGACAGTGAGAGCTGTTCGGCAGTGGAATTTGCTGCCAAGGAGTGTGGTGGAGTCTCCTTCTTTGGAGGTCTTTAAGCAGAGGCTTGACAGCCATCTGTCAGGAATGCTTTGATGGTGTTTCCTGCTTGGCAGGGGGTTGGACTGGATGGCCCTTGTGGTCTCTTCCAACTCTAGGATTCTATGATTCTATGTTACTCTTCATTTGGTGAGCATGGCAGTCATGCCCATTTCTGCTATTCATTCTGCTGCTGCTGGGCTACTGCCTAAGTTTCAGTTGACGTATAGCAATCGTGACTGCAACTCACAACATTACATTGGCACCCTGATACGCCGATCAAAATGTTATTTGTTGGATCAGCCAGTTTAAATATTATAATACTATAATATTCTGTTCCTTACCTATAGGAAGGAAGGAAGAGTATTTGTTAAGGTCATAACAGAATCATTCAAATATACAGATATAGAGGAATAAAATATTTAAAATGCATCATATAGCTTAATACCTTCATTCTCTTTCATCTTTTCTTCAGTCCGCCGATATCAACAATTCGAATTGTTTTGGGACAACATTTTTTTAATGTAACAACAGATGTTACTCAAGAATTTGACGTGGAGAAGTACTTCATGCATCCTGACTTCACAGTATACAACCCAACTGAAAATGATATAGGTGAGCCTTTTTCTTGTTTCTGGTTTAATTTCAAGTGTGTGGATTGAGGTGCAGCCAAGTGGGCCGTGATATCACCATCCCTTCCACCCATCAGACACCAGAAGTGTAGCTATGGCTCACTGTGCCTGGCCAGAGTGAACTGCAGGCGTCGTCCTCTAAAGTTTGGGGAGATCGGAATGGATCTGCTCTCCTTGCTGAGGAAAGCTTTTTATAAAAACCAGAACTTTATGATTCCACCCATTCCTAGTGGTAAAGTGCTTTTTTTGAACAAAGGTGAGAGACAAAAAAACAACGTAGTACCTGAAATCTCAGCTCTTTACTCGCAGGGCTGGGTCATCCACGTGTGGACGTTGCTTGATGACTTCAAAAACAATTGAAGAACATGTCTGTGTGAACCAGTCCACAGTCACTTTCTGTGATCTTTTTTTAAAAAAGTTGTTTTCTCTTGCAGTTTTAGTTAAGTTGAAGAAGGTGAATCAACGCTGTGCAGTGAAGTCCCAGTTTGTTCGACCAATCTGCCTGCCTGAAAGGGGAATGTCCTTTCCAGATAATCAGAAATGCCAAATTGCAGGATGGGGACACTTACATGAAAGTAAGTTAGAATATTGCTTTTATGTGTGCTACTGATACGGACCAGAGACATAACCAGATGTTCTAACTAGGCAAGACTTAGAACTATGATCACTTTAGTCTTCATGCAGATGATTTGTCAGTTGAGTCACTTCATTGACCTATTCAAGAACACATATCACCCCTTAATTGTTTTATTGACAGCATGATTTAGCTCTGTTTTGCTGAAATGTCCTTTGATGTTTGCCACAGAATTCTAGCACAGTGCAGCATAAAGTATGACACCTGCTTTCTAGACATTGCACCCAGTTTTAAAATGTAGTTTCTCTTTTGTAATAGTCACTAAATCCTCAGAAGCTGAAATGCGCAGGGACTTTTCTTTCCTACACCTGGTCCTGCACGGCGGTCCTTCGCCTTTCTGCCTACCACACAATCCAGTGGATATGTAGAGAAATGGGAACTGGAGCCTTCAAAATAACTGTAGGAAAGAAATAAGTGCTGGAGAGGAAAATGAGGGGCCAGAAAGAAATGGTTATGTGACCAAAAGGCAATGCCAGTCAACCAGGACTGTGAATGGGATTATACAGGAATAATAATAATAATAATAATAATAATAATAATAATTATTATTATTATTATTATTATTATTATTATTATTATTTATATGCCACCTATCTGACTGTCACTTCAGGAGTACAGTAGTAGGCTAGGAAGGGTATCCTACAGTAGTAGGGCTCGGAGTCCAATGTTCCTTTCCAATTCTCTGAGTTGGCTCAGTGAAATGTTGTTGTTGTTGTTGTTCAGTCATTCAGTCGTGTCTGACTCTTCGTGACCCCATGGACCAGAGCACGCCAGGCACCCCTATCCTTCACTGCCTCCTGCAGTTTGGCCAAACTCATGCCAGTCGCTTTGAGAACACTGTCCAACCATCTCATCCTCTGTCGTCCCCTTCTCCTTGTGCCCTCCATCTTTCCCAACATCAGGGTCTTTTCCAGGGAGTCTTCTCTTCTCATGAGGTGGCCAAAGTACTGGAGCCTCAACTTCAGGATCTGCCCTTCCAGTGAGCACTCAGGGCTGATTTCTTTAAGGATGGATAAGTTTGATCTTTTTGCAGTCCATGGGACTCTCAAGAGTCTCCTCCAGCACCATAATTCAAAAGCATCAATTCTTCGGCGATCAGCCTTCTTTATGGTCCAGCTCTCACTTCCATACATTACTACTGGGAAAACCATAGCTTTAACTATATGGACCTTTGTCGGCAAGGTGATGTCTCTGCTTTTTAAGATGCTGTCTAGGTTTGTCATTGCTTTCCTCCCAAGAAGCAGGCATCTTTTAATTTCGTGACTGCTGTCACCATCTGCAGTGATCATGGAGCCCAAGAAAGTAAAATCTCTCACTGCCTCCATTTCTTCCCCTTCTATTTGCCAGGAGGTGATGGGACCAGTGGCCATGATCTTAGTTTTTTTGATGTTGAGCTTCAGACCATATTTTGCACTCTCCTCTTTCACCCTCATTAAAAGGTTCTTTAATTCCTCCTCACTTTCTGCCATCAAGGTTGTGTCATCAGCATATCTGAGGTATTTGTCAAGTTAAATGCTTAAGCACACTGCCGAAGCCCCGTCTTGCATAGGGCTTGGCCCGCCCACCCCACCTGTGAAGAGCAAGTTAGAACTTGGCCACAGCTGTAGCTGTTTTCCAGGGGAAGCCTATCTGGCAGGTTTTTTGGTCAGTGAATGACTATGGGCAGGCCAGCCCTGGTGGGATGGCCATGATAGGGATACCCCCCCCCCGGGATTTCTCCTTTGGGGTGTGATGAGGGTGAGGGCACTCCCCCGGGCAACTGCTTGTGGGTGGGCTTGCTCCTAGGTGTGAAACTGAAGCAGCTGGACTAGGGTGAGCAGTGGGGATGCAAGTTAACCTGGCTTCCAAGTGAGAATAGTATTTATTTGTCTGCTTGCTTGCTTGCTTGGTTTGCACTGATATCCCGCCTTTTTCTCCAAGGAGCTGAAGGAGCACATGGTTCCCCCCCCCTCCTCATTCAAACCCCACAACGACCCTGGCAGGTAGATAAGGTTGAGAGACACTGGACTGGCCCAAGGTCACCCATTGAGTAGGAATTTGAACCCTGGTCTGCCTGATCTTAGTCTGACACTCTAACCACTACACCACCCTGGGGGAAATGTGTCTGAGCATGAATCCAGCTCACAAATATACAACCAGTGTGACTGCATTTTATTTTGCTATTTTATATTATTTTAATTTACTGCACTTATTGTACTTTTATTATTGTTATTTTTGCATAAATATTCCGTTCACCACATTGGGGGCTTCTGAGCCAAAAAGTAACATATAAACCATAACATAAATATGTAAACTATTCAGGGTTGTAGCCAACTAAATTTTACTCAGAGTAGAGCCTTTTAAATGGATCTGTTAGTCATATTCATTCATTTCGATTGGTCTCCTCTGAGTAGTACTACTATTGAATCCAACCCTTGGCAAAGCAGTTTAAACACTTTTCATGTTAATCTACTCTGCTCTAGTTATTGTTTTCTGTGCAATTTATTTCCACAGATTCATCCAGCTACTCTAAAGTATTGCAAGAAACAGCAGTTCCGATCATCCCTGATTACAAATGTCAAAACTATGATGTTTATGGAGCTGACATTAGTGAAAATATGTTCTGTGCTGGTTACCTTGATGGTAAATCAGATGCCTGCCAGGTAATATTAATGAGTTTCTGCCTGAATTACCGGTAGAATTGTACAAGAGAGTGAGTGTGAATGTGAGAGTCCAAGGAATCTCTCTTGGCATTTCTGTTTTGCTCGCACTTCGTTATTTTTTTTGGAGGGTGGGGAGGGTGGGCTGTGTAGTACATCTTTCCTTCCCCTTCCTTAGGGAATGCAAAAAATACTGGATTTGGTGTAAGTTCTCTCCTTAAAGGGATGGTGGAGTGGCCTAGTGGAGCAGCCACCTCTGCTTAATGGGTGATAAATCCCGTTTGAAATTTAGACCAGGCATAGGCAAACTTTGCCCTCCAGATGTTTTGGGACTACAATTCCCATCATCCCTGACCACTGGTCCTGTTAGCTAGGGATCAAGGACAGCTAAGGTGTTTAGATATAGGCTTGACTCCTCTGGAGATTGGAGAATTCCACATTTTAAGTGCTATTATGAGTCCCATCAACTCCACCATTTACTTTTTTAAAATGCATGGGCAATGGGTGCAAATCATACAAAAGTCCAATTCCCAATTTCCAGAGGATATTCCTTTTGTGAAGAAGGAACTGAAGTGAAATATGTCAGTTCTACATGTAGGGCCACACCTCAGGTTTGGAGCTGAAGAGCTGAAGGCGTTCTTTGATGCCTGGGGTCTTGCCTCTCATTCCACTTCATTGCCTTTAGAGCTGAACAATTTATTGTCCTGCAGTTTTCTCAGGTTGACCCTTGTCACATGCCCCACAACTGAAAGTACTGAGGATCCACTCCAGATCTTTCATAGAAGTTGGGGGTTTTGTAGTATAAAAAGGGAGGGTTTGTTAGTACATTATTCTTGAACACTGGCTGAAGGATGCCAATGTTGTATGACAAGATGCCAACTGCCCCTGCCCCCAACAACTCTTCCACTCTAAATGGTGAGCACAAAAAGGCCATGCCCAAATATTCAAGGAAATACTCTAACCATATGAGCAATAATTATTTGGCCCAAACTATCTGGCAATTGTTTTGAAAGGCCTACCCGTGTCCTGCACTGTTGAAAATTTATGACACTGGTAAGGAATATGAGCATGCTTGGTCCTCATTTTCTTATTTACATTTTTCCAATTTATTACACAGCTTGCGTTCCAGGTGGAGTCTAGACACACATAAAAACCGCTTTGAAACTGCTTTTTTTTTAAGCATGTAAAAATACATTGAATTTTCCATAGGCTCACCATTGCCATCTAGTGTTACATTGTATATTGAGCTTAAAACACTCTTAAAACGTTTTCTTTGCAGCCGTATAGCATCTCCTTTTGCAATGTTAATGAGCTTACAACAAGCAAAAATATTTCTTAAGACACAGAGATTGTCATTTGCAAAACCTATGATAAATAAAATGAGCCAATCTTTCCAAATAATGGAAACCGTAGTGAAATACTTTTGTCCTTAAATTTATCTTTGAAACAGGGAGATTCTGGCGGCCCCCTGGCCTGTGAAAAGGATGGCGTATCTTACCTGTATGGCATTATCAGCTGGGGTGATGGCTGTGGCAAGGCTAGGAAGCCTGGTGTTTATACAAGAGTGACCAAATATGTGGAGTGGATAAATGAGAAGATAAACCGCCTCCACAAGAGCAGCCGTAGTTCCTTACCCAGATGAAGCATTTCACATTTTGCTAAAATTATGGATTGCCACCGTCAATGTTTGTAACGCTAAGTGTTGTCATTAAAAGGCACCCTGTTCCTTCTGTTTCTGCCATGTCTTTCTATCTACTTCACAACAATGGACTTGTTTCAGGGCTGGATGAAAGGATGATGAAGCCCTAAACTATGTCAGCTTAAAAGGTCCCAAAGCATTACCCCACAAAAAATGTGCATTATTCTAAAAGAAAGGACAATAGAAATAGAAATTATAAACTTTTATATGTGTGTATATACAGGATATACACATATTTTCACATAGGTGAGAATTCAACTAAAAAATAACAATCTAATTGAAACGTACACCTTGCAGCCAATTGTGTAAAACCTGAAATTTGGGGATTTGTTTGTTTGTTTGTTTTGTAATCAGAGTGTGGGAGTGGTCAGGATCAGGCACTGCACCATAGGGGTTGTACATAGTCATTATGGTCACCAGTAACTATGCCAGGGGTGCCCAAACTTTTTTGAAAGCAGGCCAGATTTGATGAAGTGAACATGCGTGAGGGCCGACCAAAGTTACTGAGCTTTTATTAGGATTGAAGTTGCTGAGCTTTTTCTACAATTTCACCCCAGGACATATACATACTGCCACGGGGGCCAGATTAAATCGATTGGCAGGCCGGATTAAGCCCCCGAAACAGACTTTGGACATGCCTGAACTATGCTGTGGTTAGCACTAGAGCTGAACTGACATGGCCCTCTCCATTTTACTGCCCTATTTGGAAGCCGAGAAACAGGATAGGTATCAATAGAGCAAAACATTTGTGGAGTAGGCTACTTACCTTGCTTTAACACTACCCCCCATTTTAAAAGTACTCCCCCTCTCTCTTATGGAGAGATTGTTGCTCACTTGGCATTCTGGAAAACACTTGGAAGAGAAAATTCTTCGCTGTACTGCAACTGTGGAGTCAACAAACTGAACAGGGGAGCATGAAGTCTACTCCTTTGAGCATGTGATCTAACATTCAACTACTGTGGCAGCCTAGTACTGCCCACACTCTAAGGCTTAGCTGCATGCATGCAAGTGCTTCCACAGAGGTCATGAACAAGGAATATAGATGCTCATAAATAGTGATAGCAGGAATATCAATAGCAGCCGAAACTATGGAGATAAGGAATATTACAGTAACGCACACACCCATTGTCTAGAGAGGGACTTTCATGGTTTTCATCATGTGCAAAAATTACTCTTCACTGCTACTAGTGGGTTGGGTTTTTTGGGGGGGGGGTTGGGTGGGGGGGTAGGCCTACTGCTGCCCAACCACAGGTAAGCTAAAGTTTGGATTTCAGTTGGGCAGACTGTATGAGACCAGCAGTTAAGTCTGTGGTTGCCAGCAGATGAGGCACAGAATGAAAAGATTGGGAAATAACATTTAATATTAATTATTCTGAAGCAGGGGGTGCCTGTCATGAGGTAAAAAAAGAGAGGCCTCACATTTTTCTATACAGCAATTAAAACACTCATGTTCGGGGTTGGCAGCCATAGCACAGTAGAGGAATAGCTCAAGGGTGACGGGAAAGAAAAATGGTTTCTTTACCTTTCCTGAAGGCCCCCTCTCCAATGAGCCCTGAATCTAGTCAATTATGGGAGACAGAATAAGAAAAAAAATCTCTCTCCACTTCCTACATGCTAGGCATAACTTATATACCTCTATCATATCTCCTCTTACTCGTCCTTTGAGTAAAAAAAAAAAATCCCTGTTCGTTTTGGCTGCCCTTTTTGAACCCATTCCAGCTCTACAATATCCTTTTTTTTAATGTGAGGCAACCAGAGCTCTACTCCTAATGATCCCTAGCATCTTCACTGAACTATCCACTGTGCCCCCAAGGTCACATTCGTGGTCAGTCACTGCAAGTTCAGACCCTATGAACATAAACTATGTGAAAACAACCACTTCCAGGATATCTCCACCACCTGGAGTGTTTTCACTGACACATGAGGATAACTGCTTATCTCCCTCTTCCTCAGTGATGCCCTCCTTCCCGAAGCCCCCCCCCCTCCATGACAGCGGGGGAGATCTCTTCCTTGGAATGGGACACATCTACCACGTCCCTGAAGGCCTTGACCACCAACCCCTCTGCTTTTCCCAGCCTCTCCAGGTCAGCCTAATGTTACCCCCGACTTTTTCCATCCAGCAGGGAACAAAATGGAGGCTCTTGTACCTGAAATAGCAGATAAATGCAAGGGGAGAAATGGAGCTACAAATCTTTCAAGCTCTCCCAGTCTATCAGGACAGCAGCAGTCGGAGAACCTAAACAGACCAAGCCGTCAGCATTTTATTAAATTTAAACCTGCATACAGCCAACGTTTAATTATTTTCCCCCATATCGTGCATGATTGGCTCTTCTGCATCTCTTGACATCCAATGTAACCTAAAGGTCTGGAGTTTTTACACACAATGAACATAGGAAATGTGTGCAGGATCAGGCCAAAGGGCCATCCAGTCAAGCTTCCTGTTTTCACAAGAGCCAACTAGATGCCTCTAGGAAGCCTGCAAGCAGCACCTGACTGCAGCGGCCACACTCTTGCATTGAAGGTCCAAGAAACACGGATTGAAGGGCATACTGGCTATCCTCTTTTGGTTTAAATCCGAAACCTCCTTGCAGCTGACCACACAATTGGTACTGTTTGGTGACCAGAGGCGTACCTAGGGGTCCCTTTTGCAAAGAGCTGTATTGGCAGCAGGGCACCCCCCCCCCCATCACTTTACTGCAATAGTGACCCAAGTACTTGGTGTGTCTGGAAAGAGGGCAAGGTGATGAGGAAGGGTGAAAAAAATCACACGACTATGTGCTGCAGTGTGACAAGGATGGGAAGCTTCTCTCGCGTTTGATTTGGTTGTGATAGCAGCGTCGCGTCGTCATACACTTCAGCGCCATACTGTCTCCAACTGCCTTGCCACTTCTCCTACTGCTCAGCTCCAGCTATTGTCGAAGCTTATAACCTTACACAGATAATGGGAGACAGATTTCAGGAGTGATTTTTTTTTTTTGCGCCAACCCCTCTTCCTCTCCCCTTTGTCGAGGGCAGACGAATTGTTCACTCATAAATCCATTCTATCCTGTTTCTGCATTATTCTCAGGTTTTTTAAAAAATAAACTGGAAAAGCTACATTTAAATATGCTTCCTCTCAAAATATGTATCATGAAATTGCATTTTGATTAGTCTCCCAACAATGTAAGTAGAGGGTGAGGCAAAGAAAATCAAATGACCTTTGAGTCTTTCCTTGCACTTTAGACAAAGTGGTCTAAGGACCTTTGATCCCTCATTTTTTTCCAAAGCTGCCGTGTGCTTTGAGAAGGGGACTGCATCGGCCCCTGGAAGTGAAGCAACATAACGATGTGCTGTCATTTCCAGGGTCATTGAACAGAAAATAGTTGGCTGCCCTAAACTGAGCATCCCAATTCGAATAAACTGTCTAGAATCTAGAAAAAAAAATCACAAAGCAAGACCACATTTTATTTCATTAAGAAACACCCAGTTGTCTAGATGGCTCACCTCCTACACTGATTAAACTCTTCATAATTACATTACAATTTTTTATTTACCTGGAAGGAAGAGGCAATCATAGGATATGCAATTTCTGTAAAATAGATAAATATTGTATTTTCAGGAGCACTGCAAAAGAAACTAAACATTGGCTTTAGATATCATTTTCTCCAATAAATTCATCATTCTCTCTTGCAACTGCAGGCTCTGAACTTGGATGATGTTCTGCTGATCCAGAATCCTTCTTACTTCCCTGCAAGTTTCTTCCATTGCCCTACTCAGTTTCTTTTGTTCCTCTAGCATTGCTTCCATTAACTTTAGTTTCTTCTTTTGAAAGCTACAACTCTGCATTTTCCTTTTCTTTATGGGCCTCTCTTCAGCTCTGAAAAGCAAACATTTCGGCATTAAATCTGCTTTTGTGATCTGCTGTATCACATGATTGGATAATATCTAATGTTCACCTGGACGGGGCAAAAGCAGGGCTGCCCTGCGCATGCATTCACTTGAAATCAAGAAGAGCCTTCCATGCTGTTGGGGACCCTGGCAAAGCAAGGGAGCACTCCTGTAGTTTCTCAAATTTCTCTCAAACCTGTTGGGTATTCCATGCTCTCCTACAACCCAGGTGGAAGCATTATTTGATATACTCACCCAGCACTTGGCATTGTTTTCACAGGGAATACTGTTTGTCCGCACATCCCACCAACCCAAGGTCCCAAGCCTCCTATCTGAAAATAATGCTTTATATAACATAGCCAGAGGGCTGGCTATGTTAGGCAGTATAAACAACACAGAGTCTTTGGCACCTTAAAGACTAGCAAGTGTATTATGCCATATGTTTTAATAGACTAGAGCCCACTTCACTGTAGCTGTTATCTTCTGTTGTTAGTTGTACATGTACCTAGTGTGGAGAAAACAACGCAAGGAGTGATGAGAGGAAAGAAATGCAAAAAAAAACCAAAAACTGTCAAATTGTATTGTTTAGAGTTTGGGGTGGGGTCAGTCTGGATGAAACCCGGGTTTGCCTTCCAGGCCTGCAATCCTATATCTATGAGAGGGGAATCTATGAGAGGGGAAGCTTGACAAACTAGTTCTTTTGCCGAGGGGGGCTTTTCTCCTCCGCCCCACCCAAACTGGCTGCTACATAGGTGAACAGTAGCCAGAGTTGTGTGTGAGAGTTGGAAGCTGGAGAGACAGAGATTTGCATGATTTGTACCGGATCTTAAGTTGTGACTAGTGGAGGAACAAGATCTGTTGGGGTGTTAATGCTGCTAATAAGTCTTATGCTCAGGTTGTATATATGTGTAAATGAAACCACATATCCTAAACACACCACCTCTGACCTTCATTCTCAGGAAACTGAACTCTGGAAAAAGCACTTGGAACACCTGGAGTCTGTCACTGCGTAGAGATAGTGGTGGAACATAGCAGTATCTTTTAATGAAAAACTTTGCATACTTAAAATAATTCATAATAGAAGAGTTCTAAGGGTCTAAAAGGATCTAGGTGACTTAGTAGACCACAAGCTTAACATGAGCCAACAGTGCGATGCAACAGCAAAAAAAGGTAATGCTCCTCTAGGCTGCATTAACAGAAGTATAATGTCCAGAATACTGTGTCCAGTTCTGGGCACCACAATTTAAGAAGGATGTTGACTTGCTGGAATGCGTGCAGAGGAGGGTAATCAAGATGAAACCAAGCCTTATGAGGAATGGTTGAGGGAGCTGGGTATGTTTAGCCTGGAGAAAGGGAGACTGAGAGATGATAGCCATCTTCAAATATCTCAAGGGCTGTCACATGGAAGATGGAGATAGCTTGCTTTCTCCTGCTCTTGGGGGAGGGGGGGTAGGATCTGAATCAATGCCTACAAGTTGCAAGAAATGAGATTCCGACTAAACATTAGGAAGACGTTTCTGATGGTAAGAGCTGTTCAACCGTGGAACGGACTGCCTTGGAAGGTGGTGAGATTCCTGCGTTACAGGGGGCTGGACTAGATGACCCTTGGGGTCTCTTCCAACTCCATAATTATATGGTTCTATGATTCTTAGAGTAGATGTAGATCAGCATGTCAATCATGTTTTTATTGACAAACTGTTCATTCGAAACCTTCATCACATGATGACTGAAAAAATTCATCTGACCTCTGTCATTCCTTTCATTTCCAGTTTAAATAGGCTAAAATGCTCACAGAAATCCTAGAACGGAATTAGGTAGCAAGTGCTGCCTTCAAAAAAAACAAAAGATAATTGCCCTCTGCCAGCCCCAAATCTAGTTAGTGTTCAAATGCATACAGAAGCTTGATGCTCCATTGACTTGCACACCAAAAGGTTTTTTTTTGCCAATGAGCAATTGAAGGGTTAATGTAAAATGTGTAACACACATGCATATTGCAAACAGACATTATTCATTTCCTTTGGACACTAAAGGGTTACAACAATAATTATCTGAGCATGCACTAAGGTGAAGGAATTTGGCTGCTTAGTCAGGCCAACCATGACTAAGGTGCAAGTTAATATCTAGTAACTCATAATTAATCTTGGTTTGAATTAGGGGGGGGTTGGTTTTTTTTTAAAAAAGGATCAAAGTCATGGTTTGTTATAAGTTTGAGAATTACAATTTCTGTCTAGTGAATTCTAACTAGTGATAGAACTCAAAACAAGTCACTTTACGAGTTTTGTCAGGGTCACTAGTCTTGACATTCATGGTCAAAATATACCCCTTGAGTAAAAGCTGGACTACCTTTTTAATTGCTTACTACATTTACAGTATATGTTGTCTTTGTGTCAATGCACTCAAGGCAACTCACAGTTTAAAACAACGGCTTACAAGTAACTCAATGCAATACAAAAAGGAACAGACAGCGAGGGAAGAGGAAAATAAGCCTGTGATGGTTCTAGGAGGGGAGGATCAGATGGAGGTTGGGTCCAACTGATGGAGGAGACCTCACTGTATCACTTCTCCCCTGATACTGCAAGAGTTGCTGATGGAGATGGTCTGGAATCCCCCAAAACAGAGCCTTTAATTTTTCACATTAAAAGACAGCAACCCTTTGCATACATCTGACTAAACTATAACTACTACTAGACCCTTCACAGCTGAAGAAAACAGAGAGCCCATGAAACCCCCAAATTAAGTGGTCCTTAGAGAAATAGATTTTTGCAGCTTTATCCTATATCCCACATAGGGCCCAATATGTAAAATCAAAGTAATATATAACTGTTACCTTAACTTATAAGAAAGTAAGCTGGAAGAGCTCTCAGAATGCTCATCTTCAAAAAATTCTTCTCTCCCTTCATAAGTGAACTGGTTATAAGGCAAATAGAGTGGAGTAGACTTGGCAGATGGTGACTGTGATGCCTCAGTCTGGGATGTTGAAGGACCTGGCAGCTGACTGTCATGCATTTTCACATCATTGTGCTCTGACACTTTAGAGAGTATTCTATCAATGGTTTTAAAGTAAGGCCAATCAGGTGCAAGCGTTTCACTATCAGTCATACATTTTAATTTCCTGCAATGAAAGAAATAATCATGAAAACCCAGATAGTAATTTCATGCAGGTTTCAAAAATTCTACTATAAAAATGTGTGTGTGTGTGTGTGTGTGTGTGTGTGTGTGTGTTGAGCTGTTAATATGTGCACATCATAATCTGTTCATTAATTGTGCACATTTCCTGGTCAGTATACATAATTTCCAAAAGGTCTTAAGGAATGTGCATATCTCAAATGCATTTTGTACACCATCCAACTGGCCTTGGAGAATGTGCATATCTCAACTGATTAATTGACCCAGCTGAACTCCCATTCAAGCAAACCAAATACTTGCTCTTCATTTCTGACTCCAAACTTTTGCAAGAGGCAACGATTTATACAAACTGTCAGTTCTGCTGAAGAACTTGTAATATTTTAAGAGGCCAGGAAAGAACACTTTGACAGAAAATGCTATTCAAGCACACAAGTGTTCGAAGAATGGTCACTCCCATCGTTTTCCAACCTGGGCCTTAAGGTCCATGGGAGATACACTGCTGTAATTCTATCAACAACTATGGTTAATAGCATGACAACATGGAGCAGGACCTCTCCGCTTTCTGGCTGTTAAATGAAATACAATTGTCCTCCACATTAGAAGCTTTTAGGTATTATGAAACACCTTCAGATATTTGGGGCCAGCTGAACTAATGAATTCTCTTTTTACTGTTACGCTGGTTGTTTTTTATGAGACGTACTGGTTTTATATTATGTTTCATAGTCTTTTAATATAATACTGCGCATTGTCCTGCAAACATTCTGGTTGAAAGGTGGATTCTAAAAACAATAAATAAACAATTTACCAGAAATTATCTAAGGTGGCATCGTGGACTAGCACAAGTCCCCATGTCTTGATCAGTGGGCTGAAGTGAATTTAGAGCACACCCTTATTTTAAAAAATAAATCTCAGAGCGGGTTACATTAAAAACATCATAAACAGTAAGACCAAGCAGATCAACTTCTGTATAACACATTAACAAGACCAAGACATCCATAAGGAAAGGCCAACTCTGCCTAAGCAAAAGCCTGAGTGAATCAGATTGATCAGAAGAATATTTATTTGCATCAGCCACTAGCCGTAGCAATAAAATAAAATGTACTGAAGATAGAGGTTAAAACTTAACTATACAAAATACATTTTGGAGGTTAACATCAATAATCAAGTAATAGATCCTATTCTAATTGCCCCTGCTATTTTTTTTTTGCACTTTTTGCTGTCACCTGATCATCTTGATCTGCTAGAAAAAAAGGACTCAGTAGCAAAGGTTGAGTGACCAGGCATGGACAACAGTAGAGGGGTAATAACCTCACTCCTCAAAACTTTATATAAAGAGTGCAAGCCAGAAGCACATGAGCCACTGACTTCATACTGCCCTCCACATGGACATAACAATTTTCCCTGCAGAATTTTTCAAAATTGACCCTCAAGTTCAGCCGAAGGCAGTATATTCAGTCTTGCAAAAGTGAAAGTGCGCCTGTATTTTGGAACTGTTAAATTTTGCAAATAGGGTGCCCAAGAGTCAAAATGACTAGGTGGGAAATAATCATGGCATGGACAAAATTTCCTTATTGTGGCTAAATTATTCTGTCTCTCGATATCATATAGGCACTGTCTAATTAAATTATTTGCTTTACAGAAGCCCAGTGTTAATAACTGTTGTGGTGATAAACCAGAAAAGTAAAGCTTCTGGTTGACAATTTTAGTCCAAGCGCTCTCGTGGCAATCTTGCAATACTAAGGGTATTAGACCGATGGGGTTTAAATTTAGATGAAGCCAATAATTAAATCCTACACCAAATCTGTAATTCAACAGAGGGGAGATTAGCCTCCAAGCGCAATGAAGCATTTGGAACACAGGATGAAAAATTAAAAAAAAAACTGCCTTAGGAATTTAAGATTGAACAGCTTCTGTAGATCCAAGGTGAGCACCTGTCCAAATCTGAGCCCCATATAATAACTGTGCTAGGGGTTTAGCTTTAAGGTACACTTCAAGTGCTGATGGTATCTGATTGCCACCTTTTGAATGGAGAAAGCATGTCATAATTTTGGCGCTTTGAAACGCTTTTTCCTTTGCATATTTCTGATATTCTCCCCAAGACCCTGTTGACTGAAAAATAAGTCCGGGATATTTAAAGACCAGGTGTATGTTTACCATTCAAAATATAGCATTCCTTTTCTCTTGGATTCTCTTTTTATTATTATGGTATTTTGTTTGCTAATACTCTACTTGACCTGCTGAATGAAAACAAGATTAATCTCTTGAGGCTTGTAAAAAAGCTTTCAAAATAAATTATAAATAACATTGCTCATGTGCCAATCGGTGGCTAAAGGGAAGAGAGGGGTGGAAAAGTGCAGTACTTAAGTTGTGTCTCTGCTATGAATGAATTATTCAAATAGAAGAGAAAACTGGTAAAATATTCAAATGCAACTTTCTGAAGCAATTTGGGTGATTTCTCCCTCTCCAATTGCGACATCAAAGAATCCACACTGAAAAGCATGGCAACCCCTGCACCCAGCGACTCTTGAGAAAATTTTGACGTTAAAAAAATGTATAAATCACATTTTATGAAGTTTGGAAATTAGATATATAAGTGTGCTTTATACAGAGCTTTTGGAGGGGTGAAAAATGAGGTGCCAGTACAAAATGGCTGCCAAGGGCAGCAAAAAAAGAGGAGACAATACTCCATTCCAGTGAGTTCCATCCCTAAAAAAGGACCTCTTGAGAGGGATGACACCTCTTTTCCTTTCCCACCTCCTGTGCTGTACAACCTATCGCTGGAGGGCTCAGATTTGGGGCTGGCTGTCAGTCTTGAACCTGAGCATTTTATTGCTCCATAGCAGGATAAAGGATTCTCAGAAGGTGGCAAAAGGGAAATAAAGCTGTCCTTCCTTCTCAATATCCTTGTAAACAGAGCAGAGAGTAGAAATGTGAAGAGCGGGGGACAAAAATTAAGATTGGGGTCAAATGGTTCCTGGCCTTCTTTTTTCCTCTGATGGTTTTATTTCACTTTTGTTGGAAAGTTGGAAATCTGGAGGGATTTTTTTTTATTTTTTAATCTTTTAGAATAATAGATGAAAGGGGTTTAAAAAAAAACAGAACAAAATTGTTTTAAATACCTTTTACTTCTACAAAACAGGTTCCAATAAAAAGGGTTTCTAGTAACACTGTAAAATAATATATAGTACTAGGTAATTTAAATACCCATATACTGTAGACTGCTCCTCCATAAACAACAATGTATATGTCAGTTTCACATGTGATCATTCTATCCATTTTCTCAATTAATGTGTAATTTCTTCCCCCAAAGTTCCAAACAAAATTCTTACGAAAAAGAACTTATTAAAATATTATCTTCTTCTTTTTTTTACAATCCAAGTCATCACTCCAAGCAGCTAGAGAGCCTGGCTGCTGCCTCTGTTTGCACCACACACATTCAAAACAGGGCCGCGAATTCCACTGGAACGAAGAGATGCAAGGATGTTGCTGTCCCTCCCAGGGATAAAATAAGGAAAAAACATGGCTGCCTCCATTTGCAGCCTCTAGCAACTTACTTGTAAATACATACATTTGTAAAATTGAATTAAAAGTAACCTCCACTTCCGGTTGAGGTGCCGATCAATGGCGGACGGGAGTTTTACCGCTCCGTCCTCCGTTAGGCTATAGGGGCTACCGTGCCTGCGCCACGGGTCCCTTAGAGCCACGGGAAGAGCGTCCCGTGGACCTTTGGCTTCGTGGGTCCCAGACGTGTCGTCTCCGCTCCTGATTGACCCTCGTAAGGGGGGAAATCAGGCGAGCGGAGCTCCGGCACGGGACTGAAGGAGCGACTGCCTGCGGAGGATCAAAGCAGCGATCCCGCCAGATGCGAGCACCCGGCACTTCCGAAATAGAAAACTCAAAAGAAACTCTGTAAGTAAAAGTTTTGGACTTTGTGACAAGTTTGGAGAATACTGCTTGCAGAGGAACTTTAAAAGGAAGCCTGTTCCCTTTGAACTGTTCGTATGAACTTGGTAGCGCTAAAGGATTAAAGCCGCGTCTAACGGAAAAGTTTTGCGAACTCTGCCAAACTTCTTAAAAGTTGTTTAAAAGTAACTTAAAGGATGTTTAGAGACTTAAAAACTGTTGATATGGCAAAAGAAGACACCGCTCCCCCTCAGGACTAGGATTCCGGGCCGGTAGCGGGCTGCAATACATTGTTGCCATTTTTTTTCTTGCTGTTGGTGCTTCATTGTTTCAGTGACTGTTTACCAGTGGAGACATTTGGACTCTTTTTGTAGCCAGTTACATGCTATTTTGTGGACTTGGTGGTAACATTGCAAGGGAAAAACAGATATTGACTTGGGCTATTTAAAATAGACTCTTCTTGACATTAAGGCATTTATAACTTTGGAGAACTGTAAACTCTTAGCCTAAAAAGGCTGGACTTTCGGACTGGTGGGGACTCCTGGCTCAGCAGGCTCTTTGTTCTCAGAAGAGAGCTGCTGGCCACCTGGTGTTTACTTTTGGGACTGTTGGTCTTCTGCTGTGAATGTCTGAGATTGTTACCATAGCAACTGGAGTGACCTTGAGATTACAATTGCAGAGCCCACAGGAAATGGACACTAGATCTAAAACAACTGGTGCTAGCTCTGCACAAAAAAGAGGCTCTGTTTCCCTAACTCTGCAGGAGCAAATGGAGAAATTGGTTGCAAGCGTGGCAGAAGTTACAGCAGGATTGAAAAATGTCACAGAGGGGCTGAAGCAAACACAAGATTCAGTTGCCTCTGCAATAGAAAAACTCCAAGTGGATATAAAATCTGATATAAAAAATTCTACCCAGACTCTCGAAAAATCAATTGGCCAGATTGAGGAGAACGTAAGGAAAAACAGAGACGAAATTAATAAAATTGGGCAGGAGGTGACCACACTGAAAAAGGACTCTGAGGAAATTAAAGTGGTCAGAGAAAAAATAAAAAAAGTGGAAGAAAAGTTGGACAATTTAGACTTGGAGCAGTTGGAGAATATTGGAACACGACAGAGGTCTGTGGAGGAATCTCTCGCCTTTCTGCAACTACATCAGAGAGAGGGAAACATCCGTCTAAGGGGTCTTCCAGAATTGGAAGGAGAAGACCTAAAAGCTTATATTGCGGAGGTGTTTTCAACATATTGGGAATTAGAAGAGGTAGACGTCTCAGCACGCATAGTGAAGGCCTTCAGATTTGGACCCAGAGGTTCCAGAGGAAAGAAAAGCACCAAGGCAGTCAGCGACTGTTTGTTGGTGCTGCACGATAGACACGACAGAGACTACTTCCTGGACTTGCACTACAGAAACAACCTCGTGGTACAGCAGAACAAAGTAATTCTTTATAAGGACATCCCCAGGTACTTTTTAGACAAAAGAGCTCCTTACAACGATTTGGTTACAGAGTTAAGAAGAAAAAAGATCTCCTTCAGTTGGGAGTTTCCTGAAGGCCTCGCATTTACGTTTGAAGGGAAAAAGATAAGAATAAGATCTCTGACGGATAAACAAAAGTTTCTGGACAAGCACCTGGAGCAGTTTGAAGGAACTGCACTTGATCCAGCACAACTCTACAAGCTTCCAGGGCTATTTCCACCGCCGTCGAGACCCGAAGGGCCGAGTCAAGATCCAGAGGAGGACAAGAAAGGAGAAGCATCTGGAGGAGCAGAATAAATAAAGGAAAATGACGCTTAAACTAACAACATGGAATGTTCGGGGATTAAATCAGAGACCAAAGAGACGCAGAGTGTTTTATAGCCTAGAAAAGAAGAATTTAGACATAATATGTCTACAGGAGACTCACATAGTTCGACGTCACAGAAGATTATTACAGAACAAGAAACTAGGCCAAGAGTTCATATCATCGGATAAAGTCAAGAAGAGAGGAGTTGTAATATATGCAAAGGAGAAATATAGCCCAAGACAGCTATTTAAAGATGAAGAAGGAAGATACATCGCAATTGAAATCAACGTACAAGGCGAAAAATTTTTGATTCTGGGACTTTATGCACCAAACGATGGAAAGTCGATTTTCTACAAAAAAATACATGACTTGCTGTTGGAGTATTTGGACTATAAGGTAGTGTGCCTTGGAGATTTTAATGGGGCAGTTTCCACATTAATGGACAGATCACAAAGAACTAAATTAACGAATGATGGGAAGCTCCCAAGGACTTTTTTTGAAATGGTGGATAATTTGAATTTGGTGGATTCCTGGAGATTAAAAAACCCTACAGAAACAGAGGCAACGTATTACAGTGAATCTCAGCAGTCATGGTCAAGGATAGATTACATTTGGATCTCGAATGAATTGGCTCCAAAAATACAAAAGGCAGAAATCGGCCCCAAAATACTTTCAGACCACAACCCGGTACAGTTAAATTTAAAAATGATTTCCAAGGACTCTTTCAGATGGAGAATGGATGACGCACTGATGAGAGATACCAAGCTAGTAGAAAAAGCGGCAAAAAAGATGAAAGAATATTTTCAAATGAATTGGAGCTCCGAAGTGGAGAAAAGAATTGCTTGGGATGCAAGTAAAGCGGTAATGAGAGGATTCCTCATAAGTGAAAAGGCGAAAAAGAAGAAACAACAAAATTTAGAAATGGAGAGATTGTTGAAACTAATTAAAGAAAAGGAAAAGCAACTAAGAGGGCATCCCAGATGTGGTAAAATTCAAAAAGAAATTAAATACTTGCAATCCCAATATGCAAATATTATGAATCAGGACATTGAATGGAAAGTAAAAATGATGAAACAAAGGACATTTGAATCTGCTAATAAATGTGGAAAACTACTAGCCTGGCAATTAAAGAAAAGACAAAAAGCCAACGTCATCACAAATTTGGTAGTAAATGAAAAAAACGTAGAGAAACCAGAGGAAATCAGATGGCATTTTCAGAGATTCTACAAGCAACTGTACAAGGCGGAGAAGATAGATGAAGCAGAGATAGACCGATTTCTGGAAAAGAATGGATTGCAAAAAGTCCCAGAGGAAAAGTTAACAATTCTCAACCACCCAATATCGACACAAGAGATGGAAGATGCAATAAACAATATGCAATTGGGGAAGGCCCCAGGACCGGATGGACTATCAGCAAAATATTATAAGACATTAAAAGACTGGCTATTGCAGCCATTAAGAGAAATTTGCAACAAGATACTAGAAGGAGATAGGGCACCAGAGACGTGGAAAGAAGCCTTTATCACACTGATCCCAAAACCAGATACAGATAAGACTCAAATGAAAAATTATCGTCCAATATCCCTGTTGAATGTGGACTATAAAATTTTTGCAAATGTTTTGGCTACAAGGTTGAAAAGAGTGCTGAAAGACTATATACATAGAGACCAAGCAGGTTTCCTGCCAGGAAGACAAATAAGCAACAATACGAGAATCATCGTGGACATTTTAGAAAAACTGGAGAGAGACATAAACATAGATGCGGCACTTTTGTTTGTTGATGCAGAGAAAGCATTTGATAAAGTATCTTGGATATTTATGAAAAAGAATTTGCAAAAGATGGGAGTTGGAGAAAAATTTTTAAATGGCATTAAGGCCATCTATACAGAACAAAGAGCAAAAGTAATAGTAAATAGTGTGATATCGGAGGAGATTGAAGTTGAGAAAGGAACAAGACAAGGGTGCCCTATCTCCCCTTTACTTTTTATTACGGTCCTGGAAGTCCTCCTGAATATGATTCGAAAAGATAAATGACAAAAGGAATTAGAGTGGGAGAGAAAGAATATAAATTACGCGCCTTTGCAGATGATTTGATGTTATCCCTTCAAGAACCCGAAAGCAGTGTCCCCAGAGCTTTGGAATTAATTGAACAATTTGGACGTGTAGCTGGCTTCAAATTGAATAAACAGAAAACCAAAGTTTTAGGCAAAAATTTGAGTGCAGAACAGATTCAAAGAATACAAGAATCCACTGGACTTAATTTTGTTAAAACTGTAAAATATTTAGGTGTCAATCTCACAGCTAAGAACTTGAACCTGTACAAGGATAATTATGAAAAACTGTGGATGGAGATAAAAAAAGATATGGAAATTTGGACAAGACTCAAACTGTCATTAATGGGAAGAATTGCAGTGGTTAAAATGAATGTCCTACCAAGGATGCTGTTTCTTTTCCAAGCCATACCGATCTTGGACAAATTGGACTGCTTCAAGAAATGGCAAAAGGACTTATCGAAGTTTATATGGCAGGGCAAAAAGCCCAGAATCAAGTTTAAGATTTTAACAGACTCTAAAGAGAGAGGAGGCTTTGCCCTGCCGGACTTAAAACTCTACTTTGAAGCAGCGGCCTTTTGCTGGTTAAAGGACTGGTTTAAATTAGAGAATGTTGATGTGTTGGACTTGGAAGGACACGATAATATGTTTGGCTGGCATGCATACCTTTGGTATGACAAGGCTAAAATTCACAGAACTTTTAAGACTCATATAGTTAGAAAATCCTTGTATCAGGTTTGGACTAGATATAAAGATTTGCTGGAGAGAAAGACTCCTAGATGGATTTCTCCAGTGGAGGCCAAGGCCTATAAGAGACCGAACATGTCTGCAAATTGGTTAAGATATATGGACATATTGCAGCAGGAAGGGGACTCATTTAAGTTGAAAAGCTATGATCAAGTTAAAAGTCAGGTCCCCGACTGGCTGCAATACCATCAGGTGTATGAAACATTTAAAATGGACAAAAAAGTTGGTTTTCAAGTAGAAAAATCAAAACTGGAGACAGAACTGATAGAATCGAACTTTAAGAACCTTTCCAAAATGTATAATCTTTTGCTAGAGTGGCATACGAAAGATGAACTGGTTAAATCGTCAATGATAGATTGGGCGAAAGATGTAGGACATAATATTATGATGGATGACTGGGAGAGATTGTGGCAGAAAGGTATCAAATTTACTGCTTGTCATAGTTTAAGAGAAAACATAATGAAAATGGTATATAGATGGTATTTGACACCAGTTAAGATAGCTAAGATGAATACCAAAATGTCAGATGTATGTTGGAAATGTAAACATGCGAAAGGTACCTTTTTTCATATGTGGTGGTTGTGCCCAGTGGTAAATGCCTTCTGGGATAAGATTTATAATGAACTTAAGAAGGTAATGAAAGTTACCTTTTGTAAGAAACCAGAGGCATTCCTTCTGAGCATAACCAATGAAGAGATACCCAGTCAGGATAGAGTGTTTTTTATGTATGCCACGACAGCAGCTAGAATTTTATTGGCAAGAACATGGAAAGGAGAAGAGATACCAACGGTGGAAGAATGGCAGATGAAGATGATGGAATATATGGAACTTGCAGACCTGACCGCCAGAATCCGGGACCAGAGGGAGGAGAGGGTGTCACAGGATTGGAAAAAATTTAAAGACTATTTAGTTAAATCAGTTAAATTGAATATTTGAGCAGAATCAAATAGATTAGCGGCTTTAGTAGTTTTATGTTAGATAATTGTTAAGAAGATATTTCTTTTTCTTGCGTGAATGATTTATTTGTTAAAGAATATGTTAAGATTTTGGGTTTTAACTATGATTTATATTTGACAAAGTAAAGTTAAACGTATTAAGTAAATAAGTAAAGTTAAGAGTATTAAGAAATAAGGTATATGATAATGGAATAAGAGATAAAGCTACCTAAAACATATATATGATTGTGAAGACAGTGGAGGGAGCAGGGGAAGTCCCCTAAGTAAGAAGATAAGAACAAGAAAATTACAAAGATAGGTGTTGTTTTAAGGTTTGTATATGTTTTTCTTTATGTTTTTATATTGTTGTTGTTTATATTGTGTTTATGTATTGTGTTTCTTTATAGTGTGTATGTTGATTTGTATGCTTTTCTTTTTTTTGTAATATTGGAAAATAATAAATTCTTATTAAAAAAAAAAATAAAAGTAACCTCCAGACCACCTTGTCAAATTTGTTCCAAGGGCGGATTCCGAAAGATAAATATGTTCCTATATACACATTAATCCAGAAGGTGTGGATCAGTTGGGCTGCTTTGGAATTTGTACTGAGAAAATTCATCAGACTTCCTTAATGTGCTTGCTACTCCATCTCTAACTCTGGATATACTGTATTTTTCCGTGTATAAGACTAGGTTTCCCCCCTAAAAATAATGCCAAAAATAAGGAGGCGGCTTATACATGGGGGTGTCATAGATGGAAAAATACGTTGTTTGTTGCTGTGCTATGCTAGGGCTTATATATAACTCCCCATTTACGCAGGGATTGCGTTACTGCATGTGTCAGTCGGACATGCATAAGTCTGCCCCGCCCCCTTGCCATGCCAAAATGGTGTGTGCATCAGTGGTTGTGCATGTGCCCATCTCACGCAAATGGGGATATTCCTGTATACCACTTTTTGGCCAAAAGGTCTCCAAAGCAGTGGAAAACGTATCAACATGAAAGAAAAATGCCATAAATAAATCAAAATAATACAAAATACCCATAAATCGCTCTGGATATGTGTTAGGAACTCCAACAAGAAACAAAGGAAGCACCAATCCAGCCACCCCTCTCTCTAGTACACCTTGGGTGTCTCTCCTGCCTCTCACACAGCAGGCAGGTTCCACTAACAGGCTCTCATCTTAGAGCAGAAACCACTTCTGTTTCGTACTGCAGCCAACAAAGTACTCATTAACTTCACATTACAATAACCAGAGCCTAGATAGAAAAGAAACACAAGTCTGCAAGCCCAGCATGTAATGGGTGGGTGGTGGGCAGGATCCACAAGAACAGGCTCACACGCTGGAGTGTGGAGCAACTGTTCTCCCTCTCCTAACATCTCCACCAGCTGATAATTAACATTCCATACAACTCAACACAAAGGCCTAGGTTTTATTTTATTTTTTAAGTCAGCAAAATATAACTCAAAAAGGGCATGGCACCCTTTGGGGTCATGCTGCCAAGGTTGCTCCGCTGCATCATGTCGGCTGGATGCTTTCCAGCTGAGGAGGTCCAGTCCTGAAGAGAGTCACAGCTGCCCAGAACATCCTCACTGCCTTGCCAAGGAGCTGGTCTTTGCCGCAGTTGCTTCTCAACTAGGCAAGCAAAGTTACTGGGTGGTGGAAGGTAATTTGTAATTATTTTGCTTGAATAAACTGAGGCACCTATGCTTTTAAATTTAATAAGTAGAGCAAAACAATGCCCTTTTCAATTACGGGGTCAAACTGAACACAACCTGAAGATGATTCTTCCCCCCTCTCTCATAGCCCTCCTAAAACAAAACTTGAAATAACAGTGGATCCTTATTATCATTATTATTATTATTATTATTAATAATAATAATAATAATAATAATTTTTATACTAAATCCTTCCCTGCCACTCCGCAAATCATGCTACCTGTTCAAGAGGAGAGTCTGACTGAGGGCGGGAGGCGGCAACTCTGACGTGGAACTCTCACTTTCTCTATCCACAATGAACCTCAACAGAAAACCAAAGCGCAGCAGAATTCTTATACATTTATATGTTGCACGTAGGCTTATTGCAGGCTCTACAGCATATTTCTAATACCTAGTTTTCTCTGGTTTATCTATAAAAAAAAGTTGAACTATGTAAATCTTAAGCACTTAGCTCAAGTATTAATTGAGAGCGTGGGATGACTCCTCACCCAAGCAAGGACCTTTCCTCGTGTGACGCTGCCTAACCAGCAAGAGGGAAGATTTATTGCCCGATACTCACCACTTGACTCTTCTTGCATCCCTGCTTGGTTCTTCAATTATATGCATGCATCTGGTTGTAAAATTAAACGTTACAAATGCTAACAAGTGTTACAAATGTCCTGTTTATCCCTTTTAAAAATTTCATGCATGCTTGATAGTGCTTTTTTGGTGATATTTGATTGTGAACAGGGAAAAGAGGAAGCACCAAAAGTGGTATTTGCCGTAAGTCTCTCTTGGGAAGAGGCCCATCTAGATCACTCCATTTTGCAAACAGCATGATGAATAATAATTGAAATTTACACCTTCCCTTGTGAACTAGAACAGTCTCAGCCACAGCTGAATGCAATCAGGCGCTGGGGGGGAAAATTGCAATTCCTCTAGTAATCTCTACTTCTGGACTATAGCAGGCTTTGCAGAATCTTAGCTATTGGACTGAAGCAAGAGCTCTTCAGAACATTTCAGCTTTTTTGGAAATTAATGAAGGCATTGCTGTATGTGTCCAGATTATCATTCATATACACAGAGCCAAAATATTTAAACTTGAATGTTCAGTCTGCAAATATTTTAGATACCTTTGTTTTTAGCATAGTTTAAGTTTATGAGGGATGCGGGTGGCGCTGTGGTCTAAACCACAGACCCTAGGGCTTGCCGATCAGAAGGTTGGCGGTTCGAATCCCCGTGACGGGGTGAGCTCCCGTTGTTCGGTCCCAGCTCCTGCCCACCTAGCAGTTCGAAAGCACGTCAAAGTGCAAGTAGATAAATAGGTACCGCTCCAGTGGGAAGGTAAACGGTGTTTCCATGCTGCTCTGGTTTGCCAGAAGCAGCTTAGTCATGCTGGCCACATGACCCGGAAGCTGTCTGTGGACAAACACTGGCTCCCTTGGCCTATAGAGCGAGATGAGCGCCGCAACCCCAGAGTCGTCCACAACTGGACCTTACGGTCAGGGGTACCTTTACCTTTTAAGTTTATGAGCAAAAGAAATAGAGTGATTTATACACACTAGGATGCTCTCAACGCCAGTTGTATTCGGAGTCCTGTCCCGGTGGTTAAGGTACTGTGAGTATGTCATGGTCAGAGGGTGATGTCAAAGCTCCCAGTATTGTACTTTCAAAACATTTTGGTATATTTTTTTAAAATATGGATTATATGTGTGTGTGAGATAGTGTTTGTTGATATATTTCTATGCATACACATTCATGTGTTGTGTGAGAGAAAGAGATGGAGCACCTCTTATTCCTTTATGTTTTGGGAGCCGTCTCAATTTATGAACCAAAGGTGGGCCTTCAGACTAAAAACTTCAGCCCACTTTTTTCTGGATTTCTCACTCTCTTGTCAGACTAAGGTCACAAACTGTGTGTTTCAGATTGTACATGTGTAAACGATACTGGTGCCATCCTGCAAGGTGATATGTAAGTGAAAACATATCGTTTTGAGAATATTCACCGTTTCATGCAAAACACATATAATAACTTAAGAGGTCACCAACTTAAGATGATCTAGCCAAAAGTGAAAATGAAGGCACAAATTTATAAATGCTAATAGGGAGTCGTAGATTGCACAGCATATGGTTTAAATATAAAAATGATGTTCTAACCTAACCCACCCGGGCCCAAAAACCCCCAAAAGAAACAGACTTAACATGGATGCCTGTTACTTTTTTTTTTAATCACCATTTTTCTCCACTGAAAAGAGATTAAATAAAGGAATCATGTATTTCAGATTAATGAATTATAGTTAACCTCCAACAGATCCATATTAGAGATTACATTTTGTCGCAAATTAGAACATAGCTAAAAGCAGATGCCACATAGGAAAATAGGAAAATGCTTTTCAACACCATGCAAATATTTTCCTGTCCCTAGGCTGCAAATATTTCATTTTCCTAAGCCAACTTCCTCTCCTGATGGGTTCTATCTGCTTCATTATCTCATTTCGGATACCTCAGTTTCCTCCCCCAGCTGGAACAGTGTTTACAGTGTGCACTGATTTCTGTCTGCAAATGTAATTGTTCCTTTGCTAATGCTAGCTACTACAATTATAGCAACGTGTGTCACTCAGTGGTGAGGCATGCAGTTATTTTAGTCCTCCGGAGGGTAACTTCCCTCAGTCTGCGATGGCAAGATTTAGAGATTTTTAAGCAATAATTATTTTATTTAAATTGTATTTAGTTTTCACATTTGAGAAGACCAGTTCAAAATCGATCTAAGCTGAGCCCAGTTTGAAGTGCAAGTGAAAGCTAAAATAATAACATAAAACAAAAAATAATTCATACTACCTTTTGCATCCCCTTGTTTCATAAAAAAAAAACAGTCATTAACAAAAAAAACCACCCCCAAAGTTATGCTACCATTTGAAAGCAGTAAGGAGAAAAAATAGGAATGATAACATGGTGCTGTTAAGAGTGATTTTTAAGAGCCCTATGAACAACCTTTAATCTTTCATCTGTGGTTTCTCTTTGCAAGATATTTTCAGAAAGGCAAAGAGCCTGATTAATATCTAGAAATCACCCAAATAAAAGGAATTAACTGAAGCTTACCTGTACTGGAATGTCATGTTTGTAATTTTTATCTTTATCTCTTCTCCATGTCGAATTTCTCCAGTCATTTCAAAGAGTTTGTTAGCCATTTTCTCATAAACTTTGGCATTCCTTTTAGTTTGTTTCAATTCATCAAAAAATTCTTCCCAAACCAGCATTAAGCCCCTCATTTCTGCATCAGTCCAATTCCTGGCCCTCCTGTGCTTCTCAGTCTGAGAAGAAACAATATAACTGGGGATTTCTGCAGCAGCCATTCCTGATTGACCTAAAAGGGTTTTAAAAGAGAACACTTAATATAGATTTCAGTTTTTAGTTTAGGATTTTGCAGTGCAAGGCATGCATATGCAGCTACAGGATTTGAATGACAACAGAACACATGAAACCTCTTTGCAACAGCTTGAAGCTTGAGTGCACAAAATGGGGCCTACATCTGACAGGCAGGAATTTAGTTAAAAGCTTTTAAACAGAGAAACGTCATTTTGATGTCACGTTTCCATAGCAACAGAGCAACTGCATAAGCTACAACAACAAAAACCTTTTAACTGAAAGCCAAAGAATCAGGACAAAGTTGACAGGCCATCAATATTAAAGCTTTTAAACACTTTAGGTTTAACACAAACAACAACAACAAAAGATCTATGCAGCCTTTGAGAAGCTACTTTTAAGTTTTTACTTGTTTTTAGATTTTTTTTCCCCTTACCTTTTAGGCAATCTGCTGCAAGCAGGGGGCCATGGCTGCCTGAATGAGCTTTTAAGTTGTGCCTTGACAGATTCACTAGGATGAGGCAAAGACATGTACACACACACAAAAAGACCCCTTTACAGCAATTGTGTCTAAAAAGTCTCACACCTTTGTGGGAGCATAGTTAGCATCTGAAGTATATAGCAGCAGCACTGAAAACAGTTAAGCAGCTAAAATGGTGCCAGATTCCTATTTCAGGAACATGCACACAGATTTGTGTTTACATATGTGTGTGCAAGGGAGAGAGAGCCAGAGGCCGATTTGGGCTCCAAGATGCTTGTCTGCTGCTAAGCGAACCCATCCAGCAGCCCCTGTCAGCATGAATTTGCCTTTTGTAGGTTCATATTACCACATATGTATTTGCAATCCGAACAATTTCAATGCTGTTTGGAGTCATTTATTCAGCCGTGTGCTGCAGCCAAAGGACTGCAGCGGAGGCATTTTAAATCTGCCTTATGGTGAACCCATAAAGATTATTTACTGTGCAAAAGCGAATGGAAATGGGGAGAACGGCATGAGGATTAAAAACTCTAAATAAATTGCTGTTTTTATGTTGTAGTTTTCTTCATACAGAAGGCTAGATCTTGTTCCCTGTTGTAATAGCAACGCAGCATCTCATTTCCCAAAGCACCATTCCAGAGTCTGCGCTGTGCCAAACATGATGGACTCAGCTCTGGCTTTAAGGTCCAGGCACTTGATCCAGTGAAGCAATGCTGACGGCTAATGCACAGCGCATTAATTCTCTGTATTAGAAAGGAAACTACTGTTCACATTTTAAAAGAAATACCAGATAGCAGTGGGAAGAAGAAAAAAATGTTTGTGTGTGTTCATTTTTAACACAGCAATACGGACCTCAGTGCTGGGCGTTTCCTAGAGATTAATGGCAAGCAGAAAATAATGTACTCCGTAGGCTGTTAATCCCCAGGAAAGGTTCTCACGTGCTTTAGTCCACACTTAAGTATCCTATATACACTAATTACACGCTCAGTCTGAACGAGCTGAAAAGTACAGGATCCTGAAGGAAGGGGAGGTCACAAAATGCCCTTTTCAAGGCTGTAAACACAGACCTCCTGTTCCACTCCTTGTTAATGCCCCCCCCTTTAATGTAAGGAAGTCAGAATTAGGATTCCCTAGAGCAAAAGCTTTAAGTGCTGTTCGAATAAAAAACACAATTCACTTTATTGATGAGTCACAGGTTCCTATAGAAGAATCTGGCACTCAAAAGGCACCTTCTGAGCAGCTACTGTCAGTGGTCCTGTGCAGAACAACCTTTTCAAGGCTGGCAAAGTGCCACTGTATGCTAGTGGGGGGGGCATATCATGGAGACCCAGTTGGGAGGCGTCATGTGACCAGGTGACAGATGGCAGCCAAGAGGAGGATTAACTAGAAGCAGGGTCTCCTTTTCATTCTTTGTGTGCATTTTAGACTTTCCAAGCATTGCATCGGGAAGCACCAATGATAAAATCCAAATTTAACTGTGGCTGGCTTGGAGAAAAGATTGGGAGTTGTTTTCAGGCCACTGTTGTATAGATCTATCCAAATAAGGCATGGGTTGGGAAGGATTTGTACCCGCATCTTCTTTAGCCAAAGGTATGTGAATGCCAGCATGTGTCTGACCCACAAATGTAAATATGCATTCCTCCAAAACTGCATGAGTTTGGATTCCTCCAGAGTTGCAAAGTGGTTTACGGAAGAATATCTACGTATAAGCAAGACTTCTCAAAGTGTGGGCTGCAGACCACCAGTGGCCCATGAGCTTCATTCTGGTGGTCCACTATGGTGATTCTGCAGAGTGGTATAGCTACACGTGGGAGAAGAGGGGTGTGTGTGTGTGTGTGTGTGTGTGTGTAGAGCAGCTGGCACAACTGCCGCATGTGTGGGAAGAATTGTGGTTACAGTGACGGCTCTGTTCTTATCCTGTGGGCCACCCAGCAGATGAGCAAAACAAACTGGAAGTGGACGGTGGTGGCAAGATGGTGGAAGCTCCCAAGCGAGGGAAATGAGAAGAGTTTGGATTTGATATCCCGCTTTTCACTACCCGAAGGAGTCTCAAAGCGGCTAACATTCTCCTTTCCCTTCCTCCCCCACAACAAACACTCTGTGAGGTGAGTGGGGCTGAGAGACTTCAGAGAAGTGTGACTAGCCCAAGGTCACCCAGCAGCTGCATGTGGAGGAGCGGAGACGCGAACCCGGTTCCCCAGATAACGAGTCTACCGCTCTTAACCACTACACCACACTGAGCACTTGAAAGGAGCAGAGCGTCAAAACATGTGGAAGAAGGAAGCCGTGAGAAAGACAGGAAGAAACTAAAAGCAAGTGCATGCAAAAGAAATGCTTTGGAATATTTCCTTATTTATTTCAGATAAACCAAATGACTTTTTGCTGATTGGAGGACATGCTGATTTTTGCATGGCTAAAATCCGGTTTTCTACTAACTGGCAATAACAAAGTAAGGTTACTGAACGCTACATTCAAAGGCCTAGTTTGCACATTACATTGAACAGAGCTGAAAACAAACTGTAATGTGAATGAGTTCTCACTCCACTCCTTTCTTGTTGTTGCTGCGCTGCCAGGAAGCAAATGACATCTAAACCCGCATTTGTGGTTTCCCCCAAGCAAACCACAAGACCAGATTCAGACATCAAAACCCAGACTTGAGTCCTGGTGGTGTGGCAGGAGTGAACTGTGTGGCAGCACTATGAACCAGTACAATGTGCATTCACGTGAAACCACCACTTGTTTTCAGTTACGGTTTATATGACAGTGCTGGGGACACTTGTTTATAAGTTATTTAGAGGAGTAAAGATTATGATGGTTGAAATGGTTCCTACTCAGGGAAATATCTACACAAACAAATCACAGATAAATCAGAATTGTGAAAAGTAGGAGAGGTTTGGAATAAATATTTAGAGAGACCAATTATTTACTTGGTCCATGGGGTCACAAAGAGTCGGACACGACTAAACGACAATAGTTATTTACTTGCTATGTTTATATATTGCCTTGTGCCAATGAATCCAAGCTACAATCCAAGCTTCCCTGATTACAACAGGGAAAAGAGGATATGAAAACTTTAAACTAAATTCTGACAGGGAGGGAGACAATAGTACTGACAACAGGGGAACACCTGGTAATGGGGATAATAGCTTCATTGATGCACCAGAAACTGAGATGGTACTCCAAAAACCTACTAAAGAGCAAGAAACTACAAGAAGGAAGCCACTGGAGGGAATGATTAATGGTTTCAGTTGTCTCTATACTAATGCATGGAGTATGGGAAACAAGAAAGATGAATTAGTGGTGGGATGAGACTCATGACTGGAATGTAGAAATTGAGGGGTATAACCTATTCAAAAGGAATAGACCAAACAAGAAGGGCAGAGCAGCAGCATTATATGTAAAGAATGTGTATATTTCTGAAGAGATCCATGACTTGGAGAATAGAAGAGAGATAGATAGTATATGGGTAAAAATGGTAGGAGAGGGAAACAACTGTAACCTTAGTGTGGGTGTCTGCTATAGCCCTCCAAGCCAGACTGAAGACTTGGATGATGCCTTCAAATAGCAAATTACCAAACAATCAAAAAGGAGAGGTTTAGTAGTCATGGGAGGCCTCAGCTACCCTGATATCTGTTGGAACTGCCAAGAATGGGAGGTCCAACAAATTTTTCCTTTGCCTCACTGACAATTTCATTTCCTAAAATGTGGAAAAAGCAACAAGGGGGTCATCTATATTGGATGTGTTCCTCATTAACAGGGAGGAACTGATTTACCAAATGAAAGTACTGGGAACCTTGGGAGGAAGTGATTGTGTCCTCTTGGGTTTAATCAGTGGCGTCCTAGCCATAGAGGCTAGTGGCGTGGGGAACCATGGCACCACGTTCTGGAGGGCGCCATGGAGAGGTCCGGGGGCCATGTTGGTGGCTCGGTAGGGGCAGAAGCCTGCCCGCCACCAGGGAGAAGGCAGGAGGAGGCAATCGGTGGCGGTGAGCCAGGCGCACAGTGATCAGCCCTCCCTCCCTCTGTCCACCCCTCTTTGGCTGGTGTGTGCACCCAGCCCAGGAGGCGAGTGCGATCCCTGGCGGCCGCCCCTCCTCTCGGTGCCGCAATTGGTCGCTGGGGCGCTTCTCCAGCCTGCTGCTGTGCAGGACTGGAGGAGGGCGTTGGGTGGCCAGGAAGGAACCTGAGGGGTCCTGGGCGGGGTGCGATCCCTGGCGGCCGCCGCTCCTCTGAGCGCTTTTCCAGCCTGCTGCTGTGCAGGACTGGAAGAGGGCACGGAGCGGCTGGGAAGGAGCCTGAGGGGTCACCATGGAAGAGATCCACGTGGAACACCCACCTTTCCCCGGAAGGAAAGGTGGGCGTGGGGGGCGCCAGAGGGATCCCTGCACCACGACGCCAGATCGGCTTAAGACGGCCCTGGGTTTAATGATACAGAGGCAAGGGAAAGTTGAGTGTAGTCAGACTTGAAGAAGGTTGATTTGAAAAAGCTTAAGGAACTACTGGGTGATATCCCATGGTCAGAAATACTCAAAGAGAAGGAAATAAAATAAAAAAAAATCCTTCCAGTAGCACCTTAGAGACCAACTAAGTTTGTTCTTGGTATGAGCTTTCGTGTGCATGCACACTTCTTGAAAGCTCATACCAAGAACAAACTTAGTTGGTCTCTAAGGTGCTACTGGAAGGATTTTTTATTTATTTTTTACTATGGCAGACCAACACGGCTACCTACCTGTAACTGGAACTATCAAAGAGAAGGAGTCCAAGATGGATGGGAGTTTCTTAAAGGTGAAACACTGAAGGCACAAAAGCTGATGATTCCAACAAGAAATAAAAGTGGGAGGCATCTAAATAAACCAGTGTGGCTGCACAAGAAGCTTACAGATTATATGAGATTTAAGAAGGGCACATATAAGAAATGGAAGAAAGAGGAAATCATGAAGGAAGAGTATACACGAGTGGCCAACAGTTGCTGGGAGAGGGTCAGGAAGGCCAAAGCTCAGAATGAACTCAGACTTGCAAATAATAACAAAGGGTGAAGGAGTTGGGTATATTTAGCCTGGAAAAGAGGAATAATAGAAACATAGAATTGTAGAGTTGGAAGGGACCCCAAGGGTCATCTAGTCCAACCCCCTGAGATGCAGGAATCTCAACTACAACATCCATGACAGAGGGCCATCCAACCTTTGCTTAAAAACCTCCAAGGAGAGTCCACAACCTCCTGAAGGAGTCTGTTCCACTGTTGAACAGCGGCTACTGTCATAAAGTTCTTCTGGATATTTAGTTTGAATCTCCTTTCTGGTAATGTGAAGCCACACACTTGAAGGACTCTGTGGCAGCATGTGTGTGAAGGGGGCCATTTCTGTGGGTCAGGTGTTCAACACTGGGATGGGAATGCTGCACTAGTAGCAGCTCATTTCAGACTAGCAATGTTCACGTAATGCCTGGGGTGTGACCAACACGTACAACAATATTGAGTGGGCAGGCCTAGCCTTGCACATTCACAGAAGTGCTGAATGTCTGAACAGGGTTTCTGAAAAGCATCGTGTGGCAGCAATGACCATCACACCTAGCATTCACAGCAACTGACCCAAACTCAACAGTCTTCCTTCTGCACAGTGACAACACACCCATGTAAGGGCCCATCCACATAAGCTCAGTGAGTGAGAGACTCCCACATCACCTGGCAAAATGCCACAGCACCCGGCGATGCTTCTGTCACCCAGATAGCAAGAGACCAGTCAGTCACTGGCACTCACAGGACTTTCTCTACACCAGGATTTGGGATCCCATTTATTTATTTACTGACTTCAAATTATCAGTCACTCACCAACAGTAGCTATCAGCACAATGTACAAAAATATCCACATTAAAAATCACAGTTACAGTAAAGTAAAAAGAAAGAGCAAAAAAGGCAATTATATAATCAAAACAAACCACTTTAAAACAAAGCACACAATAGTCAATTAGGACAGAGAGCAAGTAAGAAAGGTTTATCAGAGCCTACTGTGTGATGTAGACGTCCACAAATTTGAAATTTATGGGAAAACAAAAACACTGAAAGAACAGACAGGCCCCTCTGGAGATAGCATTCCACAATCTGAAATGCCCCTTTCTCTCACAACCACCTGCTGTATCTCAGTTGGGGGGGGGCATTTGGAGAAGAACCTGGCACGGTGGTCTCAAGGCTAATAATAATAATAATAATAATAATAATAATAATAATAATAATAATAATAAATTATTTGTACCCCGCCCATCTGGCTGGGTCTCCCCAGCCACTCTGGGCGGCTTCCAACAAATATTAAAATACATTAAAATATCACAGATTAAAAACTTCCCTAAACAGGGCTGCCTTCAGGTATTTTCTGAATGTCAGGTAGTTGTTTATCTCCTTGACCTCTGATGGGAGGGCGTTCCACAGGGCGGGCGCCACTACCGAGAAGGCCCTCTGCCTGGTTCCCTGTAGCTTTGCTTCTCGCAGTGAGGGAACCACCAGAAGGCCCTCGGTGCTGGATCTCAGTGTCCGGGCTGGCTGAACGATGGAGGTGGAGACGCTCCTTCAGGTATACAGGACCGAGGCCGTTTAGGGCTTTAAAGGTCAGCACCAACATGTTGAATTGTGCTCAGAAACGTACTGGAAACGTATTTATCCACAGGAGGGCTTTCTCTCTTGAGCTTAAGGGTTCCTACCCCATAAGTGATGTAAGTTAAAAAGACCCACTAGACTGGAGAGCAAGAACACACTGCTGCCGTCAACTCCCATATCCCGCCTGTGCTACCACAGTAGGCATGTCTGGGGTTGTGCCACCCACTCACCTGAGCATAACAGGCACCAGATTCTGATGATGGGGTGTTCTCCAGGACTCTGTCTCCTTTAGGGCTGCCATGCATCTGGACATTACCGGGATTTCAAAGGCAGAATTGACATCAGGGGGGTGGGGGATTTCCAAAAGGCGGTGCTTTGTCCTGGATCTTAGGCAAGTCAATCGAAAAAATCGTGTTGCTCCACACCTTAGGGGTTTGTATTAAAAAGGCTCAACAACTTTTAGGTTTTCCTTAAAAAAACAAAAAACAACTCAACAATTTTAGGGTGTCCTGGTTTTTACTTTTTGAAATAGGGCAAGCCTAGACTGCCCATGCGGAGTTTCTCTGCACTTATTGCAAAACTATTTGGCAAGCCCATGAAGGAATAGCTGGCAGCCCTCTGGTTAGTCATTTTGTCCGTCTGCCGGTTGTGCTAGGTACACCTGCTGCAGAACTGCCTGTGGACGAGAGAGACACAGAGAGAAGGCTGCAGCATTGGGGGGTGGGGGGGTGGAGAAACCCAGAACAAACACACACCACAATTCCATCCTATGCAATCTCACACGTTTCTATTTTAATTCTGAAATTACATTCCCTACATTTCTGAAATTACATTGCGACCCTTTCTTTGCATGTTTTGTTTAACATAACACCCAGTCTGAAACAAGAGTTCGAAAAAGCTTGCTGACTATTTTGAAACTATTTTGGTGGGTCCTTAAAAAGAGCTGTTGGATTTTTTAAAAAGAAATTGTAATGGAGCAATGCAGCTGCAAAATATACACAAACAGCCCAATTCACAAAGCCTTATTTTTTTTCTGGCCTTTTTCATCGCAAAGTCATAATTATCTGTTATGCTTTTTTAGGGCACAGGCCTGGATCTTTGATGGGGGGGAAATCAGATAGTGTAGCAGCTTAAATCTTCTAGCTACAGTAGTGCATCTAGCAACCTTTCCCATAACTTACCACAGACAGTCTTTACACTGAACCCATTTTCATTCCGGATGCTTTTTAAACTCTTACTTTCCTATTTAGTGAATTACCTGAAAGGCCTCGTCTGTTTTGAAAAGGTGACGGACTTATTAGTGTCCTGCAGCTTCTTTCCGTTCCCTTTGCTTAGCCCCCTTGCTCTTTCCAGCTGCCCAGTCTGATTTGTATTGCAGCCAGATAGGGCCGTACGTAATACGTATGTGTGTCTGCTAGACATTCACTTGCAAATATATGGGGCCTCTAAATCCGACCAGCAGCACTGGCTCCCGCCGCCCTAGGGGTCAATTATGGTGCTTTGTCTCACCCACAAGCTGTCCCTTCCGCTCGCCTGTGCAGCTGGCATAAGGCACTCTGGGACTGGTAGTTCTTCACAGAGTATGTCACATAGTCAGTAAGGCAGGCCTGCACCAGCAGTTGGTGTTTCCAGGACACTGGAGAAGAAACTGACCATCATTGCCCCACCCCACCCCACCCCAAATTTGCCTTCTGCTGCCATCAGCCTCCTCTGGAGTAAGCCTATGGGAACCAGCTGTAGGTTACCTCCCTCTCCCCTCAGAACCGTATGTAAGCCAGGATCCTTAGCAGTGCCAGAAACCTGGTTAACTCTTGTTCTGATACGTATTTATGCCTAGATGTTTTGTTATGTTTTGCTGAATTTATTCTGGCGTTTGCCAAATTGTTTATTTTCATCATTTCTGAATTTACTGGCATGGCTTGTATTTTGTATATTTGTATTTCCAGTGCTCTGTATTTGGATGTTTTCGAGTGTTTGCCGCAAGCTGCTTTGGGCAAAGCTCGTTGTGGGAAAGTGACATATATGTAAACTCAGTCAAACTCAATAAATCACATAGGAAAGCACAAATCTGTCTCTCTCCCTCTGTTCTAGTTTAACTACAGACCCACCACCCCATTCTGGGGAAGGGTGAGGCAGCAACTCACTGATCGAAATGTGGCTTGTTCTGCTGTAAAACAGCTGTAGATTGGCCCCAACATATCTCATAATCTTTGGGTACAGGTGTCTAGATATACAATATGGGCTCTGCAATTTATTTATACTGCAATTTATCTCTTCCCGGTGGTAATGAGGCTGCAGCCCCCTGGATCTTCTGGCCCCAATAAGCATCAGACCCTGCCTGGCTCACATGTCTGGGCTCTGCACGGAAAGAGAGTAATGAGTCAGTGTTAGGGATGGAACATCCCAATAATTATTGCGCTGTCCTTGCCACAGAATCCCTACCCCTTTGTGAGGGAAGATGAGGCTGTAGTGACTGAGCCAATACAGTACTTAATCCTTCACCCCAGCAGACCATGAACTATAGCAAATAATTGTTGGTTTACAGATTGCGTTTTTTGGGCAGCACAATAAACCATGATCCCTGGCTTGGCTGTTAAGCCCGTGATTAGTGGGAAGGAGACAAGCAGCCTGGAGAGATGAGTTCACATTTAACCATGGTTTACTGAGGCATATGATCTGGGCGAGAGTGGCTTAACCTCAAAACAGTAATGTAGCATAGTGTTATTACTGTATATTAATAAATCAAGTGAATCCATGGCAAAGGACTCAAAACAAGTGATCATAAGAGGAAGTGACCCAAGCCACAAATAGCAACTGAAGACACGATACAGATATTGTGTGCAAAAGGTGTAAATCATTCATAATTGCTTAGAGCAGGCATAGGCAAACTTGGCCCTCCAGATGTTTTGGGGCTACAACTCCCATCATCCCTAGCTAACAGGACCAGTGGTCAGGGATGATGGGAATTGTAGTCTCAAAATATCTGAAGGGCCGAGTTTGCCTATGCCTGCCTTAGAGATTCCTTCCCAAACTCGGTGCCATCCAGACTACAATTCCCACCAGAGCCTTGTAAGGCTATGAGGGACATTGTATGGATAAATAGGAAGATGGGAGGAAGGCAGTCATCTTTGTACGTACAGTTCTCCAGGAAGAGGCTGCATGTTATCACGCACAGTCACTCCCTAAGAGTATTTTAAAATCATGTGACCATGGCACTGCTCGAAGCAGCTTAAAATGCCTTAGGGGGGAAAAGGAGTCTTTGGACCACTTTGTAAGTATAGTATGGACCCTTGATTATGTGGCTTAATCCACAGATCTATGTTCTGATCCATACATTGGTCTGAGGGGCATGAAATGGGAGGCTTTGCTTCAAAACCTGGAGCAAATTGGAACCCTCCACAACTCTCCCTTAGATCCATCCTTTGCTTCAGCAGGCAGTCAGTTGAAACTGATCCAGATAAACAGAACGAGATTGAGCCTCCCAAACCTCTGAACCCCAGTAAAGTAGAAAGCAAAGCCACCTTAGTGGGCATCAAATGCCTCAGGGCCAAATATGTACACAACACACGTTTAAAGTGCACATGCGCCACAGTAACCCTGGAGAGTGTAGTTCATGGGTAGGCAAACGAAGGCCCAGGGGCCGGATCTGGCCCAATCGCTTTCTAAATCCGGCCCGCGGACGGTTCGGCAATCAGCGTGTTTTTACATGAGTAGAATGTGTGCTTTTATTTAAAATGCATCTCTGGGTTATTTGTGGGCATAGGAATAGGAATTCGTTCATTTATAGTAGTCCGGCCCCCCCACAAGTTCTGAGGGACAGTGGACCGGCCCACTGCTGAATAAGTTTGCTGATCCCTGGTGTAGTTTATCCCTCACAGAGCTAAAGTTCCCAGGATTCTTTAGTTTATCCCTCACAGAGCTAAAGTTCCCAGGATTCTTTGTGGGGTGCACTTTAAACATGCTTTAAAAGTTTGAGGTGTACTAGCTCTTGTTTTTTCGTGCTTAGTTATAGGGGTGGGAAGCATGGAAATGGGAGACTTCTCCCTCTGCCTTGCAGTGATCAGAATGGAAATAGCACACTCACACCAGAGGTGGACTCTGGTAACATAGCACCCTGAGTGGGGACAACATTTAGTGCCCACTCTAAATATTACTTATTTTCACAATCATTCATATTGGTACAGTTGCTTTTTTTGAATAGATCTTCTCAGTAGGTACATGTATAGAGTGGGGGAACCACTTGAACCGCCCTAAATCCGGTGTTGTTCACACACACAGAACCAGGAACCTGGGGGGAGGCCCCATTGGAACAGACGGGTAACAACGCTTCTCAATATGTACACAAATATTTTTTAAAAAAACCTGCTCCTGCAACCAAGTACCACCAAGTACCACCTCTACTGAGGGCTGCAGGGGGTTAAGCAGTCTTTCTCCAGATTTCATTGGGCTCCATCAGCCTCAGCCAGCATGGCCAATGGTGAGTGACAATGAAAACCCACTTTTTTTTGCCAAATGTATATTGTTCCGTTCTGGCAGGCAGTGTTTTGCTTGTTCTAAAAAGTGCATGCCTTAGTGTTGTAGCCTGTCCTGGGACTGTCTGCTGAAGGATAAGTTAAGTTTTATTAATGCCACCTCATCCTCAGGGACACAGGCTCGTCACCCCTGGCTGTACTCCTGGAGGACAAGCTGCTCAGGGTCTGGTGACATTGGCTCAGAACAGCATGTTCTGCCACAGTAACAGGAGCACAATGTGGGCAACGTTGGGTCTTTGGTTTAGACAGATCACTATAAGGATCTCAGGAAGGGGGAAAACAGGAAATCTTTTGTGTGTTCTTGTTTGTAGGTTGGACTGGGGGGCCTTCCTCTGATAGGGAAGACACCTCTACCTGGGAGTGACAGGAAGGGCCCTAGAAAGTCTTCTGTCTCCTCTCCAGGGGGAGGGAGACACCCCACTAACTGCATTGACTGATGGTGCAAATAACAACCCCTCACTCCAACTACTCACAGAACCATTCATAGCAACCAATGAAAGCAGAGAACCATTGAGCTATTGAGGAAATGGGAACAAAACAGCCCCTCAGCAAGACATCCACTGCAGCTGGCCCCAAACAGACTTAGTGGGGTGGGGGAACTCTACCACAACCCCATACCCTCAGCGGCAGAAGAGGCGAGCGGAATGTCCTCTGGCCCAATCCATCAGAGGTGTTCGGGCTGCTGAAGTTATATCATGTAGTATTTCACTCTATGAACAGGAAATGTCAAGTGGTGGGATTTTTTTTTTTTGCAGTGCAGCCTCCAGATTCATACTATCAGGAGAGACCATAGCCATGACCCCAGATGGTCAAAAACTTCAGGAAGTTTCATGTATATGTGTGTGTCTGAGAGTGTGTGCCTATAACCCAAAGGGCAGTAGTACACAGCGTTAATATGCACTGCAAACCTGTGCATTGTTTCCTGGGCATAGGTTAAAATGGCAAAACCACATTGGACTTTAACAAAAGATCTGCAGCCAGCTGAAATGCAGTGCTTTTAAAGAGATTTTCAAACCATCTTGCAAAGAAGTGTTACCATACACTGATTGCGTGAAGTAGGAACTGTACCAAAGAAAGCAAAATAAGTATAACACCGGTCCTGAAAGACCTACATTGTCTCCCAGCACGTTTCTGGGCACAATTCAAAGTGCTGGTACTGACATTTAAACCCCTAAACAGCCTCAAAGGCCAAATATACCTGAAGCAGCATCTCCACCTCCATCTTTCTGCCCAGACACTGAGGTCCAGCTCCAAGGGCCTTCTGGCGGTTCCCTCACTGTGAGAAGCCAAGTTACAGGGAACCAGGCAGAGGGCCTTCTCGGTAGTGGCACCCGCCCTGTGGAATGCCCTCCCACCAGATGTCAAAGAAATAAACAACTATCTGACTTTTAGAAGACATCTGAAGGCAGCCCTGTTTAGGGAAGCTTTTAATATTTGATGAATCATTGTATTTTAATATTCTGCTGGAAGCCACCCAGAGTGGCTGGGGAAACCCTGCCAGATGGGTGGGGTATAAACAATAATTCATTCATTCATTCATTCATTCATTCCTTATTTCCCAACTTCCTCCGTGCTAGTTTGTCACAAGAATGGGCTCACTGCCTCTCAGAAGCATCCCCTCCTTTGTGTGTTGGTGAACTGGAGATAGGTGAACTGTCAGCTCTCAGCTGGGCAAGCTTCCATGCCGCTGCTCAGGGCTGCCCTGGGCCCCCAGGAGCCAGCAAACAGACAAAACGTCACAATTTCATCTGGAGAATTTCATAAGTGGGGATGAGGCAAAGTTATCACCACATGGTCTTTAGACAGACATTGTTTATGTATCCATCTAGAACATGTGAATTAAATACTCCATAGCTTATAGAAGCACCTTGAGTGCATTCTTCTGTTCTTGAATGAACAGTCTCACCATCACCATGCAAAACAAAGTTATGCATATTGCACTCCTATCATTGCTACTTACAAAATATATTGTGATATCTTAGAAAGTAGCATTTTTTTCAACATATATTTTTAGACACACACACAGAGAGAGAGAGAGAGAGAGAGAGAGAGAGAGAGAGAGAGAGAGAGAGAGAAATATTTTACAGAATATGTGTCATTAAACTCTGCATTGGCATTTATAAATGTGCAGAATTTTTTTCTAAAACAGTAGCCTAACAGAAGTACGCACTAGAATCAACTCTGCTGGGGGGAGGGTTCTTTCTGTTAATTTTTTTTTTGCCAAAATGAAAACAAGAAAAAACAACATGTGGATAAATTGCTTTTTAATCAAATTATGTTCAGATGCAATAATGTTTTAAGATGTTTAAGAACAGGAAACAGTTTAAATCCATCAGTTTAATAAATACAAATATACACATGTATACATCAAATGCAGTCACATGTATAATTTTACATATATTATATACACAAAAGCACAGTCCACAATCCTCCTGATAAAACTATTGTTTTGTTGGTGAAAATGTTAAGAGATGAATAAAAATACAGCATAATAGAAAATCAAAATATTCAACTTTCCCCACCCTGTATTTCCATATGTGAAATCAATGTTTTTTCCCTAGAAATATTATTTATGGGGAATTTTAAGATGAATTACTACTTATGCTATACATCTGTACCGGCAAAGTGCTGAGCCATAGAATAATGCTTGCATATTTATCAAATATTTGAGCCAGCTCCAGAGAAATCATAGTTAGACCTCGTTCTTAATCTGCATACAGAGTACATGGACTGCATTTTTTCCCCAATCAAAAGACTTATCTAAAAACGTCTGATGATTTGCTGCTTACCAGGAAAATGTTTTGTTTTCCTAAAAATGTTTTGCACTAAAGAAGGAGTGGCTAATTTATTTTATTTCCCCCATTCACTAGATCAAAGTAAACCAAAAGCATCTGCAGAAAATTAATGATATTTAAAACCAATGTAAACTAATATATATATATATATATTCCAGTTTTTCAAATAGTGACATACAAGAGACGTAATACAGGGCTTTAAAGATGACTTATACATCAAAGTGATATATATATATATATATATATATATATATATATATATATATATGTCTGTGTTTGTGAGTAAGAACATCCAATAGGAAACTGAGTGATGGTGTCAAGATACTCCGCTAGAGTGGCTATTATTAATTTCAAACTGCAAGTGCTTTTCCCAGTGCTGCACCATTTTACATCTTTACATCCTATACATGATACAGAAATATTTATAGAAGTTTTTTTTTAACCAATATATCGTTCGAACTTTTAAATCCTGAGGTAAAAAAGGAAGTATGGTTACGTATGTCTACTCTTCTCCCCACCCCTCCCTCCAGAACACAACAATAAGGTCAGAGAGCATCCAAACACAGTATTACATGCTGGGTATAAACTTTTTCTTTCTATTTTCTTTTTACAAGACATAGTAAGGGGGGGGGGAAGCCTCTGGTCAGTATTATGCCACAAATGAATACATACAACTACAAAAAAAACAAAAAACCTGAAGCATTTTGGTTTTTAAATGCCTGTAGCTTGCCTTGTGGGACAGGATGTTATTAATCAGGTTCACTATTAGCAACAATAAGGTGACATACATTAACAAGTTGCTTGGCGTTCAGTACTTGTCCCGTTATCTTACACAGTAATGCTAAAGTTTATCCCAAACTTTGCAGCAAATGTGACCAGACATTCTTTTAGCACGACCCTGTTAAGAACCATGTCCAATTTCATGTCGTATGTGTAGTTCAGCTTTATGCAAAGGAAGATGGAGAAATATAAACCTACAAAACCGAAACCCAGGACGGGACCTGAACATTTGGCAAATGTTCACTTGTCCTCACGTGCCAATCGACCCATTCCGTTTCTTCATACCACCACTGTCCCCGATTCAGCATGCTGCTATCTTGTGGACATTTTGCAAACAGGTTAGAAGGCGCTGATACGGGTTACCTGGCGAGGCCACCACCTCAAAGACAGACTGAAAGGCTCTGCGATCCAATTCTTCATCTATCTGATGTCTGTAAAAGTCTATGGCCACCAAGCAGAAGAGGTTAATGTCCACTTGCTCTGATTTCCCCATTCTGCTGATAATATGTGGAAGACTTTCAAAACAGTCAAGGATATAACCAAACAGCATCATATAAAGCATTATGAGTTTTAACCACATCACTCCCCAATTGGAAAAAGGATTCAAAAGTAAACTTTACACATCAGCATAAAGAAACCCAATATAGTGGCTTTCAGGAAATCTCCTATTTTGGTTCATTTCTCAACTGCTTCATACAGCAGTTGGTTTTTTTTACAGAAACATGTATGGCAAAAAATAAAATAAAAATCACCCAGTAGACTGTGAGGATAAAGATATCCCGCCTAAGTATTCTGTATTAAAATTCAGCGGAACTGATGGAAAAGAATCAAGCCTCAGCATCAAGATGGTGTTAAATGTTATTCAACATGCTGATAAAACATATCTGTTGGCTAAAATCAAGTTTGGGGAAACACTGTGTGGTTTCTTGCTTTGAGGATACAGTGGACGCTTGGGTTGCGAACGTGATCCATGCGGGAGGCACATTCGCAACCCACAGCGCCGCGTCTGCGCATGCTCAGGTCGCAATTTGGCACTTCTGTGCATGCACAAAGTGCAATTTAGTGTTTCTGCGCATGCGCGAGCACCGAAACCCGGAAGTAACCCGTTCTGGTACTTCTGGGTTTGGCGTGTCCGTAACCCGAAAACGCACAATCCGCAGTGAGCGCAACCCAAGGTATGACTGTACTGAGACCAGCACAAATCCTGACGGCTCTTTCCTTGGGAAGCTTTGAAAGCGAGTCAGCTGAGTCTGCACTTTCAAAAGCTTCTGTCCTCGGACAAAAGGGTGCCCAGCCACCCAGGACAGATTTGACCGTGTGGATAAGTCTGACTGTAAGCTCCATGCTTTCAAAGGCATCCAATACCTCCTCCCCTACCCACCATTTATTGAGCCAAAGGTCAAGTGGGGAGTATGTGCCACAGGCCAGATGAAAGCGAGCAGCAGCTTGGATCTGGTCTGGGAGCTGCTCCCCCAGCCATGCCTTAAACTGTGGTGAATCACAGCTTTGGCTTGTTGAAGCAAGTCACCTTTATAAGACGCCATTTTGAAGTTGGCTTGTTACAAAGAAACTGTTCGGCATGTGTGAACCACACAAGCTGTGTGGAAGCGAAACCATCTGCACTCCTCCTTGCAGCCACACCAGCGGAGAAGGCAGCGTGAAACTGAGAGAAGCTTATAGGCTATGGTAAGTCCTGCCACAATAGATCATGCAAAATAAAAAAATAAAATAAAAAAATCCTTCCAGTAGCACCTTAGAGACCAACTAAGTTTGTTCTTGGTATGAGCTTTCGTGTGCATGCACACTTCTTCAGATACATGCACACGAAAGCTCATACCAAGAACAAACTTAGTTGGTCTCTAAGGTGCTACTGGAAGGATTTTATTTATTTATTATTATTTATATATTTACTATGGCAGACCAACACGGCTACCTACCAGTAACTGGAACAATAGACCATGACTTACTGCAACATTCAAGCATAAGCCACCATTTTTAAAAAATGATTTTACCACTGCATCCTGCTGATAAACCCAATAAAAACCTTTTAAAAAGGCAATGGGAGCTTTTGGCATAGAGTTTTTCACCCATCAGATTCCAAATGATCACTAGCTGCTCTTCTGGCAGAATCTGTGGCCCCAGAGACAAAATATTGTGGATGAGACATCACTGAATCCCTGATGGAGACCAGGTAAACTGATGGGGGTTTCACCTAGATTTTTTTTGGGGGGGGGTGTATAAATAACTTTGGTCACATCCACACTATAGATTTAAAGCACATGGCTTTCCCCAGAGAATCCTGGGCACCGTAGTTTGCTAAGGGTCCTGAGAATTGTAGCTTTGTAAGTATTAAAACTCCTGCCCACCTAGCAGTTTGAAAGCACGTCAAAGTGCAAGTAGATACAGTGGTACCTCGGGTTACAGACACTTCAGGTTACAGAGGCTTCAGGTTACAGACTCCGCTAACCCAGAAATAACTTCAGGTTAAGAAATTTGCTTCAGGATAAGAACAGAAATCGTGCTCTGGCAGCGCAGCAGCAGCCGGAGGTCCTATTAGCTAAAGTGGTTTCAGGTTAAGAATAGACCTCCAGAATGAATTAAGTTCTTAACCCAAGGTACCACTGTAAATAGGTACCGCTCCGGTGGGAAGGTAAATGGCATTTCCGTGCGCTGCTCTGGTTCGCCAGAAGCGGCTTAGTCATGCTGGCCACATGACCCGGAAGCTGTACGCCGGCTCCCTCGGCCAGTAACGCGAGATGAGCGCCGCAACCCCAGAGTCGGACATGACTGGACCTAATGGTCAGGGGTCCCTTTACCTTTGCCTTTAATTATTAAACTACAGCTCCCAGGATTCTTTGGGGGTAAGCCATGTGCTTAAAATGAGCTTTAAATATATAGTGTGGATGTGACCTTTAGTGAACACTGCAGATCATCTAGAAGTCAAACATCAGAGTCCTGCACTGAAAGCGGTGGTTGATTTAGGTAAAGTGCAACTTCTTATGAAATGGACAGATCAGAACATGGAGATAAAGAAAGAGAATTTATGAGCTGGGGATGAGTTCTTCAGAAATCCTTTTAACTGCTAATGGCTCACTAATCTGGAAACCAGGGTAAACCCCTACTCCTGCTGGTGTTCAGTCGGTAGAGCATGAGACTCTTAATCTCAGGGTCATGGGCTATGAGTCCCATGTTGGGCAAAAATATTCTTGCATTGCAGGGATGACTCTCCCTTCCAGCTGTACAACTCTGTGATTCTTTGAAAGCTCACCCTGCCTGCCACCAAGAGGAAGTACTTTTCCAAAGTGAATACTGCCCCATCCCAGCACACTGGAAAACGGAAGTCTTTCTTTAGGCTTTAAAATGAGGCCTATAGAAAAATTATCTGTTTAGGATACATTGCTGAAATCCACTGGCTGGTGGAAGCACTGACAAAAAAACAAGACAGACTCCACATTGCCATGGCGACCGGTGTTCTCTGCGTGAAGTTGGAAAGTGACAGCATCACCCAGTCACGGACCATGGATGACTGGCCAGTGGTATGCAACGTTTGAAATACCTGCAAGAGTTAAAACAGATAGATCATATGCGAAAGAAAACGTTTATTAAAGATTCTCCGGCAACAAACACACAGATATACCATACCCAGTTATATATAACTGCAGGGCTGGTTTTGTGTTTATGCTGTTAATCCTGTTATTCAATTCAATGTCAATTTTCAGGTTACTAATCCATAAATTATAAAACAAACTACATAAGGAACGAGTACATTAATTAGCAGACAGAATACTAGCAGAAAACAGACTTAAAGCTAACAAATCTAGAAGGCTCGGGAAAATAAAAAGCCTTCACAAGCTTCACAACTATGTGGGTTGTGTATGCTTAAAAAATCTGCTTGATTTCTTCTTCTTTTGCTAGTCACGGAGGCGAACAATTCAGGGCACTGTTGCGCCTGCAGTGATGCACAGCATTGGGAAGCCAAGTCAGCAATGTGGCCTCACTCACTGCTCACAACCCAAACCCTGATGAAGTGTGGTTGGGGGAAACTGACACATGAGCAGTACGATAACTTGTTTCTTTAAACATGACTAATCTTTCTAATGTTGTATTAAAAGCAATATAAGCCTATTTTTTCCACATCATATGTCATGTACTCTTGCAGTAAATAAATAATTTGTTTTCGGTATTTCAACACTTTCCCCACAATGACTATTTTTTTCAAAAAGATCTCACTAACAGGACAATCCCAATGTAAATAAATGTGTTAGGGGAGAGAATGAAAGACTGCATGCCGAAATGCTGATGGATTCCAACTTCTATCAGCAGAGACAGCGTGGCCAACAATCAGCACAGCTACACCTCTACGGCTGATTTGCCACCCTTGCTTTAACTATTCCGTTCTTTTCATACATGGAAAGGATTCTGAGCTGTGGAAAAGATGCATGAATGTGCTATTAGGGATCTGAGACCCCAGAGGAAACAACACAACAGATCTCAAAAACCGTTTTTTTGTGGAGTCAGTGTGCTGTTGACTCTAAAATACAATTTTGTGCCTTTCTTACATGATTTTATTTGTTTATAAAAGTATGTATATATACTGCCCTCTCATAAAACATCAGGGTGGTGTACAGCAATATAAAAACACAACAAAATAAAGCAGTACAGACTAAACATTAACATGATGGGCTACTCTATTTGATTTGAACATTAAATCAGAATCAGTATCAAATACATTTAAGAACTGTTACTTAAATGGGGTCTTATTTGTGCCTTCCCCCCCCCCAATATAAGATTATCAGATGCTTTTTAGAAGCAGAAGAGGGTTAAGGCCTTGATCCTCAGAGACTGTCATTGCTTGCTGTGAATAATTTGCCACATACTTTGCAGACCTTTTTTTTTGTTTGTTTGTTTCACCCTAGTAGTCACAGCTAGTGAGCTAGTGAAAATGTCTAAGCAAAAGGGGAAAGCGGAAAACCAACAAAGTGTTAGAAGTGAGCAAACAAAAGAGGTCAGGGGGAGACATGTGGAAAAAATGCAATTTAAAAAATCTTACCTTATATACTACAGTTGCCATAAATTGTGGATATGGCTGCTGGTTAGATAGAAATTCTCCTATGACTTTATTCATTACATCTTGTGGGGGGAAAAAGTCATCAAGAAACTGAGGGAGAATCCGAGTTACGACTCTGGCTTCAAAGGGAAATCCTTTTCTAACCCTAAAAACAAACACACGTTATAACAAGCAACTATCATATTTCTCAAATATTCAGCTTCATGTAACAAGATATACCGTATATTTCGCTCCATTGGGCGCACCGGACCATAGGGCGCACCTCGTTTTTAGAGGAGGAAAAGAAGAAAAAAAATATTTTTCTGGTTTTCCTTCTCTAAAAGGCTGGGAGGGAGGGAAGAGAGAGGGAAGGAAGGAAGGAAGGAAGGGAGGGGTGAGAGAGAGTGAAAGAAAGAGGAAGAAGGAAGGAAGGAGAGAGAGAGAGAGAGAGAGAGAGAGAGAAGAAAGAAAGAAAGAAAGAAAGAAAGAAAGAAAGAAGAGAAAGAACAAGAAGGAAGGGGTGAAAGAGACGAGAGAGGAAAGGAAGGAGGGAGGGAGGGAAGAGAGAGAGAAGGAAGGGAGGAAAGGAGGAGGGGGGAGGGGTGAGAGGGAGAGAGAGAGAGAAGGAAGGAAAGAAGGAAGGAAGGAAGGGGAAGGAAGGAGAAGGAAGGGGTGGGTGGGTGATTGGGTGAGAGAGAAGGAAGGGAGAGAAAAAAAAAGAGGGGGGGAGGAAGCCTGCTCTTGCGAGAGGCGGCGGTGGGATGAGCGCCCCAAAAGGAGTCCTTTTGGGGTGTTGATCCCATTGCCACCTCTCGCAGGGGCAACCGTGTCTCTCTTCTCCCCGGCTCACTGTGGGGCGGGCGGAGGGAAAGTGGCCCAGACGGAGCCCTGCCTCACCACTCACCCCAAAGCAGCGGGGCTAGGGAGGAGCTAAGTGTCTCCTGTGCAACCCCACTGCTCCAAAGCAAACCGCAAGGGAGGTAAACAAAGCCCTCCCTTGCGGTTCGCCCCAAAGCAGCGGGGCTGGGCAGGAGCTAAGCGGCTGCTGCCCAGCCCCGCTGCTCTGCAGCTGGCAGAGGGGGGCGGAGAAGCCCAATTTTGGGCTGCTCCCCCTCCCCCACCACTCTGCTGCTGGCGGGGGGGGGGAGAAGCCCGATTTCGGGCTGCTGCCCCCTCCCCCGCCACTGGGAGCCATGGCTCTGGCAGCAGAGGCATCCCTCCGCTCACAACTTCTTTTTAATGAACCATCGCAGCTATTTTGGAACTCTCAGGCTGCTCTTTTGGAGCAAATGAGCTTCTCAGTCAGCACTTTTAGCAACAGAATGTGAGTTTTTTAAAGTATTCTAAAAAAACAGTAGGACTTCTCTAGGTAATGTAGATCATGGAGAATGTGTAATGGCAGAGAGCACTCAGGCACTGTTGGTTCCTTCAGGAGCTAATGAGGCAAGCTCTCCAGCTGGAGCATCTTCTCTTCTGCTTTCCCACAGGGCACAAAGTTAGAGGCAACCAGCTGCCTATGTGGAAGTATGTCCATCACACTGTAACCACTTGATAAACAAACGTTTGTCTTTTCAGCCGTTTTGTTTTTCAGCTGTGACAGGCTTCTACAAACGACTTACGGGCTCTAAAAATGGAAATATTGCACTTTCTCCAAATGTGTATTATTCTGCTGATGTAGGGGAAAGACAGTGGTCTGGAAAACCTACAACTACATTTTGTGATCAATTCATTATGAAATCATTACCAATCACGGTTTATAGGATCATAAAATACATGCTTGATTTTTTTTTCCTAATAAATATATATGTGGTTGTACCACTGTTGACACATTGAGTATTGACTAGGTGTAGGATTTTCAGCAATTAAATCAATATAGAGAGACTTAGTTTCAGATAACAAGGGTATTAACTTGATATATATGCACATATCCAAAACCTTTACACTGAATTTACATTAGATTCATATTCCTGGAAATGGAATTTACTTTACTTGTATGCTTCATCATGACATTTTGTCCCAGAAAGATGGCTGGGCTACTGGGATCAACCAAAAGGTTGCCACTTTTTCTTCTTTTCACAAAGGAAGGCAGTGTGTGTGTGTGTGGGGGGAATCTTTTGGACACTTCATTTTTCAAAATAAAACCCACCTCCCTTGAAGATTCTTAAAAATTTATCCTCCTAACGTGCCATGAAAGTTTTCGTGGAGCATATCTGACATATCTTTAATCTCACCTATAAATACAACCCCTGCCAATTACATTTTCTTTAAAACAACCATTTCCTACCTGTCAAAAAGAACAGAAACTCGCTCCATAGCCACAATGACAGACTCGCTGTCTGGAGCTGCTTGATTTTGATCTGCAACTCGCCCTGGACTTATTTTCTCTTTTCCTAAAGCCAAAATACCAAGAAAACACAGTTTTAACATACAGTACAAGGGAACCAGATAATTTAAATAAAGGCAATTAAAGTAACACAGGCACTAGAGGGACTTGGCATCCATTGGCTAAGTGCTACAAATGCCACGCAATTGGCCCCAGCCAAATCAGGATTACCAGAGTTTGAATGCTGAATCTGGAACCACCATTCATTACATAAACAACCTCCTGCCTGACCTGACCAAATAGCCAGGAAGGGAGCCCACCATCACTGCTGAAGTGCTCTGATATTAAGAAAAGTTTTCTAAGGAAGAAGAGAGCACTGAGCTATCTCTATTTGAACGTGCTTTCTGGCATCCCTGAACAGCTTCACTTCTAGAAGGCTTCTTTATGCCATACTGGGCATGCAAGCCACAAACTCGTGTCTTCAACATACCCAGCAGACAAGCTACCCATTTTGGACTTGGGCCACAAGAGGTCCCTGGGTAGGTGTTATGTGTGCTATGCTGTAAAAAGCACCAAAGGGGGTTAAGGGAACCAAAATACATCCTGGAGATAACAGCTTGGATTGAGACTAGGTGTTGAATTGTCCTGCTGAAGGCTTGATGCTTCACTGAATCCCTCAGGCAAGGAGATGCTACAAGGAACCAGGCAGAGGGCCTTCTTGGTAGTGGCGCCCACCCTGTGGAACGCCCTCCCATCAGATGTCAAGGAAATAAACAACTATCCAACTTTTAGAAGACATCCGAAGGCAGCCCTGTTTTTAATGTTTGAAGCTTTATTCTGTTTTTCATGCGTTGTTGAAAGCTGGCCAGTTCAGTTCTTGCAAAAGGGAAACTTGCCAGTCTGGCCCAGATCTATGTCCTAGTTCCTCTGGCAAATTATTCTTCTGGCCACTGAGTTCTCTATCATTGCCTTGGATCTTAGATCATGGGTCGGCAATCTAAGGCCCGGGGGCGGATCCGGCCCAATTGCCTTATGGATCTGTCCCGTGGATGGCCTGGAACCGCTGCGTGGATCAGTGTGGGGGATTCTGATTGTTTGGGCTGTGCCATTTCCGTCCCCCTCCCTTTCACACACCGCAGTGGCACCTCCTCCTTCCCTCCTACTGGCTTCTCCCCACCCTGCCTAGAGGAGGAAGGGGGCTGGGCTTTGTTGAGCTGAGCGCCATTTTAAGCAGCCCCTCTCCGGAGCCAGCCCTTTCGCACCCTTATCGTCCCTCCACTGCCGCCAGCCCCTGTCGTTTGCAAGGCATAGGTAAGCAGCCACCGGGGCTTGTCCGGTGCTGTGATGAAGGGAGGGGAGAGTCGGGATTTCCCCCCAAAAAAATATAGTCCGGCCCCCCACAAAGTCTGAGGAACAGTGGACTGGCCCTCTGTGGAAAAAGTTTGCTGATCCCTGTCTTAGATGATGTCCAAGGAAGAATCTGCTAGCAGGTTATAGAAAGCACCATCTTTTTGAAACCATCTCTCAGTGGCCCACTTTACCTACACATCATGGGGCAAGAATTAGAAAGTGGGGAAAAAGGATTTTCTTCCCACATGTGGTGGGAATGCAGTCTGGTTAAGGAATATTGGCAAAAGATTACAAAGGTAATTTCTGGATTATTTCAAATAAATATAGAAGTGAATAGGGATTTATTATTTTCGGGAATACTGGGAAACAACAAAGTAAAAAGTAATATGCAAGAGCTCGCAGAGCGCCGGTGCTCCGGAGGCTGAAAAGAGACGCCCGATCCCCGCCAGTGCTCCCGCTACCGCTACAGCCGCCCCCCCAGAGGTAAAAGGGAGAAGACTCTCCCTGGCCCCAGCGCCCCCGGACCACGGAAAAGGGGTTCTGGGCCCCGAGGCCTAGCGACGAAGAGGACCGAAAAGGGAAGCCGCGTCTCCGCAGCTACTGCCATCGCCACACAGCCAGCCCCCGAGGAAGAGAAAGGTGGGAGAGGGCCCTTTCCCACCCCCATCACCCCCAACCCAAGGGAAGGGGGAAAAAACGGGGGAGAGCCCCGACTTCCTACCGCTGCCGCCGCAGCCGCCACGCCGCCGGGTCCCCCGCAATCCAAAGAACGTAAAGCCCTGACTCGGCGGCCCAACACCACAGCCACCGCCGAGGGAAGGGAGAGGTAGGCAGAAGAAGGGCACGGAGGAAAACAGGCCCAGCCGGAGCCTACCCCCCCAACGACCGTCGCAATAAAAGAAAAGAAGGGAAGGGGAAGAAAAGAGAGAAAAAGAAGGCCTGGGCCCAGAGGGAGGCCTTCTGGAAGGACACCACGTCTTGGAGGGGTTTTTTTTTTATTTTTTATTTTTATTTTTATTTTTACTTTTTACCCTTCACTTTCTTCTTTTTGCTGTTTTTGTTTGGTTGTTTGTTTTTTGGGGGGTTTTTTATTTTAAGAAAGGAAGAAGAGAGGGAAAATTCCCCCCCCTCTTGATCTTTTTTATTGTGTCTTTGTTCTCCCCCTTCTTCTCCCCCCCTTTTTTTCCCTCTCTCTTCATCACCAGAGGGAGTGGGAAGGAGGGGGTGGAGGGGCGAGTGGGTAAGTAAACAAACGGGAACCCCCCCCACTCTTGTTTAGCTTCTATAGGGAAAAAAGAAGGGGGGAAATAAAATAAAAAAAGAGAAATAGAAAATAATTAAAAAACCCCTTCCCCTCAAAAAAAATATATTTTTTTTTAATTTCATTATATATATATATGTATATACATGTATGTATGTATGTTATATATATATATATATATATATTAAGTTTCCCCCCTCTTTTTTAAACACTCCTTTTTAAATTTTTCTTTGTCCTTTTTTATCCCCTTTTGTTTGGTTTTTGGTTTTTGATTTGTTTTTGTTTTTTTTTTGTTTTTTTAACCTATACACACACACACACACATACATCTTCCCCCTTTTCAATTTTTTCATTTTTTTTTCCTCTTTCCCCTCCCCTCTCCCTCCCTGAATCCATCTTCGTTCTTACTGTTTGTCTGTTTGTTTGTTTGCTTGCTTACTCTACCCCTACTCCTTCTCCTTTCCCTTCCCTTATTCCCCTCTCCTCTTTAAGTAAAGGGAGGGGCAAAATAAATAAATAAACAAATAAATAAATAAATAAAAAAGCCACCCCACCTTCCTATACCTCTAACCCCCCCTTCCCCCCTCTTTCTTCAATCAAAACCAAAAACAATCTTCCTTCACCCCCTCCTTACCCATACCTCCCATCCCACCCTCTACTTCCCAACCCCACCCTGGTGCTCCAGCCTCTCTT
>OFHU01003808.1:0-35707 GCA_900245905.1 Lacerta viridis
ACACAGGAGAAAGTACTGATCCTACATAACAAGTACCATACTAATATGGGTAAAACACTCAGACTCACTCTCTACATATCCAATAGCTGCCTGTCAACAACATGTAGTTTGTGGCAACTGTATCAGGGCTGAACAACATTGAATGACTTAGGTTGTTTATACTATCCTAAAAAGGATTTAATGAGTTTTGAATGTATAAGTTTGACTCTTTACTGTGGGCTCTCTGCATTATCAAGAGAGAAGCCACAACTTGGTATGAGAGGAGACCCAATTGAAAAACAAGATGGGTCTCCATAGACCCATGAATTCATTCTCAGAGTTTCACCGCTTTGGTAATATTGCTTCAGGTAATTTTTATGGTTCTTCTCCTGTCTTCTTCAAGAATCAGGATGGCAAAGATTGCAATTCAGCAGTCACTGGAATACAAAAACGACATTGGTCTTTCATGAACATAAATAAATAATAAGGAATCAGGTTCTCTAGGCTTTTTCTTTTTCTTTGGTGGGTATGAATGCTCAAAGGTGTGCAGGTTACTAGCACTTGCACTCTGATACCTACTATCTTCCAAACAGCTGTTTATAAAGGATTAGAATCATAGAATCCTAGAGTTGGAAGAGACCACAAGGGCCATCCAGTCCAACCCCTGCCAAGCAGGAAACACCATCAAGCATTCCTGACAGATGGCTGTCAAGCCTCCGCTTAAAGACCTCCAAAGAAGGAGACTCCACCACACTCCTTGGCAGCAAATTCCACTGTGAACAGCTCTTACTGTCAGGAAGTTCTTCCTAATGTTTAGGTGGAATCTTCTTTCTTGTAGTTTGAATCCATTGCTCCGTGTCCGCTTCTCTGGAGCAGCAGAAAACAACCTTTCTCCCTCCTCTATGACATCCTTTTATATATTTTTGAACATGGCTATCATATCACCCCTTAACCTTCTCTTCTCCAGGCTAAACATACATGAAAGGAAATAAGCTTCAAGAATTTCTTAATCAGATACCACAACATAATCAGTCATGAATTATCATCGTCATTTGTTTTACAAGAGCCATCAATATACAGAATCAAGTCATATTCAAAGAAAGAAATATCATTAAGATCTGGTGTGGCAGCGAATTGTGGAAGGAGACACACCTGTGTTTATTACTTTTACAGGAGCTATTAATATATAAATCAAATCAGGTTTGGGGGGAATAAGGAAATGAATATTCATGAAAGCTTCATGGAGGAAAATTTTCAATAGATCTAAAATTATTTTTAATTTATTTTGCCTTTGGTTGGAAATATATATTGAATCTGGTTCCATTGAATAAATTTGCACAGTTTAAGAAACAGCAAGGTTACCGTAGTTTTATAGAATGCAGCTTTTCATCCTGAATAGTTAACACAATACATTGCTGCATCAGAAACAACAAAATTTTATTCATGATCATCTTCTAATAGAAAAACAAAAAATAGACAAAGCAGTGAAAGCATTTATATATTTATTATTTCAAGGTACAACTGCTACTTGTTGTGAGAGCAAAATAACCCTCAAAATCCATTGTTTTAAAACAATATGCTATGACAAGCAGGGCAGGAATTTGTTTCTATAGAAAAGCAGCAAATTTTTCATTGAGCAGTTTTTGAGAACTTGGTCACTGTCAAATGTTGAATGTTAATCCTAGCCAGCATAGAGTTACCAAACAGCAAAAGTTTTCTTGTTGGCCTTTCAACACAAATACAGTGGTACCTCGGGTTAAGTACTTAATTCGTTCCAGAGGTCCGTTCTTAACCTGAAGCATACTTAACCTGAAGCACCACTTTAGCTAATGGGACCTCCTGCTGCTGCTGCGCCACCAGAGCACGATTTCTGTTATTAAGCGGAGTTCTTAACCTGAAGCGTACTTAACCCAAGGTACCACTGTACCAACAGAAGAGCATTTCTTTTTTATAGATTAACTAGCTGGCCCGGCCACGCATTGCGGTGGCTTTTTTGTGAAATGGAAAAGGAAGATCTATATATATATAAATGTAAACTGTCCATGCCCACAGCTTCTCCCGTTGAATTTCCGCCTGCCTCCTCTCCGTCTTTCCCCCGTTTCTTCCTCCCTCCACACAGCTTCTCCCGTTGAATTTCCGCCTGCCTCCTCTCCGTTTCTTCCTCCCTCCACACAGCTTCTCCCGTTGAATTTCCGCCTGCCTCCTCTGTCTTTTCCGTTTCTTCCTCCCTCCACACAGCTTCTCTCGTTGAATTTCCGCCTGCCTCCTCTCCGTCTTTTCCGCCGTTTCTTCCTCCCTCCACACAGCTTCTCCCGTTGAATTTCCGCCTGCCTCCTCTTTGTATTTCCCTCCATTTATGACTGCGTTGCTGTGGTGTTTGGTTTTTTTTGCATATTTTTTTTTAAAATTGTATTTGTAAATTGGATGTTTTTGGCTTTTTTGTACCTTTGTTTTTTGCATTGCTGCTGTGGCTCATTCTGGCTCATCCCCGGTGTCTCCCTCCTGATCCCGAGAGTATTCCGGAAGCTCCCGTTTCCGTTCTTCCCTGTCCCTGCGTCCAGGCGATTTATTTGGGGGCTGCACATTTTTGTTTGCTTTACAGTCTGCAACAGTCTGCTAAGTTGTGGCGGCCATGTTAGGTGAGGGCACTCAGGATGCTTTGTACTGTACATGAAGCTGCAGCGCCCATATTTGGTGAGGGCACTCGGAACCTTTATTACTATTCCATCTGCTCTCCTTTCCTTTGGCTCCCGTTTCTTTCTTCCCTGTCCCTCCACCTCACCAGGGCCCTCAGGCCTTTCCTGTAGGGTCTCTCCCCACTTCCTGTCTCCCCCATGGCCTGTGGGGATCGGCCTGGGCTCCCTCAGCAAGGCCCAGCTGGCCCAGATCCAGGGAGACGCGGGCCTGGTGGGACCTGGCAAGGTAGAGGTTATTTGTGGCCTTGGGAGTTGGGCAGCGGGAGGCGGAAATATCAGAGAGGTGTTTGAGGCGGCAGCAGAAAGTTGCTGCCTTGTCGCTGCCTCGGGTGCTTGCAGACGGCAGTTATAAAATGGCGGACGGGGCATTGTTGCTTGGCCAGGTCTGATGACATTGACAGGCCATCTGCCTTTCTATTGGATGCTGTTGGAGTCCTCAGTGCTTTTCCTGCTGATGTATAATGCGTGTGCCATTTTTTTGGCCTTTATTCTATATTTAGCATGACAGGTGTGGTTTTTTTAATTTTATGATGCCAGATCCTTCCTTGATGGTCATGTTACGCTTGTACTAATTTGATGCGCTTTGGTCCAGCGTAACGGAGAATATCGGTGTCCGCCGCGCACACAATGGGAACATTTTTATATATATAGATCAGTGTTTTTCAACCACTGTTCCGCGGCACACTAGTGTGCCGCGAGATGTTGCCTGGTGTGCCGTGGGAAAATTACTTTATATAGTCAATATAGGCACAGAGTAAATTTAACATTTTCTAATGGTGGTGTGCCTCGTGATTTTTTTCATGAAACAAGTGTGCCTTTGCCCAAAAAAAGGTTGAAAAACACTGATATAGATGGTGAAAAGGTCAGGCAGGAATGAGGAAAACAAACATTCTGGGCACATACATCCCTTTGTGCTCACTCACCTTTTCAGGCAGGGAATAAGGTTTTGATAGAACATGCATGCATTTAGCAAACAGCAGGGGAAAGAGATTATAATGGTAATTATGATTATAATTTTCTCCATCAAGATCCCCTTTTCTGAGAGGAGAAGACCAGAAATAGTGTTGGAAGGGAATTAGAAAATGAGATTAAAGGTTAATATTAATCATATACATGAAATGGAATAGAAAGGAAAGCTACTCTGTTGCTATTACAGCTTTTTAAATTCCTAAATGGGAGTCAGATGCCTGACTACTTCTTATTCTTTGTTTTTTCAGATGATAGAGACTTTCCATTTTCTCTCCTTCTATACATTCTCCTTCCATTATGTGTGGCAGTCCTGACTATCATATTCCTCATACACCTGAAGAGGTAAGAGACTTTATTAATGACTTCTGTTTGAGTGTGTTGTGTATGGTATATCTATCTTCCAAAAAGCTCTGCTTTCACTGTAAAAAGGTTCATGAAATAGGGGTATGAAATAAGGGAGAATATGACCGTTCTGGCATGGTGTAGTTTTGTGTAAATTTATTATGATTATGATTTATATACTGCCCTTCATCATATGATCTCAGGGTGGTTCCCAGAACAAAATATAGGATAAAAACAAGTAAATAATTAAAACAAAACCCCTTCTTCCCACAGACACATTTAAAAGGCTGTAGAATATTAAATAAATCCTAAGAACAATTCTGAAATACAGTGGTACCTCGGGTTACAGGCGCTTCAGGTTACAGACTCCGCTAACCCAGAAATAATGCTTCAGGTTAAGAACTTTGCTTCAGGATAAGAACAGAAATTGTGCTCTGGCGGCGCAGCAGCGGGAGGTCCCATTAGCTAAAGTGGTGCTTCAGGTTAAGAACGGACCTCCGGAACGAATTAAGTACGTAACCAGAGGTACCACTGTACCATTGAATGAGTTAAACAAAATTTGGTATCTAGAACCCCCTAATTCTTTTCTTTTTTAATGTACTGAAGGATTAAGATGTTGATTCTTCCTACAATTCCTGAGCCTGGAAAGTTTCTGAAACAAATGTTTGAAGAGCACATTGAAGATCTTCAAGTGAGTACTGGCCACTCAACCATAGTCTATCCAAGGCCAACCTAATGTGTGAGTTAATGAAGCACAAGCTCAGAATAACACACACACACACACACACACACACACACACACTTTTAATGGTGTGGCAGATGGTTCTAGTTTATCCTTGAAATAACTTAATCAGAGTGGCCCATAAGTAAAATTTATAGTACAGTCATACCTCATGTTACGTTTGCTTCGTGTTACTTTTTTCAGGTTGCGTCCCACAGCAACCCGGAAGTATCAGAAAGGGTTACTTCTGGGTTTCACAGCTCGCGCATGCACACAAGCACCAAATAGGTACCACTGTACTTAAAATGTATTGGTTGGGCAACAGATTACTTTCTGAAGTCTCCTTCATTTTATTTCCATGTTGCTTTTTCTCCCTCCTAAAAAAAGACTACCATTTGATTCATTACATCAGTGTTTCCCAAACTTTTTCCAACCATGGCCCCCTTCCAACCTTGTTTCCTTCCCGTGCCACCCCCCCCCGATGTAGCACGGGGAGGCAACTGCCCCCCTATAAGAAAAAATCAATACAAATAAATACAATTATGGGGTTCTGCCACCCCTAACAAAAATCCTGGCTATGCCCATGCCACCCCTGCCCGTCCTACAAGTAGAAAGGTAGCTATTTAAATGTTTTGTTTGTAAATAGAACATGTTTATATTATAATTTATACAAAATACAATTACATAAAATGATAGGAACATAATGAAATATTGTTGAAGCAGAAAAACATAGAATCATGGAGCTGGAAGGGACCCCAAGGGTCATCTTTCTAGTGCAACCCCCTGCAATGTAGGAAACTCAGCTAAAGCATCCATGACAGATGGCCATCCAACCTCTGCTTAGAAACCTCCAAGGAAGGAGAGTCCAGAACCTCCCAAGGGAGATCCATCTTCCATGTATTATAAAAAGTAAACAACACTTATTTGACCCCAGTTATTTGACACAGAGGGGGAAACCTACAGATACAGTCCAAAAGGTGCACATGGAGTTCTGTATACTGTATGCTCCACAGGGCACACCAGACCATAGGGCGCACCTCGTTTTTAGAGGAGGAAACAAGAAAAAAAATATTTTCTGGTTTTCCTCCTCTAAAAGCCCTGGTTTTTTTGAGGATCAGCTAAAAGTTTTGCAGCTTTTTTTGCAAAGGGGGAAAAGCAAAGAGGAAAAGCCCCATTTTTATGGGGTTCAACTCACATTTCTGCAGCTTCTAAAGGAAAGGGAGCCTTTTCTACAGTTTCCAGACAGATAATCTAATCAGCCAGTCACATGTCGCTGGGGAAACAAACAACCTCCCTCTGCAGCACATTCAACAATGGAGGGCGGGGCTGAAAGGGAGCCGGGACTCTTATCTCTCTCCGATCTCTTGCTGATCAGCTGCTGAGCGGGTCCTTTCAACACCCCTTTTCTCTTTGTAAAATAAAAAGCATGATCCTCTTTTGGCCCCTGGGCAATTCAGCTCCAGGGACCACCATTCGCTCCATAAGACACAGATATTTCCCCTTACTTTTTAGGAGGAAAAAAGTGTGTCTTATGGAGCGAAAAATACGGTATATGGGAGAATTTTAAAAAGCAAGTGCTTCTCACTGGCCTGGTACAAAAAGACATTCGTAACTCGGAATTAGAACTGAATCCATTATGGAAGTCCGTTTGACTTCCAAAATGTGCGGAAACCAAGGCACAGCTTCCAATTGGCTGCAGGAAGCTTCTGCAGCCAATCGGAATGTGCATCGGACGTTCAGGTTCCAAAGAACGTTCGGAAACCGGAACACTCACTTCCAGGTTTATGGCATTTGGGAGCTAAAATGTTCCACTTGCAAAGCATTCGTCAACCAAGGTATGAGTGTATCTTGTCAACCGGAGGAGCCCTGGCTGCCTAGATAAAACACTATAGCCCCACACACCCTGGGAATAAGGCCCACTGAACTCAGTGTGGCTTTCTTCTGAGTAGAACTAAGAAGAAGAAGTTTGGATTTGATATCCGCTTTTCACTACCCGAAGGAGTCTCTTTCGGCTAACATTCTCACCTGTGAGGAGAGTGGGGCTGAGAGACTTCAAAGAAGTGTGACTAGCCCAAGGTCACCCAGCAGCTGCATGTGGAGGAGTGGAGACACGAACCCGGTTCCGATTACAGTCTACCGCTCTTAACCACTACACCACACTGGCTCTTAGTATACTATAAAAGCACACAGATGCCCCTTGCAGAGGGCCATTCCATGAAAAATGAGCCTGATAAGAATGCTAGATGAGCGCTGGACTTTGGTGAGGAAGATTCCAAACGTGCAGTCTAACCATTTTTTTAAAAGCTAAAGACAAAAGAAGTTTATTTTATGGACCTTCTTTTCAAAAGTCCACCCACGTAGTCTTCACAGAAGTGTTCAAGTTAAAAGTTTTCTGATGATTGTCCCACCCGTGACAGCATTTTTTCCTTAATTTTGTATCGTTAAATTTCTTAAACTTAATTCCTGATTGCATAGTTGTAACCAATAAACATTGATTTAAACAGATATGCTGAGTTTATCATTGATTCACCTCCCAACTCACAGAGTTTTTCCATAAATCAAACTTATCTCAAGCTCCATGTCCTTTTTTTGTCCCACCCGTGACAACACTTTTAACATTTAATAAAATTGTCAAAAAATATAAAATAATAAAAAAATTAGTAAAATGTTCAGTATCTTATTAAGAACATAGTTTAAATTTTGGTTGTTAATTTTTATGTATATTTACATTGTTACACATGTGTGAATACCAAAAAACATGGTCAAAGTGTCCCACCCATGACAATGGAATGGCTCTGGGGTAGATTTCACCCGGTGGCTTGCAGAGTCAGGCCGACGTTGCAAGCCACTGGGTCCTGCACCCCTCGGCAACATCCAAAGGCCTCAATCCACTAGGCGCTGGGGCGGATTGCACCATGCTGCACCTTGCAGAGTGAGGCCCAGACTGCCACCAGACCCAGTACTGGTGACAGCAATAAGCAGCTCTGGCTCACCCAGCCCTACCCATTGCCACCCAACCACCACACTTACCTGACCTGGGGGTTCTGGATCATGGGCTCTACATGTCGAAATGGGAGCCTCAGCAATCACTCTCTCCCACTGGAAACAAATCAGGACTGCTCCAAGAAAACACACATGGTAAAAAGGAGCACTAGACCCTTACCCACTTCTGATTGGCCAAGCAGATAGCCAGCCAATCAGGATTTTAAACAAATAATAATAATGGTTTTTTCCCTTCACTTCTCACTTCCCTCTGTGGCCCCCTGGCCTTGTGCTGTGACCCCCCCCCCATTTATGTGATTTTCACCTGTGGCCCCCTTGGAATATCCTGGGGTCCCAGGGGGCCGTATGGCCCCCGGTTGGGAAACACTGCATTACGTGTTTTAAGAGACTGCTATTTCTCTTTTGTCTCCAGAAACCTCCCCCTGAAGACCCAATCAAGGATGAGCAAACCCATTTGTTGGTATTCATACAGCCTTCTTGTAATGAGAACTGAGGAAATGAGGGGACTGTCTACATCAGATGACTCTTGAATGTAAACCAGAGGTTTTTGGGGCAGGGACTGATGCTTCTAGCTGCTGGAGAATCTCTTGGCAATGCCCTGCTGCAGACAACATTTGTTCCCAAGCATCAGTTGACTAATCTGTGTTACACCACTTGGAGATTAAAGCATTATCAAACTTTTAATATATATATTTTTAAATAAAGCAACAACAATCAGGCAACAGGAATCAAATGGCCTTCCTCACCTGACGATGTTTTCTCGTCTCACCTGACGATGTTTTCAACCGAAAATTGTGAAGATAAAATCTTACACTGGCATTTGTGAAGCAGCTTTAGTTCTGGAGGACTACTTCTTTCTATCAGGTGTTTCGATTTGTTTTTTGCTTTCTTTTTTGACACTTGAACAGCAGGAATGTTCACAACAAATCTTACAAGGTTTGTCTTTTTGTCTAGTTAAACTTTGTTCTAGTGAGCTTCTCCAAGCTAAACCAAAAACTACTTATGTCCCTTCCACTGTGGCTAGGAGATAACTTAGTGGAATGACTAGGTTGGTGATGCTTGCTTTCGTTCTTGGCTCAGGGGTTGATGCCTTGCTTTGGGGAGTCTTAGCTTACCTGTTGTGTTTGTCACAAGCATGTCATGGTAGAAGACTTGCAAACGGTTTATGAATGCAAAGGCCCACACACCCCTTTTGCAACAAATGCACAACCCAAAAGACTGAGCTCTCTGACGTTATGCTGGCCAAAATTGTGTCAAGGACTTCCTGTAGCATCTTTGAATTTATGTTTAAATTGTCCTTTTGTTCCAAACTGTTAGACAAGTTCAAGGGACCTTTTTGCCCAAGCATTGTAAACTTTGGAATATTTGTGTGCTCTGGTTTTGTTTTTTATAAAGATCTATTTATATAAAGAATGAATAAATACATTTTTTTAATAGACTGATGTCTCTGTTGCTTAAAAAGACCCTGTTTCCTGTGTCCCTGCAAGTTTGTGGAATTTTATTTTTCTTGGTTGTTTATTGCCTCCTGGCTCTGCCCATGAAGTGTAACACAGCAACCTCCCTGCCTGCCTCCTTTGGCCTAGATACTTGTTCTTGGTAGTTTGATTAACTCATTGTTCAGTGACTGATCTATCTACTCCTCTGTTTGCCAGTGGATCTGGCTGTTGAGAGAAATTTGGGCAGATACTTATTTATATAACATACCCTGCATTCTCAGTTCAGCAAATTCACAAGGCAGTTTATTTGCTATATATTTTTGAAAGTGGGTTGTCCCTTTAGGTCCCTATAGATCCAGACACCTTGAGATATTGTCACCAAACTTGGCATGAAGGTTCCCAAGATGGAAGCGGTGATCTTGGTCAACATTTTCTTTTTTCTTTTTTTCTTTTTTTATAAAGATTTTATTGGTTTTTTCCAAAACAAAGAACAACAAAACACATAACACAACACATACACAACATTCAAAACATAATGAAAAACAAATACAAACCACCGCCAAAAACACCAATAATTCTTTTTCTTGCTTATAAAAAAAAAATTCTTGTTCGAATCTAGGTGGGGTGACTTCCCCCGTTTTCTCTCCTTTGGTTCCAATTCTAATTTATTTTAATAACTTCTAAAATTCAAATCATCCAAAAATCTAAACAAACTTCTTAATCTTTACTTTTACTTCAAAATACATCCTATTACTTCTTAACTCAACTCTTATTTCTTATATCACTTAAACTGCTGCTAATTAGACATTCACATATCTCTTCACTTGTTCAAATTCTTAAAATCTTAACACACTGACTTCAGGGTACCATGGTGAGCCATCCCAGTTATATTTTAAATATTCTCACCCTATCCCTTTTCTAACCATTTCCCTTCGCCATCTCGGGGTCTCCCCCCAGACATTTCTCCATCTCTCTCCAACAACAATGTCCAGAATGTCCTCTCTTTGTCTTTCCATAAATCCACAGGTCCAGACATAGTCCAAAAATGTCCTTGCAGGGTACTTCAGGGTACACAGATCATCACCTTCCAGCATCTCCGTTTCAAAATTCCGGTCCTCTTCTAATTGTAGATTCACAAATCTTCTCCCCATCATTCCTGGGCTCTCACCCCAGAAATTGGATATAAATTGTTTTCTAATCCTGGGTCTCTCACCCCAACAGGATTTTCCTTCGTCTCGGAGTTGCATAGTCATTGTACTTTGTTTCTCAAAAATTCCCTCAAGTTCTCTGCCAAGGTTTCCTTCCAAATTAACCAAAGTCTCGTAAGTCTTTCCTGTGGAGTATAACTTCTCCTCAACATCCTGGTTCAGCAAAATTAATTTCTGATTTAGCAATTCTAACTTCAAAAAAATAATCCTTTGTTCATGAGTCAATTCTGAGTCCAAACCAGTTTAAAAACGAAACCAATCATAGTGAAGCAGGCATAGGGTATCAAGTTTCAGTATTTTTCCATCTTAAGCCATAAGTTTCCGCCGCCATTTTCCCCAGAGTCAGGGTGAAAAGATTACATTCCAGCAACTTCAAGAAGAAATATTTCCATCAATTTAGTTCCCCTTAAGGGAATTCAATCAGTCTCACTTGTCAGAGAAAAACTCCATCGAAACTTTATATCCAGTACTGCAGCAGCAGTCACCATCGGAAACAATGTTATTTTCTCCGTTTAACAAAGGGGAGGAACGGGCTTCCTTTTTAACGTCCCTCCCGGAGTGCCAATTGTCAAATTTAAATCCGATTAATCCCGTACTCACGGCCTCCGTGTTTCTTCATTTTTTTCCTAATCAGGTAGAACGACGCGCTCATGCGGCGGCAGCCGCCGCATCGCCACCCGGTTGGGGCATTTTACAAGGAGATCGGGAGAAGAGCCCAGCGCCATAGCGGGCTCGCTGGAGAGCCCAAGCCGCGGGACGCTCTTCCCGCGGCTTATCGGAGCCCCGCTGTGCGGTAGCGGGGCTCCTACCCCCGGGCTGGCCTGGGTCGTCTCGCTACTGAAACGACCCATGACCGCCCAGCATGGTGTCCTCGCCGGAAGTCGATCTTGGTCAACATTTTCAAGATGGTGTACTGAAGCGTCACTTTCTCATGACTTCACCCATTGTTGACAAAGGCTTGGCTGCCTTTCAAGTAGGGCTGGGCGATATCTGGTTTACAGCATCATGATATATCACCAGCTAAACACTGTGATGTAAGGATGAAATAAGGATGGCACTTTGTATATTGGCTGGCTTCACGGTTTTTCCTGCATCATGATTTTTGCTGGCGCCTGTTCTTGTGATTTGCTGCCCCCTGCAGGAGATGGGGGAGAGCTGAGCCAGCGGAGTTACCAGGCTGCATTATGGGTGCCAACTCCAGGGGGCTGTGGGTGCTTGGCACCCACAAAGCGAATGAAAAAAGCCGGCAGGTGGCAGTGGTGTTGCCTCAGAGAGAGAAGCAGTTAGGCTCCAACCTCCGCAGCTGGGGAGCAAGGCATCCTTTTCCAGGGGGTGGGGCTCAAACCCAGAGGCTGAGTCTCTCTGACTTTGTGTCCGAGCCTCTCCAGCAGAAAAGGGTGTTTCACTCACAGCAGATAGGAGGAAGAGGAGCTGCCACCAGCTGCAACAATGCAGCGTGCAACGTCACATGCCTGCATGTGGGCACCTACAATCCTGAGGGTGAATTGTAGCCCTGGGCTGCAGGAATCGAGAGAAGCATTGGCTAGCATTGGTTTTCCCCCAAATTGCGATTTTGCATAGCGCGCGCACACACACATCATGATTTGTGATATTTTGCCAGGTCAAAAATTATGAAACTGATATCACGATATGGACTTCAAACTGGATATATATCGAGATATCACCCAGCCCTACTCTCAAGATGCCATCACCTAACTCGACATGAGGATTCCCAAGGTGGTGGCAGTGGGGTTCTTATCAGTATTTATTAACTAATTCTGTCAGCACAATGATTTCTGCTTGCGCAACAGAACTTTCCCCAGTCATTCTCCCCATTTGTGCCTTGCAACTCTTAAGAAGCTGCTTAAACAGAAGGTGCACATCCCCCACATTAAGAAGCATGGTTATGCAGGGCAATCCCTTTAACAAGAGAGAAACTGACACACTCCAAATTTGCTCATAGGTTAAAAAAAGAAAGAAAGTGTACTGGGCTTAGAGATGTGAAGGCCCGGAAAACCCCCGGGAAAAATCGGGGGAAACCCAGTTTTTCCCATTTTTTTCCCTGAAGCCTTTTTTGTTTTTTTTCCTGAAAAATTGAAAATAGTAAACATATATTACAGAATGTTTTATTTTAACATGATGAATAAAATATTTTAAGATAAGGGGTTCAAATATTTTAGAGATCATTTCTAAAAAATATGCATGGTATCAGATTATTCTAATTTCTGTGAGGACAAGCAAGTCCTAGGTTACAAACTGAACTCTCCAATGCAAGAACAAGATACATTTCTTCCTTTAGGAGGTGCTGTTGTCACCAGAAAGAAAAAGGTTGGAAACACTCACACTAAATCAAGAAATAAGCTGACATGTGAAAGGGTAGAGAAGCTTGTTTCAATCCGAGCAAACCTTCAGTTTTTAGAAGTCCATAATAACTGTGATAATGACAGACACAACAGAGTAGATGCAGAAGCAGAGACTGAAACTGATACTGATCATTACAGCTCAGAAAATGATTCTGATTAAATTTCATGCCCATTCATTGAAACTTAGTCCCACTTCCTTCTTCAGTTCTTTTTATGAGAATGTTTTTTAAATACTGTGGAGAGGAAATATGAATAATTGTTACTTCTGGATTTTTAAAAATTGTTTTGTGGAGTTTTTTGTTCCACATAAACTAGTAAACAGTTCAGGAGATTGTTGCTCCATTTGATATGCTAGTTGTGATAATTTTATGCCCATTAAAATTCTATAGTTATATTTTATGTTTCTAAAGTAACAGAATGACTTTCAATCTGGAAAAGAAAAAAGTGCTAATGTAGCATTTTTTTCAATTTTTCCAAAAATTTTCGTTTTCCCACGAAGAAAACGTAAAAAAACTGGGGGGTTTTCCGAGCTTCAAAATTTCCAGAAATTTTACCTCTCTAGGGCTATACACCTCTTTCCTGGACCATAATGCAAGTGCAAAGACCAGCTAGACATGAGAACCAAGGGTTAAAATAACTCTGTATCAGTGGGCCAGAGTCTCATGTACTTCTAGAGACAGATGTTCAGGTATGTGTCTGTTGCCAAGTGCCATATTGGCCTAGTGAAATTATCCATGTTTTCACTTGTCTTCCCAGCCAATTCACCTCTCTGCTGTTTTGTTTCATTTTAGTCTACCAAATATAGTAACTTCATACCATGCTGATGGCAGTTTTGGGTGGTGATATAAACCAGTTGCTTGGGTCCCCAGACAATAGATAAGTTATAAATGTTTGCTGCTATTTTGAAATCCCTTGGAGTTGCTTATGCTTTGCCATAACAGCAGGGTATATTTCATGGTGCTACTCTTGGTTAAAATAAATACTGTATATTCTGGCGTATAAGACTACTTTTAAACTCTCAAAAGTCGGGGGTCGTCTTATATGCCAGGTGGAGAATCTGTGGTCAAGTATATCTCAAACTCTATATTTTAACTGGAAAAGTTGGGGGTTGTCTTATATGCCCAGTCGTCTTATACGCCAGAAAATACAGTATTTGGCCACTTGTAGTGTTTAGAAGGGTACAAGACCATAAGAGCAAGTAGCAAAAGCCAGCAATGTGTGTATATTCAGAGTGTAAGTTGACAGTTTACATACTGACTTGCAGATATAGTGGTTATCCCTCAATTAGGGACGTGGGTGGCGCTGTGGTCTAAACCACTGAGCCTCTTGGGCTTGCCAGTTGGAAGGTTGGTTCAAATCCCTGCGACAGGCTGAGCTCCCATTGCTGTCCCAGCTCCTGCCAACCTAGCAGTTTGAAAGCAAACCAGCGTGAGTAGATAAATAGGTACTGCTGCGACGGGAAGGTAAACGGTTTCCATGCACTCTGATGTCCGTCATGGTGTTCCATTGCACCAGAAGTGGTTTAGTCATGCTGGCCACATGACTGAAATCTGTCTGTGGACAAATGCCAGCTCCCTCGGCCTGAAAGCAAGATGAGCACCGCAACCCAATAGTTGCCTTTGACTGGACTTAACCTTCCAGGGGTCCTTTGCCTTTACCTACCTTTCTTTTTACCTTTTTCTCCCTCAATTATTTTCACTATCCATATGAGTCATTCTATTTTAGGAACCATTTACAGTAATTAAATTGGACACATCACCTGTCTTTAGTTTTATAATTATCATGCTAGATAGCTTCCAAAGCTACTTTATAATCCCCCAAATCAGAAATTTGTTGCACATTGTTGTATAAAAATTAGACACCAGGGGGCAGAAGAGACCCACTAAATATTGCCAGTTTCTTTGATCACATACTACAGTATTTAAGGAATTCTGATGTAGTAAATGTTAGTGCTCTTTCTTCATATTTTTATTGCAATTGTGCGGTGCAGATACTGCAATTTTCATGATGGCAGTTGGAGGCGGGTGGGGAGAGTTCACAATGAGATTCTACTAGAAAGTGGAAAATGTGATTAGATCTAATCTAATAACTGACCAGTCTAATATTGGTTTTGATATTGATAATGGATTGATTATACTTCTTAATTGTATATTTCACCATTGGCTAGCCCTGTAGTTCATTCTTGGGAAAGCAGCAGATTTGGTTAATCTGATGTAAAATGGGGTTGAAAGCCAGACAAATGCATTGCAGGGCAGGGAAGTGCAGAGGCTCAAACACTCAAGAATATGAGAGTTTTATCTTTTGAGTAGACCACATGGAAACTATGGAGTGAGAAAGACAAGAGGAAGCAAGCTGAACCTATCAGTCAGAGCTCTTGAGGCTCTAAGACAACGAAGGAACATTCTTCTTAGGTGTGTGAAACAGCATCACCTATTTGAAGTGGGAGCAGAGGAGGAACCCCAAGACATGTGTCAAGAAGATTATACTTCCTGCTTCGCAACACGAGGCAGCCACTGTGCAAAATGTTTTGTAGAGTGAGTCAGAAATGCAGCTGGAGGAAGCTGAAAGTGAAATGGAGGAGTGGAAGAGAGTTGAACTTTCATAAAAACGAAGTGGGGGATGCTGGCTTCTGAAGCAGGAAGCCCTGGGTGACTAAACTTGTCCTGCGTGTAAGACAGTTATGTGCCATGATCTCACAGACCTTGCACAAGGAGGAAAAATAAATAAAACAGACGGTTAGTTCAAAAAGAATCTTCACCTTTAATTTCAAATTTGGTGATTCCCTGCCCCCACCACTTTTCCAGAAAGAGGACTTTCAAAGGGTGCCACTTTTCCAGCAAGGGGATGTAATGACAAGCATCACTTCACTTACTGAATTTCTGGCAGTCGTGCATCACCAAAGCTTCACACAATGTATTGGAGAGGCACATGCACACACAGTGTTCCCCACAGACATTGACCCAGCAATACACAGGGCCGTCTCAGCCATAGGGCTGTGGCGCGGCGCACCAGGGCGCCAGGCCCCCCAGGGGCCCCCTGCGAGCCCGCCGGCATACCGGGCTCCCCCTCCCCAACCCGCCCCCACCCCCAGGGGGGCGGCACTTGCGCGGGCGGGGGGGGCTCAAGCCGGCCGCCCTCGCCTCCCGGAGCCCCAGCTGGAGGAGCGGCGCGGGGCTTTGCACGCCCTTCCAGCACTCCAGCTGGGGCTCCAGGAGGCGGGGCCCGGCTTGCAGCCCGCCCGCCGCGCAGCCCCCAGCCACGCCCCTCATCCTCCGCTCGCCCACCCCCCCTCCCAAGGGGCGGCCAGCGCAGGAGGGAGGCGGCAGGAGCGCGGGGGGGCGCCAGAGGGATCTTTGAACCAGGACGCTGGATGGGCTTAAGACGGCCCTGGCAATACATTTCACTAAGGCAGGGATGAAGAACCCTTTTCAGCCCCAATACATTAATTCCCTTTTGGGGAGCCTTCTGGAAACCATGTGCCAGTGGTGGGCAGGGCCAGACACAAACTTTTTCAGAGCTTGAATATAAAGTTTACATTTGTGCAAGATAGTAGTTTCGATACACACTTGCACACCCTTCTATATCTTCCATCCAGGTAAGCAAGAGTCATCAGAGTTCAAGGATGTTGCACCCCAGCAAAAAACCACTTGGGGTGCAAAGCTGGGCCTTTGAGGCTGAGTGGCCAGGTAAAAAGGCCTGGTGAAGCTACATTTGGTCCCAAAGCCTGAGGCTGCCCAGCCTTGCACAAGGGCAGTGGTGGAGCTTCATGCTCCGGCACGGGGGGGAGAGCAGGGGGGCGGGGCTGGCGCGCACCTGGGGGCGGGGCCCCAGAGGGCGGGGGGAACGCGATGGCACCCCACCGGGATTGCGCTGCCAGGGGTGGTGCGCTCCCCCCGCACTCCTCTTCCTCCGCCATTGCGCAAGGTCACTTCTTTTTTAATATATAAACTTTATTATTTTAAAAAACATTCAGACAACTAACAAACACAGCAACAATAAGGATGAAACACATCAAATCAAAAACAGAAAGGAAAAGGAAAAAAGAAAAGGAAAAAAGAAAAGGAAAGGAAAAAAAGAAAAAAAAATACAATATTAATAAGAAAAAACAATTTCCAAAATATAAAATATTCCTGAGGTTAAATAAAAAAGACTTCCAGTTAATCTTGCTGTATCTGGTATTCTTTATCTATGTTTGTCGCACAATTATAAACTTTATTTTCATTCCTTTTATCTCTTTATTAACTCTTATTTAATTTCTCATCTGGTTCAGCCCAATTCTGCTAAAAGAAATCTTCCTGTGCCATTATCCTCCATATAATCCTTAAATAATTTCTACTCTTTATGCACTTTTTGTTTTAACTGCTCTCTTACCCTTCCGGTAGTTTTTGCTAGCTGTAGATATTCCAACATTAAATTTTGCCAATCTGTAATATTCGGTAATATCTTATTTTTCCAATTTCTGGCTGCTAGTATTCTAGCCGCTGATATCCCATACAGTAATAATGTTCTTTTTGATTTTTTTAACTCATCTGGCACAATACTTAATAGAAATAATTCTGGTTTTTTCTTGAATGTGCATTTCAATAATTTCTTCAATTCTTCATAAATATTATTCCAAAATACACTAACCTCTGAGCAATGACACCACATATGCATACAAGATCCATTTTCTTTACCACATCTCCAACATAAAGGGGATCTATTTTTGTACATTTTGGCTAGCTTTTCAGGTGTTTGGTGCCATCTATACATCATTTTTAGAACATTTTCCCTCAGAGAATAACAGGCAGTAAATTTTATATCCACCTGCCATAACTTTTCCCATTGATCCATTAAAATATTGTGACCTAGATCTTGCGCCCATTTAACTATTGTGGATTTCACCAGTTCTTCTTTGAGATCCCATTCTAACAATAAATCTTACATACGTGAAATATATCTTCCTTTACTATATACTAATTCTTTTTCAAACATTGATTTTTCTTTTGCAAGACCCGTTTTTTTATCTATTATGAATCTTTGGTGGATCTGATAATATTGTAGCCAGTCTTTCATATATTCTTTAACCTCTTCATATTTCTTTAAAGACCATTCCTCTTTATGTTTTTCTAGTAGTGTTTGGTATGTGGCCCACCTCCCCTCCATATTCGTTTTTCTTACTGTGATGACTTCTACTGGTGAGGTCCACAGGGGTATTTTTGGTTCCAAAATTCCTCTATATTTCATCAAAATATTATATAAAGATTTTCTTATTAAGTGATTTAGAAACCCCTGTGGACCTTAACTTTATCATGTAACAAATAGGAGTGCCAACTAAATCGATTATCGAATCCTTTCAGATCTAATATTCCCGGGTTTTCCAATGTTATCCATTCCTTTATCCATAGTAGCCCTGCAGCTGCATGATATACCGGTAATTCTAAATTAGGCAATGCAAAACCTCCCCTCTCCTTTCTGTCAGTCAATAATTGATATTTTATTCGGGGGGTTTTCCCGTTCCAGATGAATTTTGTTAGTTCTTTTTTCCAATCTTTAAAACATTTCATGCCCCCAAAATTGGAATGGATGAAATAAAAAAATCATCTTGGGGAGTATGTTCATCTTGACAACTGAATTCTACCCCATAGTGAGAGCAGCCTATTCCATATTTCCATGCTTTTCTTAATGTCTTTCCATATTTTTACGTAATTGTCTTCATATAAGTTTATACTTTTAGAGGTTAGCCAAATCCCCAAGTACTTAGCCTTGTTTTTAATCTCTATTCCTACTATTTGTTGTAGTTCTTTTTTTCTCTTTTAACTCTGATTTTTTAGTTATTAATGTTGTTTTTTGATAATTTATTTTCAATCCTGCTACTTTCCCGAATTCTTTAATTGTTTCTAGGGCTGCTGGTATACTTTCTATTGGGTCTTGGGTGGTTATTATAATATCGTCTGCAAAAGCCCGCACTTTGTAGGAGTTCTTACCAATTATTATTCCTTTTATTTTCTTATTGTTTCTAATGTTTTGTAGAATAATTTCTATTGTCAAAACAAATAAAAAAGGCGAAAGAGGGCACCCCTGTCTTGTTCCTTTGGAAATAAAAAAAACTTTCCGTTAAATTCCCATTTATTATCAGCCTTGCCCTTTGCTGTTTATATGGCTTCAATGGCTTTTTGCATTTTCCCTCTATACCAATTATTTCAACTTGTTTTTTCATGAATTCCTTTTTTAAAATTTTTATTTAATTAATTATTTCAACTTGTTTTTTCATGAATTCCCATGAGACATTATCGAAAGCTTTCTCCGCGTCTAACAATAATAAGGCTGCTTTTTTATCTATTTTAAATTCCAAATATTCTATTATATCTACAATGTTCCTTGTATTGTTATACAGTTGTCTCCCTGGTTTAAAACCCGCTTGGCTAGGGTGTATTACCTTTTTTGGCCAACTCTTTTAATCTATTTGCTATTATTCCAGCAAAGATTTTGTAATCACTATTTAATAAGGAAATTGGTCTGTAGTTTGATATTTTTTCATTATCCGTATCTGTTTTTTGCTGGAGTGTGACTTTAGCTTCATTCCAGGTATCTGGGGTTTCTCCCTTTTCTAGTGTGTATTTCATTATTTCAAGTAGGGGGACTGCCAGAATATCCTTTAGCTTTTTATAATATTCTATTGGAAGACCGTCTGGTGCTGGAGTTTTTTCTGATTTACTCTTTTTAATTTATTTTATTTCTTGTATTGTTATGGGGGTGTCTATTTCTTTAATTTCTTCTTTTATATTAATTCCAATTTTGTATTTTTCCAAATATTGCTTATCTCCTCTTTTTTTCATCTTTTTTATTATATAATTCTTCATAATATTGGATTTTTTCCATTATTATCTGTGGTTCATCAATACACCCCCATTTTTATTCTATTTATCAAGTTTTCATTTTTCATTTTTTTTTCAATTGCCATGCCAAATATTTGCCCAGTTTATTTGCAAACTTAAAATTATTTTGTTTCCAAATTTTTAAATTCCAATCCATTTCTTGTTCTATTTTGATTTTGTACTCTGTTTTCAACATATTAATTTCGGATTTTATGTTCATTTTTTGGATTTTTGTTTAGCTCTTTTTCTTTCTTCTCTAATTCTTCTAAAATTTTCTTTTTCTCTTTTTTATATGGCATTTTGTTTTATAAAGTAACCTCTAATTACCGCCTTACTGGTGTCCTATATTTTTTTAATGTCTAAATATTTTTTGTTATTTAATTTAAAGAATTCCTGTAGTGTTCTTTTTGCGCCGTCAATTACCTTTTCATCATACAATAATGAGGGTCACTTCTAGATGACCTGCATGTTAAGCATTCACTGCAATTGGTTTGCAGAGAGGTCACATGACAGGAGTTGTTTATTGAATATTGATTCCAATTTATTTTTACACCATCAGCTTACTACACTTTTTAGTGATAGCTTATCCATGGCCATTTGATGTACTTTGGGGACTATTAATTTGCTGGTGAAGATTTATTATTGAAACAGTTCATTATCCTGGAAGAACTGTAATCTGCTGCTGTGCTTGGAGCACCCTATTGCAACGTTTGGATCACCCATCACCTCATGTTTGTAAGATATTGACTGTGGAAAGGCATTCTGCCTCCATTTCAGTGATCTTTGACAGCGACTTACCACTCCTACCATTCCTGTTCATGGAACATTTATTTGATTCTTATTAGTTTGCACATATTATATGTCTTCTGTTTATGAATTCTGAAACAGTATAGTGTTATAAAAATATTGTCAGTATATTATTAGCCGATGTGTTGCTTGTTGTTGTTCAGAGTGTTCCAATTTATTTTTGGCAGGGAGTTATATGGTGCTGCAACTGTAATCCCACCAATTCCCTGTGCATTTTTTGTATAACTTTCCTTACTTCAAAAAAAGTCCAGTTTGTTTATCTTCCTTCTTGTAGGGTTTGTTGTATAACAGCACCCAATCCACTTAATGAATGTAGTTGAATCCCACCTACAAATCAATGACAGGCCTAAGTATAATAGGGTTTCCTTCCTGATACTTGTGCTTAGTAACTTTACATCTATTGCTTGGCCAGTTTTTCCTTCTTGGCCATCCGGTTGCAAACTTGCCCAGTGCAGAAAAACTGCTTTGTCACTCTGTTTGCACCATATGCCACTGCCTTGGGTTTGCCAAGCAGCTCCTTGAAGTTCAGCCCTTGGTTTGGGGTTTTTGCTTTTTGGCTACAAATGCTGTTGCTGAGAGACAGAGCATAGAGCAAATGTTTGTTTCAATGGCAACAGCTTTTATTCCTCCTCAGGCTGCAATCATGTGTTAATGTTGCTTTTTAAGGCAATGAGGCATGGCTAAGGCCCAAGAGGCAGCACCCACCATTGCCACTGTGGCAAATAAGAAGTTTTAATACTGTTAATTTATGGTCAGTAAGAATCACACCTGGGAGGGGCAGTTTCAGAGGACTTTGCTCCTGGGCTTAACCAGGTGTGTAAAGGAAAGAAATTCCAGACCTGTAGCTTTTGGCAGCCATTCACTTACTCAAATCCCTTTTAATGCTTTAACTATGAAAGATACATGAGCATGTCCTTCCTTGTATCTGGTCATGCTAATCTGACTTTGGTCATCAACTTTAAAGTATCTGGTGATTAGGAAAATTTCCAGAGTAAGAGACTACTCAACAGCCCAGCTCGTCAAGGTGCAAGTCCTCTGTGGGTTCAAGCGTTCAGTAAAAGAAGTTCCAGCAGTGGTGGAGGAAGCCTCTTTGCTGCCCAGAGTGGCGGCGCAGAGGCACCCCCCTGGGGTGGGCATGACGCATGCATCATGATGTCACGACGCACGTGGATGCAGCATGGAGGTGAAGGGTGGGTCAGCGAGGAGGGGGCATCACGCTTGTCACTGGCATGATGCCCCCTCCTTGCTGGCCCACCCCTCCTGCAGAAAAAAAGCCGCTGAAAGGGGGAAAGGGGGAAGCTCATACCAAGAACAAACATAGTTGCTCTTTAAGGTGCTACTGGAAGGATTTTTTTATTTTGTTTCAACTATGGCAGACCAACACGGCTACCTACCTGTAACATCATCCTTACATCAGTGACATGTCACAAAAGGGGAGGGGTAGACAGGCATTACACTAGTTCAACCTTGGCAAGCATGCTCAGACATATCTCTTAACACCTCTCAAGTACCTATTATCAAAGAACAATAGAACTCTTTACATATTCTTGTCCTGGGGCAAGTCAGGGATGAGCTCTTGGGATTTTATGGTCAACTATCAGCTCAGCAATTGCCACCCTTGGGCACTCCCTGGGTGGGGTGTTGTGTGTGTGCCCTCACACTTGAGAGATTATGGTGGGAGAGAAAGGTAAAGGAGTCCTTTCCTCTAACACCAAAATGGCATTAGAATGAAGAGAATTGGTCAAACTACTGATTTTATATGAATTTATAAAGCTAGGTATCTTCCTGGAGCTGTCAAGTCGAAATGATACATTCAGACATAATATTTGTAACATTGTGCCCCGCCTGTCATTTCCATAACACTGGAAACTTTTGAAAACCTAGATTTTGCTTCACTGAAAGCTTAATTGTCTTCAAGAGAGCTGTGCACCAGTTGAACATTCTGCTGGCTATCATGTGGCACTGAAATAAAATCTGATACGCATGTTCAGGGCATACTTCTATGGTGCAAATTCAAATATTAGCTCAGCCACCTCCTAGTTTCAGACGGGGGAAGAAAATGCAAACTATATTATGATGCTGAAGTTCATTTTGACTCACCAGTTCTCAAGTAAGCATTTATCTCCTTGTTTATACAATAGATATAATGAGCTTTCGTTTGGGCAAAACTGGAGGAGGTTTTCTAGAGGCAAAATAGAAACATTCTAGTCACTTTTGTAGTTCAGGGTCACCATCTGTGAACAGAAGTGAGAATTCCATTAATAATTATTTTCACATTGAGGACTTCCGGCGAGGACGCCATTGCGGGCGGCCGAGGGTCGTTTCGGCAGCGAAACGACCCTGGCCAGCCTTGGGGGTAGGAGCTCCGCTACCGCACAGCGGGCTCCGCAAAACCGCGGGTCGAGCGTCCCGCGGCATGGGCTCTCCAGCGAGCCCACTATGGCGCTGAACCCTTCTCCCGTTCCCTTGTAAAAGGGGCGCGGGAGTGAAGGGACAACGGCGCCGGGCTGTGGAGGTATGCCCCAACCAGGCTGGTGAAGCGGCGGCTGCCGCCTGCACTGAGCGAGTTCGTTCTACCTGATTTGGAAGAAAAAAGAAGAAACCCGCAGGCCGTGAGTACGGGAATAATTGGATCTAAATTTTTGACATTTGGCGCTCCGGGAGGTACGTTAAAAAGGAAGCCCGTTCCTCCCTTTGTTTAAAGAAGAAAATAACATTGTTTCTGACTGTGACTGCTGCTGCAGTAGTGGATACAAAGTTTCGATGGAGCTGTTTTTTTGACAAGTGAGACTGGCTGAATCCCTTTTAGGGGAATTAAGTTGTTGGAAATATTTCTTCTTGAAGTTGTTGGAATGCAATCTTTTCACCCTGACTCCGGGGAAAATGGCGGCTGAAACTTATGGTTAAAGATGGAAAAATACTGAAACCTGATACCCTATGCCTACTTCTACCATGCTTGGTTTCGTTTTTAAACTGGCTCTAGACTCAGGACTGACCCATGAACAAAGGATTATTCTTTTGAAGTTAGAACTGCTAAATCAGAAATTAAATCTGTTGAACCAGGATGTCGAGGAAAAGTTATATCCCACAGGAAAGACTCTTGAGAACTTTGTTAAACTGGAAGAAAACCTTGGTAGGGAACTTGAGGAAATTTTTGAGAAACAAAGTACAGTGACTATGCAACTCCGAGAAGATGGAAAATCCTGTTGGTGTGAGAGACCCAGGGTTAGAAGACAATTTATATCCAATTTCTGGGGTGAGAGCCCAGAAATGAAGGGAAGAAGATTTGTGAATCTACAATTAGAAGATGATTGGAACTTTGAAATGGAGATGCTGGAAGGTGATGATTTGTGTATCCTGAAGCTCCCTGCAAGGACATTTATGGACTGCGTCTGGAACTGTGGATTTATAGAAAAAGAGGACATTCTGGACAATGGGGTTGGAGGAGATGGAGAAATGTCTGGGGGGAGACCCCGAGATGGCGAAGGAAAATGGTCAGAAAAGGGATAGGGTGAGAATATTTAAAATATAATTAGGATGGCTTATCATGGTACCCTGAAGTCAGTGTGTTAAGAATTTAAGATGTTGAACTAGTGAAGAGATATGTTAATTCTTTATTAGCAGCAGTTTAAGTGAAATAAGATGTATGATTTGAGTTAAGAAGTAATAGGTTATTTTGAAGTAAAAATAAATATTAAGAAGTCTGTTTAGATTTTTTTTGGATGATTTAAACTTTAGAGATGAGAAGTTATTAAAGTAAATTAGAATCGGAACCAAAGGAGAGAAAACGGGGGAAGTCACCCAGTATAGATTCAAACAAGAATTTTTTTTTTTTTTGTTCTAAACAAGAAAAAGAATTATTGGTGTTTTAGTGGTGGTTTGTATTTGTTTTTCATTATGTTTTGATTGTTGTGTTTGTGTTGTTGTATGTGTTTTGTTGTTCTTTGTTTTGCAAAAAACCAATAAAATTCTTATAAAAAAAATATATTTTCACATTGAGTTTTTAAACCCACCTATTTACAAATGGCCACTACTCCCTTGTAATTTCCCATTATACAAAAACTGTATCTGTTTTGTGTATAGCTGTTCTCCTGGCCTCAGTTATCAAACTTAATATAGTTAAAATTATATGTCTCAATTTTTATTGAAACAATTATTTTGGTAAAAGTGGCAAGCTTCTAAGTTGCAATTAACTTCATGAAATAAAAAAGCTTCCTATGGCCTTCAGTGCTAAGTGACCCAATAAAATATATTATATAGATCCTGAAACAACTTATTTAAATCCATTGTGGTACAAGCCTCCTGGCAATCTAGAGGTCAGTATCTGGAATGAATAAAGTGAACTGAGGTTTCAATTTGTGGAGTATATTTTTAAAGTCACCTAACAAAAATTAAATGGTTCTCAGTTGATTCTGTTTGGAGTTGGTGTGTAAATATTTCATGTCTAAATCATGCTTGCACAAAGGAGTCTCAGGCTGTAGGGGCTGTGAACAGACTTGGAATCTACTATTAATATATTGCATTTATGCCAAAATTTTATCTACATTCAGACCCTTTTGTAATAAGTTCCATTGGCTGACCACTGGATCATTTAAGAAAGGTTCTGGAACAATTTGCACATAATTTATTACTGTAAATACATCTTTAAAGGCAGGTGAAAATTATGACTTGATTTCCTGGCCAGGTTTCTGGATTGTTAGTCACTATGGTGAATCACCATTCTGTAGTTAAATCCACCCTCTTTATCACTGATACTCAGAAGCAATTAGTGTTAGGTCTGCCACAACTGAACAGTTTCAAGGAGTATTCAATGCTAATCTAGTCTAACTTTCTGTGATCAGTTCGTGGACTTGAGCGATCCTTGACAGATCATAGAATTGTTAAATTGGAAAGGACCTCAAGGGTCATCTAGTCCAATCTCCTGCAATGCAGGAATCACAGCTAAAATAATCCCTGACAGATGGCCAACCTCTCTTTAAAGACATCAAATGAAAGGGAGTCCACCACCTTTTAAGATAGTCTGTTCCACTGTCAAACAGCTCATACCCTCAGAAAGTGCTTCCTAATATTTACTTGGAATCTCCTTTCTTGAATCTTGAAACCATCAATTCCAGTCCTACCCTTTGGAATAGGAAAAATCAAGCTTGCTTCATCTTCCATGTGACAACCCATCAGATATTTTACAATAGGTATCTTACCACCTCAGAGTCTTCTCAAAACACACAACTCCCTCAACTGTTCCTCATGAGGCTTGGTTTCCAGACCCTTGATCACCTTGGTTGCCCTTCTCTGCATATGTCCTAGCTTGACGATATCCTTCTTAAACTGGAGCCCAGAACTGGACAGGTGTGGTCTGACAAAGGCAAAATAGAGCAGGACTATTACTGGATCTGGACTACACTTCTATTGATGCAACCTAGAAAGTCATTAACTTTTTTTTGCTGCTGCATCACACTGTTGACTCAAGTTACATTTGTGCTCTACTAAGACCCCTAGATCCTTTTCACAAGGCAAGTCAGGTGTCCTCCACTCTGTATTTATGCAACTGGTTTATTTTTCCTGCCTAAGTTTAGAACCTTACATTTGTCCCTATTGAAATTCAATTTGTTAGTTTGGTCCCAGTTCTCCAGTCTGTTAAGGTCATATTGAATCCTGATCCTATCTTCTGAGATATTAGCTACCCCTCCTAGTTTAGTGTCACCCACAAATTTGATGAACATCCATTTGTCATTTTTCCCCAGGATGATGCGGAACCTCTAGCGAACATGTTTTGGCTTGGTCAGCCAACCATTTACAAATTCACCTAAAAGTAACAATGTATACCCCACATTTTATCAGCTTCTCCAAGGGAAAATAGGGGACTTTGTTGAAGTCTTAGTGAAATCAATATACACAACATCCATAGTATTCCCCTGGTCCAGGAAGCTTGTAACGCTAGAGGGAGATAGAGAAATAAATTGGCCTGGCGTGACTTCTTTTGAGAAATCACAGTATCCCTTTCTAAGTCATCATGCACCATTTAATTATCTGTTCAAAAACTTTTCTTAGTATCAACACCAAATAGTTGTCAGGGTCTTCTCCCCCTCCCCCATTTTTTAAAGATGGGGTCAATATTTGCCAGTCTTCAGTCCACAGAGAACTTACCTGTTTTCTGTTTGCATATAGTTAATCAGTTCCTAGAGCTTTAAATTCATTTAAAGTAGCTGGGTGTTCTCTTACTACCTATTTTCCTATCCTGAGCTGCAGTTCCCTGCCTGCATTTATTCTATTATCATCAGGTTGGGCACTGTTTTCCTTTCAGGTGAAGACAGAGGCAAAGCAGTACTTCTGCCTTCTCTCTGTCACCACTCAGCATTTCTCCAGCTTCTCAATGCAGAGGACCTAATTCAAGAACAAGAACAAGCAATTAGGTAAGGGTTCCTCAACCTCGGCCCTCCAGATGTTTTCAGACTACAATTTCCATCATCCCTGACCACTGGTCCTGTGCTAGCTAGGGATCATGGGAGTTGTAGGCCAAAAACATCTGGAGGGCCAAGGTTGAGGAAGCTTGACATAATTGCTTGTTCTTCTTCTTGCTTCACATATAGCTAGCCCCCTTTTATAATTTTCCACCCCTTGCAAGCCTGAGCTCATTCTGAATTTTAGCCTGCTTGATCTTTTCTCCCTGCAAGATTTGGATACTCATTTATATGCTTCCTTCATGATTTGCCACTTCTTCCACTTATTATAAAACCCCCTTTTAAATCTCAGGTCATCTAAAAACTATTTATATAGCCAGGCCGGTTTCTTTAGATGCCTCCAACCTTTCTTTCTTGTTGTAATTGTTTGCAATTCTGCATTCAATGTACAGTGGTACCTCAGGTTACAGACGCTTCAGGTTACATACGCTTCAGGTTACAGACTCCGCTAACCCAGAAATAATGCTTCAGGTTAAGAACTTTGCTTCAGGATAAGAACAGAAATCGTGCTCTGGCGGCACAGCAGCAGGGAGGCCCCATTAGCTAAAGTGGTGCTTCAGGTTAAGAACAGTTTCAGGTTAAGAACGGACCTCCAGAATGAATTAAGTTCTTAACCTGAGGTACCACTGTATTAGCTTTCAGAAACTCCCATCCATTGTGAACTCCCTTCTCTTTGAGTGTTTTTGACCATGGGATCACACCTTAAGCTTTTTGAAATCAGCTTTCCTAAATTCCAAAGTATACATCTGCTTACACTTGGCTTTCCTTTTCCTCTGCATAATGAACCTCAAGAGGACATGGTCATTTCCTCCCAAGGCTGAAAGATTAAAATTTCTGTCCTTGGTCCACAATTAAGGTTCCAGGATAGCATACCCCGAACTCTATAATAGTGTGAGATTATAGTGGGATCAGAATAGGCTATATCAATATTTCTTGATTCTCCTATTTCATTATTGAGCAAGTGGCTTTAATTTGTGTATAGCACATTCTATCTGTTCACAATGCAGTAAAGAGGTAAAGGGACCCCTGACCATTAGGTCCAGTTGTGTCCGACTCTGGGGTTGCAGCGCTCATCTCGCTCTATAGGCCAAGGGAGCCAGCGTTTGTCCGCAGACAGCTTCCGGGTCATGTGGCCAGCATGACAAAGCCGCTTCTGGCGAACCAGAGCAGCGCACGGAAACGCCGTTTACCTTCCCGCTGGAGCGGTCCCTATTTATCTACTTGCACTTTGACATGCTTTCGAACTGCTAGGTGGGCAGGAGTTGGGACCGAACAATGAGAGCTCACCCCGTCGCAGGGATTCGAACCACCGACATTCTGATCGGCAAGCCCTAGCCTCTGTGGTTTAACCCACATCACAATTAAATTTGGGAGAAAAGTGGAGGACACAGTTCTATAATTTAAAATGCAGTTTTTCAAAGTGAGAATAGAAATACAAACTTTATATTGTAATGTCATATCCATCATGAGGACCAATAAACTGCATTAACAGCTGATGTGCAAATTCAGAGCATTGTTCTACATTTATTTGTTTGCTCATTGAAATATTTAAAATTATTCTTTTACACTGGACTGTAATGGCCTACATCTGTTTAAAAATCAAAAACTTGGCCTGATCCAGTAGGGCTCTTATGTTCTCACAACTTGCTATTGCATTGACAACAGCAATAAAGACTTGTTATTTTTAAGACATGTGCAACTACTAATTCTATGTGCCTATTTTATATTATTTTATATTATAATATTTTATGTGCCATGGACTGCAAGAAGATCAAACCTATCCATTCTTAAAGAAATCAGCCCTGAGTGCTCACTAGGACAGATCCTGAAGTTGAGGCTCCAGTACTTTGGCCACCTCATGAGAAGAGAAGACTCCCTAGAAAAGACCCTGATGTTGGGAAAGATGGAGGGCACAAGGAGAAGGGGACGACAGAGGATGAGATGGTTGGACAGTGTTCTCGAAGCGACTAGCATGAGTTTGGCCAAACTGCGAGAGGCAGTGAAGGATAGGCGTGCCTGGTGTGCTCTGGTCCATGGGGTCAGACATGACTGAACGATTGAACAACAACAACAAAATTTTATAGTTTTGGTTTTTCACCTTTTAATTTTTGTCTGTTATTATTGTTCTTTGTTTGATATACATTATAAAATGAAATAATAATTTAAAACTTTACCAAAAAAATAGTAATAAACAGAACATTCCAAATACACATTACACTTTGGCGCTTTCCTGCTTAACTAAAATGGATATTTAAGCTGCTTTTAACCCAAAGCTACAAGGAGGCCAGCAGAAAACTCACCAAGAAAGCTAGCTGCCTGTGCTGCTGGCGCTGCGGCACCAGAAAGGTTAGATAGGCAACACTTCTACTGGACAAAAATAACTTTGTGGCACAGAGACTGCTTCCCAAGGCGGGCTTTGCCTGTCCTCCCCTGTTCCTTTGATTATGTATCCTGTTATATACACAGGAAAGGTGACAGAAGGGGCAAAATATCCCTGGTAATAGTAGTACCAAGGTAACTATGTATACCGTATTCCTCTTGATTGCCATTTTAGGATTAGCAATGTGTGTTATTGGTACTAACTGAAAGTGAGTTCTATGCTGTAGGTTGTGTGTCCGTGGTGGGTTCTGGGTTTGGATCAGCTGAAGATTGCTGCGTTCAAAGCAGTCAAGGACTGTTCAGTAGCTCAATGGACATTCAGAAATCCAATGAATGGGTACTTGTGAATTTCCTGAAATGTTGCAGACTGCAATTAAGGCTGGGTTTTATTTTAGAAACACCTACTTTTCAATGGTTTCATTATTTTACTTTAAAATGTGTAAATATTGCATATAATATGAGCTCTCAAAATCATTTATCACAAAATGTTCTACCTGGGAGAGAGAAACAAGGCAAGTTTGTCAGATAACTAAGGGATATTATGCTTTTAGTTCAGTCAGACTGCAAACAAATTTGTTATTACAGGATGGGAAGGGAGCAAAGTAAATTTAAAGTTTTAATACTATTGAGAACTTGGAAAAATCCCATGTGGTAGTGCATAGGCTTAACTGATATAATTCTGAGATATGTAAACAGTACAGTGGTACCTCGGGTTAAGTATGCTTCAGAGTTATGAACTCTGTAACAGGGTTAGTGCTCTGGCAGCTTCAGCAGAAGCTGCTGATGAACAGAAATTGTGCTCTGCAGCGCAGCGGCAGCAGGAGGTCCCATAGCTAAAGTGGTGCTTTCAGGTTAAGTATGCTTCAGGTTAAGAACGGACCTCCGGAACGATTTAAGTACTTAACCCAAGGTACCACTGTATTGGTTTAAGCCATGAGTTGCTGATAGAATTCAGGCATTAGTCGCATTTGTTACAGCCCTCTTAAAAGATATCCAGATTAATTTTGTGGCACACTGAGCACCAATTGCTGAGGAACTGCTACAGAAAAAGGGTTGCCGACTTCATCCAAACAATGGTCCCCTAAGGCTGTGTATACATTTATCCATTTAAAGCAAAAACTAGTACCGTAGTTTGAGTGCACACTTGTCCACAATGTGCTTCTTTCCATTGATCTTGCTGTCCACAAAGATGGGTGTGGTTACTTGAAACACATTTGAAAACCCTCCCCCTTTCTTCTCTGCGCATGTCCCAGATGAAGACATGGTAATTGCGATCTTGGTACATGCTTCCACATGACAGCATTGGGGAAGGTATACTGGGACCACCTCTGTCCATTTTCAAATGCATTGCAGAATCAATAGAAATTGGGTGTTATTTTCAACACGGCTACCTACCTGAATTGCAGAATCAATCTGCATTGAGCTTTTATTTTCAAAATTAAACTAGTTTTAAAAGATGCCTTACTTGTTTAATTTACATTGGTGAAAGGATATATAAGCCTTTCGAGTTATTCAGAATTTTTTTTGTCAGGCCAAAAAGAAAAGGAAATATATTTTCATGCAACCTCTCAGATTATGTCAGATTTTTAAAGGCTTGGGCAACAATTCTGTGCATACTTATTTGGAGTGATTCCTAAATAAACATGTTGCACCATCAAAATTTAGTATTAATCAGAAAGCAAAAGTGGAGTAAGGGTGGAAATTAGGAATTTATGTTCTTGTATCCAAGGGCCACAACAGCCCTACTTCTAGGGAGAAACTAAAGTGGAAAGGGCAAGGGTTTTTTTTAAACCATTGTCCATTTTCCTGTTCTCATTTAAGTCTCTTGCACACCACAGTTTAAATCCTCACTCAGCCATAAAGCCCAATGTGACTGTAACCAGTTTCTCTGTCTTTTTGGGCTACTGGGAACATTTCAATTTTTGAGAGAGTGCTGAGGCACCAATCACAAAATGACTACCACAAAGGGTAATAACACAAAATGGCTGCTGTGGAGTGTGTGACATTACACAAAATCACAGAGACAACCACCTCTGACAACCTTTTGATTACCATGGGAAGTCAGCTATACCCTGCTGCTCCTAATTATTTCCAAGTGGTATACTCGCAGCTACAATGTCGTCATTATCCTACTTATGCGAGATCATTGCATATCAACTTGGACGCCGTCTGACTATCTAATAATAACTAGTCAAACATATATTATAATATAATAGAGTCACTTACTAGTAGCACTTATAGAGTACCAACTAAAGTCTTTTTGTTTTCTTGGTAATGAGCTTTTTCCCATCTGGCATTTGCTACACTTCTTCAGACTACCTAACTGAACACGAACAAGAAACCATATTGCATTTCCCTGTCACTTTCCTAACAGAAAAGGGGAGTTGGTTCGGTGTGTTTTTTAAAAGTAGATTTGATGCACAAGACTAGGCTAATGCTAATGCATAGCATTGTTTTTAAAGCAGTGCTGACTCCCTCCTTATATGCCATAACGGCTGTGCTGGTCAGGCCTCATAACAACAAATGGAATACAGTGTGAGTTTTCCTACCAGGGCTAGCTTTCTGGCAGTTCACCCAGTCACATGGCTTTTCTGCTTGGAGCTCATGGGAGGGACCTCATTGCCATAGGTATACTTCAGGATTAGGATTGGCTGGGTGGTGCAGAGAGCTGATTGGTCATAAAAGAGATTGACAGAAACGCCTCTGTAAATTCAAGGTAGTATGAAATGTGTGGGGGATACGAATGAGTGTTTGGCCTTGAGATTCTGACCACAATTCTTTTTTTTATTTTAAAAAAATATTGCTTGAAGTTTTCGCTTGGAGGGCTGTGCCATGGTTGTTGCAGTGAACCAGCCTCCACTGTGTACCAGCTAGAGCAAAATAGTTTGGCATGTCAAGTCCTGGAGTGGAAAATCTCAAACTATCCCACCCTTGCCATTGCAAACCACTTTTGCATCACATAAGGTGTGTGTGTGTGTGTGTGTATTGGTATTGGCAGTGCTATTTTTCTAAAACAAATGTTTAGGGATACTCTCATTTTGACACAAGAAAATGATCATTTTATAGCTCAAATCAGGAAAAATGAATACACTAAATGGACAAAAGTACAAAGATTCACAAAATGTTTAGTGGTATGCATACCCAGTGGTGTAGCAAGGGAGGGGCGATGGGGGCGGGGCGCCCCAGGTTACAGGGGAGGGGGGTGACACTCGGCAGCCCCTCCCGCCATTCCCCAAGCCGAGCCCCGCCGCCTGGCACCCCGTCTGTGCTGTTTTACAGATGGCCGGGGCAGCCCCACGAGCCACTGCTCACTCGGCGGCTCCCTCGGTCGCCACGGGAGCAGCAGCGCTGGCCCGGATGGACTGCGCATGTCCGGAAACATTTCTGGAGACCAAATGTACTGGCTTTGCTCAGGAAAGAGATTTTGCCTTTTGTTGAAAAGCAAGGTATTTTTATTTTCTGAGAACAGCCACTTGTTGTTTTTTGCTGCCATGCTAGCAACGGAATATCATAAAGCATTAGGAAGGAGATACAAAAGAACCCCAAAGAACTTCTAAATTCATCTATATAAGTGCACCGTGAGAGCAATTCCTGTTTCCATCTTAAGAAAAATGCAATGAAACTGGAAAACATGCAAAAACAAACAAACAAAATACAAATACAAATATTCTGACAAGGGAGGATTTATTTAAAAGATGTGGGCAACCTACTGGTAATTCTAAAATGCTGGAATTAGATGTTACTGGGACCCCTGGGATATTGGAACAGAGAGGCATGCAAATTGAAACTGTGCTTTTTCATTACTGGTGGGCCATACATCAATCAATCATCTTGGATAAGCTTCTACTGCAGTTTGGAAAAGCAGATCATGGAAGTTAAAAGTTAGTATTAGTTGGAAGGGTGTGAAGGAAATGTTCTGTTATATACAAATATAAATCCTTTGTGTAAGATGATTTGGGGGTTAACTTGTTACCCGACCTGTCCAGAACTCAAATTGGAAAGACAGAATTTCACTGAAGATGAGGTGAACGACAAGTAGGCTTGTCTGAAGTTGGAAAATGAGCCTTGAATAGTTTGAGCGCAAGTCATGTAGCCCCAAGCAATATCTGCCAGTGACTTGCTTTGGTAGTTAAGAGCAAGGATCTCAGAGTGACAGAGTAACATTCAGCCCGGATGGAGGGCTTAAAAAATGGCAAGTCAGACGTAAGTCTGTATCCAGGGACGTCTTAGCTATTGAGGCTACTGGCGCAAGGTGCCACGGCACCACGGCCTGAGGAGGGCGCCTGCGCCCTCCAGCCCCGCCAGCAGCACCGCTCTCGCCCACCTCTTCTTGGGCTGCGGACCCTCTTCAAGTCATGGTAATGGATGAAGCTCTATGTCCAAGGAGAGTCAGGATAGTTGTTGTTTAGTCGTTTAGTCATGTCTGACTCTTTTTGACCTCTGCCTCGTCGTGGCAAAGGGGCTTGAATAACTCAGAGAAGCTATGAGCTATCCCGTGCAGGGCCACCCAAGACGGACAGGTGATAGTGGAGAGTTTTGACTAAATGTGATCCACCTGGAGCAGGAACCGGCAAGCCACTCCAGTATCCCTGCCAAGAAAACTCCATGGACAAAAACAGGCCAGGATAGTGGTGTAGTGGTTAAGCGCGGTAGATTCGTAATCTTTTGAACTTGGCTCACTTCCCCACTCCTCCATATGCAGCTTGAGCTAGTCACACTTCTTTTAAGTCTCTCAGCCCCACTCACCTCGCAGAGTGTTTGTTGTGGGGGAGGAAGGGAAAGGACATTGTTAGCCACTTTGAGACTCCTTTGGGTAGTGATAAAGCGGGATATCAAATCCAAACCTTCTAATTTTAAAAAGGGTGATTAATATGAATTTAGACTAAACATTAGGAAAATGTCCTGGTGGTATGAGTCAACAGTGTAATAGGATGCCTTAGAAAGTGGCATTGGTAGAGGGTTTGACTTTGAGCCTTTTGGTCCTTTCCAACTCTATGATGCTATAATTGCTGCTCAGTGGAGTTATCATACATAATATCCTGTGAATATTCGTGGGTTAAGTAAAGTACATGCATTTTGAAACAGCAGCATATACAACAGGGATGGGGGACCTGTTTCCCTCCAGTTGTTGCTAGACTACACCTACCATCATCCCTGTCCATCATGGTGACTGAGGCTGATGGGAGTTGAAGTCCGACAATGAAGTCCACACCTAGTATACGGCGTGAACCTACTCTCAGTGTGCAAAGCCAAATAACTTACTAAAGCACTCATGAGAGACAATCATATGTGATCTGAAGTGTGGGGTGCAGAGGTAGAGGAGACCTACTTGGCACCCCTCATTAATTTTGTGGAGAGAAATAAAATTCTCTCATCTCCCTGATTCACAGACAGGAGGATCGCAACTAGAATTCTGCTTTCTGCCTAAAAATTACAGAAGCGTGTGTGTGTGTGTGTGTGTGTAAAATTCTCTGTATCTCTGTAAATACTGTACTGTATCATCTTGCTGTAGAGTCATAACAGATCCCGTGCTATATTTGCTGCTCAAAGGCTGCTTACCTCCTTAATTGATGGCCTTTCTCTCAGCACCAAAATGACAGGCTCCTTTGAACTTCGAGGAGGTGATCATCGCTGAAAGCCCCTCCTGCAGCGAAAGGGTAAGCACCAGCGTGGGTTTAATGATCAACCTGCATCTTAACCACCTGTTGCTGGCTGGGGCTTTGATCCCACAGATTGTAGGGTTGCAGGAGGGATGCTTTTGCACGCTCCCCCGGACCTGCCAAACTGTTAACCAGCCTGCTTCTGCAGCAGTCTGCTGCAGAGTTTGCGTTATTAATACTTCTTGCTGCCTGTACACTGTACACGTTCCCTGGCAGGAGTGGAGATGGCGGGGGGGGGAAGCATACACTTATCAAGAGCAGAGCACTTAGTGCTGCATTGCAGAGGATGCTGCCATATAACAGCAGGGGTCAGTCGCCTGTGTCCTCCAACCCTTCGTTGCTATTTCTGTGGACCCCTTATAACTGGGGAGGGCATATCACTCACACCTTCCATTCCTCAATCAAGGGCAGGAGCTTTCTAATCAAAGGGTAACTAGAGAGAAAGAACCCGCATAACCTCGCTTGTTAGTACCCCCTCCTCTCCTCTCTCAACTGCAAATCATTTCACGTGTGCCATAAATATGACATGCCCCATGTGGCAGTGTTCACCCACTGCTGCCACCAGCTCTCCATCCCCAGCAGCTATCTGTGTTTCATAAATATATGCATCAGACAGCCAGGATTTAGCTACTGTTCCCCGGTGCACACACCTTTGCTGCCATGGATAATGTGAAACGGACCATAGGGATGGAAATAACTTCCCCTTGGAAAAGGACTCGTTTCTGTTTCTACAGTATCTGTTTCTTCTCTTCCCAGTCTTAAGTTCAGTGCTCCACATTTCCACATTAGTTTGTGATTGAAACAAACAAGCAAAGAACAACCCCCAAAC
>OFHU01000893.1:0-31565 GCA_900245905.1 Lacerta viridis
TCCTGGCTGTCTTGTTGCACACATTCGAAAACATGTCCCATGTACACACTTTACCTTAGGGAAGAGCCATAGTGAAGGGGCCAGTCACATGTTTTTCATGCACAGGTTCAGTCCTTGGAAACTCCAGTGAAATGGTCAGGCAGTATGTGATAAGAAAGACCTCTGCTATGGACTCTGGAGTGCTATTTCCAGTCAGAGTAGGCAATAGAGCACTAGATTGGATTCAGTATGGAGCAGTTTTATGTATCCATGCTTACAATGATTCAATAAGAAGGAAACCCTGTAGGAGTCAGAACAACTTAACCTTTCTTTCAGTATGGGGTTTAAATATTTATCAGGGATTTTTTAATAAAGGGACAGTAGAATAAAACCTGTGTGATGGTTTCAACTTGTAGCAAAATTTCTGAGTGACCCCATGAAACTTGGTAAGACTTGAGAAGCACTTTTTAATTTTATTAGGTTATCTGTATAGTCCTATCTCCTTTTATGAACAAATGCCAGTTTTATACTCTACTCTATTACTCCATAACATCTGAATCAGGAATCAGGGGTGCAAACATTCCCATTTCCGTCGGGGGTGGGGACATAGGGAAAGGTAGTTGCAGGCCAGTGGTTAATATAGTAGTATCTCAGTGGTCCCCTGCTGTGTCCTGTCTTTGAAATTTGCTTTTAGGATGGTCACTTTAAGATCTGTATATGTATTTATATGTACATAGTACAAACTGTTACTGTGCAGTCTCTATGCAATGGAATAAATGGACACAAATTTGGCATTAAGGAAGACAACACAGAAAAGCTTGCATGGGGGGACATGTTAATCTTTCTGGCCACTGAATTGCAGGAGCTTCTTTCTCCTTCATCCATACTTAACAGATGAAATGGACTAGTATCTGAGCACTACCTCGGTTTCTGAGCATCCTCCAAAGCTCTTCTTTTCAGTTCAGACTCTTAACCAAGTATCCTATAAGTGAGTGCAAGCACATTGGGAGGGGGCAGTTCCTAACAATTGAGAAGTGCATGATGTCAGCTCCCATAGCCGTGCCCCCCAAGGAAAATCCAGAATAATGCCACCAGTAATATATATCTTGCTTTTCTATTGCACTGCTTAGAAACGCTACCTAAAAAAAACACAAACATTACACAAACTACTCCATAATTAAGTTTATGGAGCATGATTACAATCCTGTGCATAGTTACCTGGAAGGAAGCACCACTGAAAGGAGTAGTGTTATTTTCGGCTGTATAGGTTCAATTTGTAAAACACATTTAGCTTTAATAGAATATATTCAGACAGCTGGAATGCAGCCTTCCACTTTTAATTAACAACACAAGCAACCACGTTATTTACTCTTTAAACAAAAAAAAAACAAAAAAGCAAACAATGCCCAGTCTTCCTCCTCCCTCAGATTCTCTGAACCTCTGCGTTACTCCCTGGCTCCCGCACCATATTCCAGCTATCCTACCCAGTTCCTCTCCCCCCATAGTCAGAATTCATTTGTATGATTAGTAGAAAACCTGCGCTGATTGCTTTGATGCAGCTCATCTATGTATGACCCACTGGTTATGATGTAACAATGTAATCGATCCAGCTCTTACAAAGTGAATGTATTACTTCTAATTGATGCTGCCTAATGAGCTTATCAGCTATAACATTAACATCAATTTCCTGAGAGTTCTGCTTATGTCCGTGAACAGGAGGAAACAGGTATATGGTAACACCTATTCTGCAAAGCTTTGTCAATTCTGGTAGTAGCTTATGCAACTCTACCTCACTCAGAAGATCAACCACACCCTGAAAGAGCTAAAAGTCTGGTGTCCTGCTCCCATGCAATATCAAACGGCTGTACTCAAGTAGAACCAAGTGGCCAGCTAGATACCTGTGGGAAGCCCACAAGCAGGAATTGATCACAAGAACACTCTCTTCTCTTGTGACTTCCAGAAACTGGTATTCAGAAAGATGCTGCCTCCAACTGAGGAGGGAGAGCATAGTCATCATGGCTAGTAGCCACTGACAGTCTTCTCCTCCGTGAATTTCTATTTAATCCTCTTTTAAAGCCTCTCAAATTTGTGTTTTTCAGCTCACAAGGATCATTTCCTTCTGAGGGTCACATGACTGTGGTGGGCAGGGCCAGAAGCAAAACTAGGCAGAGCAATAAATGTGACACCCCTCTTGCCATTGTAAAAGGTAAAGGTAAAGGACCCCTGACAGTTAAGTCCAGCCGCAGACAACGCTGAGGTTGTGGCTCTCATCTCGCTTTACAGGCTGAGGGAGCCAGCATTTGTCCACAAACAGATTTTCTGGGGCATGTGGCCAGCATGATTAAGCTGCTTCTGGTGCAACGGAACACTGAAACCAGAGCAGTGCATGGAAACACCATTTACCTTCCTGCCAGAGCGGTACCTATTTATCTACTTGCACTTTTTGGCGTGCTTTCGAACTGCTAGGTTGGCAGGAGCTGGGACCTAACAATGGGAGTTCACCCCATCATGCGGATTTGAACCACCAACCTTCTGATCACCACGCCCAAGAGGCTCAATGGTTTAGACCACAGTGCCACCCGCATCCCTACAACAGGCTATATTTTACTCACTCCCCCATCCCACTCTATCCTCCATCCAGGTAAACAAGCAGCAATAACAGAGTTAAAGGACACATTGCAACCAGTCAATGATGGTGCAAAGCAGGGCCAATAAGATGTGTGGCCTGATGAGGAACCCCAGGGGCCTGATAGAGAGGCCTGGGGCCACATTAGGTCCTTGGTCTAGAAGAGCCTCCATCCCAGCTTTAGATAGGCTCCTTTTCAGGTTAAGAACCTCTCCATCTTCCCTCAGCGTTACTTGCAACCTCTCTCAATGTTGGAGAATCTATTTTGCCCTCATCTATTTCTCCTTAGCACCTGCCAGTGTCAAAGCAGTCAGCTGGGAGATTTAGCAACTGGTCCCTTAAATGGAAAGCACGAATGGCCAAATGCTCTCTTTGTGTCCTCTGGCCATTCCCAGCCTTGAAATGAGGTGTGGTGGGTATCATAAAAGGAGGCTCAAGTGAGATTTATGTTTTCGTTTCATTTCAAACATGAGAGTCGTAGTCACATAACAGCTCCTCGGGGTAAGCTATTTTATGGCTAGCTTGGCCATGGGCATGAATGTCTGAAGGTTTTCCACCTGCATAGCTGAATCCAAATCACAGTTGTTATTAAAAGACTGGAATAGCCACGGGACTTCTTCTTCTTCTTTTTCTTCTTCTTCTTCTTCTTACTACTACTACTACTACTACTACTATTATTTTAAAAAGCACACATATTTATCTATAGTTATAGTTGGCAGTCCTCTGTTTTGGGTTACAATTGAAGTGCACCTTCAGGAGTAAATTCAAACCATAGGAGAGCTATGGAGCCTGCTGGGACTGTGGACAATGATATAATAACAATAACAATAATAAATTTATTATTTATACCCCGCCCATCTGGCTGGGTTTCCCCAGCACTCTGGTGGCTCCCAACAGAATAATAATAATAATAATAATAATAATAATAATAATAATAATAAAGCAATAAAACATCACATTAAAAACTTCCCTAAACAGGGCTGCCTTCAGATGTCTTCTAAAAGTCAGATAGTTGTTTATTTCCTTGATATCTGATGGGAGGAGACGTTCCACAGGGCGGGCACTACCACCAAGGAGGCCCTCTGCCTGGTTTCCTCTAATCTCACTTCTCGTAGTGAGGGAATTGCCAAAAAGCCCTTGGAGCTGGACCCCAGTGTCCGGGCTGAACAATCGGGGTGGAGACACTCCTTCAGGAGGGGCACTTTTTTTTTGCAAGTGGGGCAGATGAAGGCATCCTGTTTTGCTGCTACAAATGCACCATGACATTTCTTCTCTGTGCTCCAGCTGTCATTCCTCCTCTGGTCACTGCTGTGGATACATGACCTGTCTGTCTCCAGGCACTGCGGTCATCTGCAAGAGACTCCCATATGGCAGGGTTAATGTTGCTATCCTTCATGCTATGTTTGCAGACACCATTGTAATGCAGAGTTGGTCTGCCAAGAGGCCTGGTGCATGGAGCCAGCTCCCCATAAAGCCATCTTCCGTCCTGTGGACATGACCAAACCAACACAGAACTTGCTGAGACAGAAGTGTGAACATGCTGGGAATGTGAGCTTGGGAGAGCACAATTTTGTTTGAGACTCTGTCCTGCCAGTAATGTGTTCACTGACTGGCAGTGGATCTCTGGGATTTCAGACAAGGGACTGGAGATGCCATACTGTAGGTTGAGATGCCACTGAGCTTTGATCTTTCTCCACATGACTCTTTCCCATTGCAGAAATGGAAAAGTGCCTCATACTTAACTTGGCAACTTTCCTAGTTGGTGGAAAGTTAATAATTATGCCATTTATCATTCAGAAAGAACTGTCCTAATCTGACACCAGAGTCGTTTTGTCAGAATATTTATCAGAATATATTGATCTGTGCTTAAAATGTTGGAAATGCATGGAACATTTTATTCACTATTGGCAAATGTGTATTATGGGGTTAAAGCATGTTGTTTAAACTTAAAAATATTGAGGATGCTGGATCAGGCCAGTAGTCCATCAAGTCTAGCAGCTTGTTCTCACAGTGGCCAACCAGATGACTATGGGCAGCCAGCAAGAAGGACCCAAACTTAACAGCGCTCTCAGGTCCCATAGGTGGCCCACCTCCCCAGGTGGGCATGACTCATGGATGGTTTTTTTTTCTGTTGGGATTAGCCAATGACCAGCAGGATACTCATAATGAGGCAGGTAAAAATATATGATTAATGTCTGAAGGACGTTTGATACATTTTTATGGAAGGGCAGATTATAAATACACAAATAAATCAATATTTTGAGGGGTATTTCAGTAACTATATTACTTTTAGACCTGGAAATGGATCATGTGTAAATTTCAAAAGCAGCAAGGGAAAAGATTTCGGGTGGCAGATTCTTAAAGACATTCTATTACTGGATCCCAATGTCTGTTTGCAAGCTTTGGTATCTTTAGGGAGATTTTCTTATTCTGCATAATTTTGGCTGCCAGCCTGGATGACTATGTGCTAAGAATTGGGAATCTAAAGAAACACGACATATGACAGAGTGGTATAACAAACTCTCAAGTTTGGCTGTTTTATATAAGTTTATATGGTATGCCAATTAAAATTGGCTTTATTCTGTGTTGATTGTTTTATTTAAGCCTCGTGGGGGTAGCAGCTGAGGCAGAAAAGTTGCATACAAATTTTCCTATAAAAATAAATAAAAGGAACAAAAAAAGGAAATTCTGAATCTAAGAGATTATGTTGACTTCAAAAGAAAGGCTTATTAGAAGCTGAGTATTCCTGTAGCTATATCAACCTACAAGTCTAGGGTCATCCTCAGAAAGGTGCAAGGTCCCATGACTGATAGTGAGAGGCATCATCAGAGAGGTGTGCCACTGAGTACCATAATTTTATGGAGGCAGCCATTTTCTTGGCCCCATACATGTCATGATCTATGGGGGGGGGCCCACCATCAAGCAGGGATGATGACCCATGCAAGGAGAGGCCAGTGGCATGCACAATCGCAAGGCAAAGTTAGCATCTATGTGGGAGAACAAGGCAGGTGTTCAGAACCATGGATAGTGCTCCTACATCTGAGGCCAAATATTCTTAGCAACTATTCTTAGTTGTCTTAGCAAGGTCCTGGGACAACTGGCTGAGCTAGTCATTGACTAGAGGTCCCTCCCATTGAGTGAGGCCTCCTGGTCCCATGAGGAGTTTGTGGACCAAGCACCAGAATTTGGCAGCAGATGGATTTCCTTGTGGTTCAGGAGTTGGGCAGCGGTGCCTGTGAACCTGCATGGGATGAACCAGATCATGGATCCACTTCTCCTTGGTGCTGCAGTTGCCAGAGAACTCTGCCTTCAAGGGGTCATGGTACAGGGCCATGACAATGACATGGAAGAATGGATTGTCTGAGTCACTGCATTTCAGTAAAACTTAGATGGTAGTCACTGAGATTCCCTGCCAAAGTACCCTCAGCTCTTGAACTGATCATGCCATTTATCTCCAGCTACCCCAACTCCTACCAGGGTTTCCAATCCATGGCTTCCTGCCCTGGCAACCGTCACTTCCACTATCTCCCAGCCTAAATGACCTCACAGGTTTGTTGCTTTGGGAATCAAATGGAGATGGAGACAGGGAAAGTCTTCTTTATTGCCTTGTTACCATTGAAGGAAAAGCAACCTATAAATGTAATGATGCAATAAATAAATGGAACAGTGTATTCCTGTATTTCACCAAAACTCCATGTTCCTCTTTTTTCTTTGTTTTGCACCAAGCCTATTATATGAAAGCTGCTGTATAAATAATATCTGCAAAACATAGTATACATAATGAACTGTCTAAATAAATGTTGTACTCATAATTACAGCTTCTTCTGTTTTGAATGTCAAATCATCTGTGGCACTGCTTTGCACTTTATGAAATGTGGATACTATGCATTAGTTATTATTCAAATAAATTCTTAACAAGATTTTTAAGTTGTTCCTATGGAGCTAACAGCCTCTGGGATAGAAGCATCCATTAGCTTTAATATATGATATAAAATATGCAACCAGTAGAGTAGGAAAGCTTTGAAGGAGCCGTTCCAATCACTCAAGAAAACAAGACTTTCAAATACGTTACTGGAACCACAATTGCATCTTAATTGCATTACTGTTTGTTTGTTTGTTTGCGAAATTGGTTGTTTTAAGTATTGTTGTGAAGTATATGTCTAGTGTAATTTATAGAAACCTGAGAAGTAAGTATTCATAGGTGCAACGTAATAGATGAAATAAAAATATATACACAAGAATATGATCTTGCTAGAACTTTCCTATAGTGAACAATTGGTGCAAAAATATGGAGTTCAGATTCCATGTCATTATGCCTTGGGAGTGCCCAAATTTCTGGCCAGTTCAGTGGTTCTACATAATGGTGCTTGAACATCACTTTCTGCCTGGGGTGGCGAATCTCCAGCCTCTCACCTAATTAAGCCTGCCAGACCTCCCCATTTGACCCATTTGACCCTACTTCATTTGACCCTATTTCAGCCAAGCCACACCCATCTGCCCTCTACCTGACATCCTATGTGAGATCAGGTGTGGGGCAGGTAAACGCCTGGTTTCAGCCAAAATGTTTGCAGACACCACCCATCAGCTGATTGGTGGTGCCTGCAAAGCTTTATGCAAGGCCTTATGCAAAGTGTTACCCCAAGGTTTGTTGGTGGAGGACGTGCTTCTGTTCCCTTCACAGATTTTGGGGGATACAGTCTCTTCTCTCCCTCCATTGACTTGCAGAGGGGAAGAGGATGGTAGAAAAATAGCATAGGTTCTCAGGAAAAACAGGGGTGGGATAAACTCTGTTACTCCATGGGTTGTTGTTGTTGGTGGTGCTGGGGTGAGTTTCTGTCTCTATCTGCAATATTTGAAGTATTGAAATCTGTGTTTTCTCTACATTTGGAGCCATCTCTTTTCATTTCCGCACATGAAAAACCAGCACACAGTCTTTTTATCTGTTTCTGACGCTTGTCTATCTATGCCTAACGAGTCAGGGAAAAGGTAGGAACACCATCTAGAGGATTTGACATGTCTTGCCCTGTGCACTGAAAAAGCCTCTGTTTTTACACACTTGTTACATGTCCCCAGAATAAGAAAACACTATGCCAACTATATACTATATCACTTTCTTTTCTGCTAAAACAGAAAAGGTGAGCCTATAAAAAGATACTACAAATGGAAAACATAAATCTATTATTTACATCCTTTTTCAACGATACGTCTTGTAATTAAATGTTAGGTGCTTGGTGCAAAGTGACAATATATTGGCATTTTCAAAGAAGTTTCAGCTTTCTTCCTTTGATGCAATTATACTGATTTAGGATGAATGCAACACTGATTTGTACAGAAAGAAATCTGGCATCATGTGCAAATACCATAATTCCCTGTGGGTGTGCAAACAGAGCGTCTTCTGCCTCTCCTTGGTTTTTCTCCCACTGCATTTAAGGAAATGCCATTGCAATTTGAGCCAGAAAAATAAAATACATTAAGCTGATACTTGGCAAAACTTAGGGGTTGGGAAACTTCACTGCAAAATTCAAAGACGGGCAAATTTGAAGTATGGCTATGTTTTGGTTTGCACATTGGTTCAGAAAGTGGCATTTGTCAGTGTTAAAATAACTCAACCACTGATCATTCAAACTCAGCTTCTGTATACAGTGATACCCCGGGTTACGTAAGCAATCCGTTCCGGGTTGTGGTACATAATGTGGGCGTGTGTATCACAAACGCATGAAAGAAACCCTGGAAGAAGTGTGATTTGAGCGCTTCTGCACATGTACAAAGTGCGTAGAATGCTTCTGTGCATCTGGGGGTCGTGCGCAAGCACGCGTGCGCAAGTCGCGGGACGGTCTGGAAACATTTCCGGGTTGGGTGGGCATTCACAACTCGAACGTCCGCAACACGTGGGGTACATAACCCAGAGTTCCACTGTATAGAATGCTGGTGGGGGTAGGGTGCCATTCTCACCTTTGTCTCAGGCAGTAAAATATTTGGAGATAGCCTGGAGTCCCAGCATCAGACCTTAAGGCCTGGAGTCCCAGCATCAGACCTTAAGGCTGCCAGTTCGAACTGATAGCCTTGCTAGGCCACATCCACACCATACATTTATAGCACTATGCTTCCATTTTAAACAGTTATGGCTTCCCCCAAAGGACTCTGGGAGCTTTGGTTTGTTAAGGGTGCTGAGAGCGGATTAACAATCAAGCCCTCTTCTCAGGGAACTCTGGAAATTCTTGTTGAGTGAGGGGAATAGGTAAAGGTAAAGGGACCCCTGAGCATTAGGACCAGTTGCGGACGACTCTGGGGTTGCGACACTCATCTCACTTTATTGGCAAGGCTAGCCAGCGAACAGAGCAGTGGCGGCAAACTAACCTTCTGGCCAACAGTACAGCACAGAAACGCTGTTTGACGTTCCAAGCCAGAGCAGGACCTATTTATCTACTTGCACTTCGATGCTTCTCAAACTGCTAGGCCAGGTTTTGCGTCATTTTGTGACACAGTAATTCTGTTTTAGTAGCAAACTGTGGGTTAAACTAACCCCTTTCCAGCCCCAGGACGAGTGCAGGGAGCGTTTGCACAACACACCTACACATTGCAGCTGACACACTAACGTGTCGCAACACACAGCTTGGAAAGCTTTGCTTTAGACCTTCCCACGGGACGAAGCACCATTGTTTTTGCCGTCATGCACTTAGGCTGCCTGCCTGAAGAAAGCTTGTCTTTCAGACCCTCGTGCCCCGATTGGACCCCAGTGCTCCTGCCGCTCTCACCAAGACTGACACTTCCCCCTGGGGCCTCCGCCTCGGACAGCCAAGAGCCACCACTTTAAATTCCCCACGTGGCTCTGGATGCTGCGCTGGGCACTCTGCAGCATTGTTAGCATTTAAAACGGCATGTCGCAGCCACCTACCAGTTTGGGCAGGTGATCCTTGAACGGGGGATTTAAACAATATGGAAGTACCCTATTATTTAAAGCATTTGACTTGAATGTTATTGCAAATGTGTCAGGGACTGGGGCAGAGGAGGAGGAATGGTGGAGACCGCCTCCCCAACCTGACCCATTCCAGGGAGAAAGAAGAAAGACAGTATAGATTTACAACAGGGGTTTGTGGGAGGTCACAGCTCAGAGGCAGATGAGGGGAAAGTTGGGAAATAATGGGAGAGGAGGAGCAGGCAGAGCCAGAGCAGCAGCTGGCTGACATGTTGTCACTAGAAAGCTTCCAGACCATCTCCCTGTGCCCAGCGAGCCCAAAGAGCAAGCTTGAAGACAGAGGGCACCCGTAGAGGAGATGATGACAATGACGAAGACAGAGAGAGAGATGTGTGTGGAGATTCACTCGGACAATGCCATTATCCAAGAGGCTGGGTTCTATAGCTTCTCTCTCTGAAGTAAAGTCCCAAGGACTCTTTTCCTTTTGCAGGGCAGCCAGCCAGGAACCGCTGACAGAACCCTGACAGAATGTGACCCTATTTAGCATCTGTGAGGTGGCTTGTTTCTCATTCCTGTCTGTCTACTGTATCATGTGAATAGTTTCCATGGACGAATTTTAGGAATTTTTTTTTTGTTTTGATTGAAGACTTTGAAATCATTTGAAGCAGGATAGAATCCGAAAGCGATTCTTAGTGCTGCCCTGGTCAAATCAGGATGCAGACAGGTGTGTGGGGTTCTTTGGAGAAAGTGGTGTCGTTAAATTGGGGTGCAGAAGTGTCCCATATCACACACTTGTGGTTTCAGGCACCTCTTGCTCTAGTTCCCTTTCAGGAATGGGGAGAAACACAGCTTCAGTCCTGGCGGGGGCAGGGATTGGCGAGGCTCCTTTGAGACACCTTCACAGCTCCTCTGTGTTTACCTGGGAGCAGGTGTTTACGTCTATGACAAGCTCATTTATAGGCATTCGTCTATGACAAGCTCATTTTCCCAACTATTTCTTTTTGAGCTATTTATCATAATAGGTTCTCATTCCTAGGTTGAAGGGTTAGAGCACTTTTACTGGTACGAGTTTGGCAGCCTTGATCAGCATGAATGAGCCTGGCACTATCGTTTTGCCTGACAAACTTAATGGATGATGAGAGACTTAGCAAGAGGCCCAAAATGTTCTTTTGTGGCTCCATCCTTTGGAATGAAATACCCATCATGGTTTGAGGGAGGGTTCACTTAGAAAGAGGGCTTTTAGCAGCCACAGTTTGGGCAGTGAAGGAGGATGCTGGGAGTTGACTGAAGGGAAAATAATTGCTTTGTTTTGGGAATCTGATGATAATAATTATTAATAATAATTTATTATTTGTACCCCGCCCATCTCGCTGAGTTTCCCCAGCCACTCTGGGCGGCTCCCAATCGAGTGTTAAAAGCAATGATGGCTTGCTGGCTGAGTTGCCTAGATTCCATTTGCTTCCACTATGTCAGGCTCAGAGATGGGGAACCTGCATCCTTCTGATATTGGACTCCAGCTTCCTTCAGCCCCAGCCAGCATGGTCAAACAGCAAGATGGTGGGATCTAGAGTCCAACAGTATCTGGAGGGCAAAAGGGTTCCAATGTGTTACATGGGGCTACTATAGGAGAATAACTTCATCTGATTTCCGTGACCTCCTGGATGTTCACGCTGACAGGGCGAGATCAAATCATCCACCCCTTTAGATTGGCCACATCTGCAACTGGTAGAGGCCCCCTGCTGAAGGCTGCCTTGAGGGGACACAGCCCCTGGGCTTTAAAAAAAGGTTCCCATTCCTGATGAAAGAGTGGGCCCCATAGAAGGGGCATGTTATGATGTTGTGCTGGGTCAAAGCTACATGTCTTTTGCAGGCAGTCCAGCTCTCCCCGCCCCCGCCCCCCACTCCTTCTTCTTCTTTTAAAGAAATTTATTGGGGATCTCCCTTAATCAACTCAGGATTTTGCAAACTGAATTTGAAAATTTTATTTTTTGAAACAAAAAAACATGAAATTAAAATAAGCCCATGATCTAGGAAAAGAAACAGGGGAGGATGGAGTATTCCTCACTTACAAACTTGCTATAAAGCTAAGCAATTATTTCACTTAATATCCTTAAGTCAGGACAACTCTACTAAAAGATGGGTACAAATTGAAAACTGTTATAAATGAATTACCTCTGACTGCTTTAATTTTTAGGAAAAAAAACAAAACGAATTACTGTATTTTTCGCTCACCCACCGGACCGCCGCTGCCAATCGCTCACATTAACGAAGCCACCAATCATCTGCCCTCTTGCTACCAGCAGCTGCCAATCACCCAACCAATTGCCGCAGCAGCAAATCGCCAGCAGACCTTGACACAGCGACCAATCACCCGCCCAAACGCTGCAGAAAATCTCCTGCTCACAGCAGCCACCAGTCGCCCATCCTATCTCCACCTCTGCACAGGCCCTTGCAGAGCCAGGCAGAGGCCCGGGCCAGGTACATAATGTGCCCCCCCTTTTTTTTACCCTGGGGATCTCCGAAGTCTTATAAATAAGTAAGTATATAAATAATAGTGCTTTTTAAAAATACATAGGGAAAAGGATTATTTTAAGTATTTACATTTAAATAATGGTGAGCGATTGTGAATATGCTGACCGAGGCCCCCTTTGGAATCGGAGGCCCGAGCCAAGTGGCCCATATGACCCCCCCCTCTGTTTGGGCCTGGCTCTGATCAGTGAGAGGGCTAAAACCTCCCATTATCCCTGACCCTCGGCCATGCGGGATGGGGCTGAAGAGAACTGGAGTCCAGCAACACCTGGAGAAACACTATGATTCAGATTTTGCTTGTGTTTGTGTAACTGATTACTCAATATGGTGAGCCGGCTCAAATATACTTAATCAGTTAACACATGCAGACAACAAAGTAAAGTACAATGGATCATTTATTAGAGCACCCGATTCCATGTACTTTGTCTTATATCAAAGCAGTCCCAGGCTTGTCTGCTTCTCAGCACCCAAAATCTACCAAAGTCCAAGAGTATCCGAGAGCAAAGAGTTCCCCGCTGGCTCCAGAACACAAAGCAACATCTTGGCTCTAAGGATGGCATGTTCAGGGCCTCCTCTGACATCAGTAGCCCAGGGGCAAGTCCAGAGTCCAGCCAAGACTGTTGGGAAGCTTCCTGTTGCAACCATCTATCAAGCCACAGGAGGCCCAAACAGGTCCATAGTTTCCACCACCAAGGAGAGATGCTCCAGGAAGGAGCTGGTGGACACATGCAGAATCCGGGCTTCATCTGCTCTCCATCGACTGCAAAAAAATAATATATATGTATATATTTTGTGTAGACTGAAACATAAAACATCAACACTTGCACTACACTTAAGAGTCCTATGAACATGCCACTCCTTCTGCCAATATCCTCATTCTATTCCAGTCCTTGAGCTTCCCTTTGACTCTTGCCAGACACAGGGCACCTGGTCCAATACATTTTGATGACAGAAAATATACTGTTTCCCTTAATTAATTTATTCTTATCATAGCACCACCTGAATGTAAAGGACTCAACAGAGAGGATGGGAGGAATTATTCTTATTATCCTCCTCCTCTATATAGGATCAGCAGCATGTATACCACTTTACAGAAAATACGAGGGGATCTGCATCCCACCAACTTTCATTCACTAGCAGTGGGCACAACCCCCCCCCCTTGGGGAAGGGCCCCAGCTCAGTGGGAGAGCAGCCACTTTGCATGCAGATGGTCAGTCCCTGGTAGGTCTGGGAACTATGCCTGTCTGTCCCCCTGAAAAACTGCAGATGGTCCTGTGCTAAATGGATGATAGGCAGATTCCTACGTCCCCAGGAAGTTGTCCTATATGAGCCTCACAGGAGGTTTGCAGAAACACACTGATCCAAATGCAGGTCTTGCTCAGCACACCACTTTATTTTACTTGCACCCCACTCTTCCTCCAAGTTATGCTCAAAACAACCCTGCAGGGTAGGTCAGGCCAAGAAGCAGACTCATTCAAAAGGGTTCAGCTCCAAGGGCCTTCTGGTCGTCCCTTCCTGTGAGAAATGAGGTTACAGAGAACCAGGCGGAGGGCCTCCTCGGTGGTGGCACCCGCCCTGTGGAACGTCCTCCCATCAGATGTCAAGGAGATAAATAACTATACAACTTTTAGAAGACATCTAAAAGCAGCCCTGTATAGGGAAGTTTTAAATGTTTTATATTTTTATACCTATTGGAAGCTGCCCAGAGTGGCTGAGGCAACCTGGTCAGATGGGCGGGGAACAAATAATAAAATTGTTGTTGTTGTTTAAACCCTGGTTCAAGTCCAACATGCCATCCATTACGGTGCCACCTTGTCTCTTGTGCAGGAGACCTTCCAGCAGGCTGCACCCAGGACTCAGAGCCCACCATCTGCCCCGAATGCCACCACACCTTGCCTCTTGTAGAAGGGGGTGCCAGGACAATACTCACACATGCAAGATGTCCTCCGTCACGCCCAGTTCCTTGCTGATCCCTTCTTTGCGGGGCTCAGGGTCAGGGGCCAGGGAGCCCAGCGCAATCTCGGCCAATGATGATGATGGGAAAGGGATCCTCAGCTCACAGATGTTGGGGGTAGCGATAAGGAGCATAAAATGTACAAGAATGTTTGTATATTTAGGTTACTGCCTAAACAAACAATGCAAAATTAAGAGGCAGTCCTATATATATAAAAGAAGTAAGTTTTTTGTTCCCTGTGGCAAGGAGTGCTAGGATGGGAAGCATCCATGTAATCCACCTTGTCTTAGACACACACCAGTGACCTTGCTTCATTTAGCTCTTAAGGGGGAGAGAGAGAGAGAGAGGTTGCATTGGAAGTAAGCAGGGACACCGCAGGGGCTTGAACCCCGTCCTGGAAACCAGGAGCGCCGACCACCAGCGTCTTTTGCTTTTTTTTGGCCAATGCAACAAGGTGAAAAGCTGAATACAGAATGTTCTCTCAGGAAAAAAGAAAACCCTTAAGAGTTATGAAGTTGCAGACAGAACACAATCAAGGTTTTATTCACCTAGATGTGTTTAAGTCACCGAGTGCCATGTTGACTGCCATTAATTTGCAGGGCAGAACAGAGAGACTGCTCCCAGTCTTCAAACTCTGCCTTTATGCTCACCTTTTTGTTTGTCCCTCTGAAGTGTGAATCCATGGGCCTGGAAGTTCCTTCTGCTGGTCTGTGAAAAGCAATCTGGACTCATTAGTTTGTCCCCGGCCCTTTCCCGCCAATTCCAGAGAAATGTTTTTTGAACACAGCTGTTCTTACTGACCTGACTTCTGCAGGAAGAGCTGGCTTCACCTGAGGGTGGTGGGCTCTTGGACAGAACTGTGAAGAGATCAAGCGGGGGGAAATGGAGAGGCCAGCACAAAAGGATTGTACTGAAAAAGATCACTGAAATTGGAGTGTGAAGTTCACTTGCCATTAAGTTTCCTGAAGGCTTGCAAAATTCTATTTCTCGTGTCCCTGAGATGCACCTGGAAGAGACTAGGGTCTTCAGCAGCCCTCCCCTCCAGACACAGGAGCAAAAACAGCCGGTTACCTAAAGCAGCGCAGTCAAGACGCAGGTGTCTCTCAATCCTACACTGCAGATGTTCACTTGATGTATCAAGAGCTCTGACACTGCCTCTCACTTGGCAATGGAGCAGATCTGCTTCCGGCACAGGTAGCTCTGTGAGGTCTGTAAAAAAAAGAGCTGCAACAAAACAAGGATGGCTGTCCCACCAAAAGATGTACCTTATTGTGTGGTGGCGGCACAGGAAAGGGCCTCCCCTGCAGTGGTGTCCCGACAAGAGAAGTCCCTCCAGGTAGAAGCACGGAGAGCGACTGCATTAGGCTTTCGAGTTTGCAGCTCTTCTGAAAAAGTGATTGAAGAACCAACATGGCTCAATACAAGCTCTTTGGAATATTTAGTTTGCATATTTGATGTATTATTCCATTTAGAGCCTACCTTTTCTCCAACAGGCTCCGGGTGCTTGAATGGTCCCCCTCACTGCGACCTGAAAGAATCTTTGTACAAAGAGTTGCAGGCAGAACACAACAGAGATTTTCTCCTCAGCCAAGCACAAGATACTCACCTAGTGGACCTTCAGCCAGAAGACACACAACTGTATTGCTGCTATAATTACGATAGAGCATTTAGAGATTACTTGTTAGTTATTAGTGCCTATCGCCACCTCTGATAATTCAAAAGTTTTTTTAATAAAAGCTACGATTGCAGTTGAAGGTAACCCAATGAGAGGAAGCAGTTTGCTACACCAGGTTTTTAAATATATTGCCTTAGGAACAGAAGTACTGGCGAGGATCCAAATTTTAGTATTTGTTGGAAACCCAGCAACTCTCAACCCTATCATGAAAGTTTTCACCAAAAAGCCAATTTGGGTCAAATGAAATTTCTAATAAAGTCTCAGCATTTATGGATCATGTTCCCTGCATTAAACAGACATACCTGTCTGTACCCCAGGCAAAGAAAATTGGGAGCTACATGCCTCCTTTATCTACAGGATTTAAGGGTACAGACCTCTGTTCCAAAATGTTTCACAAATGTGGCTTATTATGATTTTGTGTGGACCCGCTCTGGTCATTAGTGGAACAATCAGCCACCCCCTTATGTATGAGTCAAAATGGCCAGAGAGTCGGGATTCATAAGATTTCAAATATTTTCTCAGTCATTTCAGCCTTACCATTAGCAGACAAAATTTTCTGCCCTTTATGTACAGGAAAAAATGGTCAAGGCTCATCCTTCCTAATTCTGAATATGTTTGTGCTTAAACGTTTGCTGGACTTTTTTCCCTTAAAAATGGCCGGCAAAATGGTGAAAACCTCTACTCACTCCAAGGCCTCTACCAGGCCGCCTCTAACCATTGCCATCAGTAGACTCACCCTCAAAATGCCTTATTTGCTTTTTCACACTGAAATCAGCAAGGCAGCTGTTGCAGACAAAGGAAGCAGTTTGATGCATCAGCTTTTAAAATGGGTATTCTAAATACCTAAATAACCTTAGGAACAGAATTACTGGCGAGGATCCAAAATGCTGGCATGTTTGGAACCTTCTGGATTTATACACATCTGAAGGAACAAAAACTCAACAATATTTTGGTGACCCTCTTCTAGTGAAGGAGCTTATCTCTAGTCCCCAAGAAGCTATCACAAAATGGCTGCAAAGCATTTTTGTCAACAAGGCAACCTGAGCTAACATGGAATTAAATGGAACTATGTTGTCTTCTGCCCCTCTGCTTTGCTCTTTATCACATGCACAGCTTTCTTTCCCCCTGGATCCCCCTACCCTTCTCGCTTCTAAGTCTTACCTGTGTTAAAATCTTACCAGTCTTGGTTTTTCCAACTTCTGGAGCAAGTGGTCGCAGTCCAGATCCAGATGCTCTTTTCTGGATCCATTTCAATCAGGGTTGAGGCCTGCTTTTGGCACAGAAACTGCCTTGGTCGCCCTGTCGAGAGACAAGGGAAGCCGCTCAGCGACCCGGAGTGCCTTCCATCAGCTTCGGCTGGTGCCCCTGTCTGGATACGCCCCTCTCTGGACAGGGATAGCCTGACTACTGTTGTCTATGCTCTGGTGACCCGTTATTGGGTTGTTCTTTTTGCTTTTATTTTGTGTATTTGATATTTTATGTGAACCGCCCTTAGACCTTTGGGTATAAGGCGCTATAGAAATTAAATAAATAATAACAGTAATAATGATAATAATAACTTTAGCAACAGAAACGGCAGCCTTCTTTTTATGAAATGGCTTCTCTAGTTACCTTCTATTTTCTGCAATTATTCTTCACTCTGCTTGAAGCAGACTTCATATCCACCTACCCTTTCCTCTGCTCCTTCGTACATCCAAAAACTTGTTGGTTGAAAGGTAAATAAACTTGATTTCGCCCCTCACGTTCTTTCATTTGTCTCAGTTTTCCCTTGGCTTTTCTAGTCATCAGGTGTATCTGCTTTTCTTGATTCTCTTTAAAATCTTCATCTTGGTATTTTTATGAGATTTCAGTTTAAATTTGGCTAAGCTTTCTTTTGGGGGCTTTCTCAAAGTCCATCATATGTCCACAATCTACTGTCCCTGTTTTATTATGATTAATTCTTTATCTCTCTATCTATCTATCCACAAGCAACATTTACAATTGCCAACTGTGGAGATCACAAGTGAATATTTGTTGTATCTCTTTTTAAAGTTGTAAATAACAACTTCAGCTCTGACCAGTGAGAGGCTAAAACCAGTATTACAGCCAGGGACAGTCTCACTCACTAGACTCTGGCTCGCTCCTTCCACCACCTGTCAGTCATAATGACACATAAAAAAGTCCCTCGGCGCATTGATACAGTGGATACAAATGTGTTTGTTTTCAACATAGGATCATTGCGCATGGGTGAGAAATTAGTACCGGCACCACTCCCTAATAACAGGGTTGCTGCGGTGCCAACTTGAATAAAATATGGGGGGCGGGGGGGCAGTAAGCCCTGCCCTACATAGTCACATGACACGGCACACACCATTAAATGGCAATGCCCATCAACGTTGGGGGGCGCGTTTCCTGGCCCCCTCAAATATTTTTATTTTTGGTGGGGGGTCTTAAGAGGAGTTCGCTCCTAAGCTGGGTTGTGTGTCATTCCTGGATCCATGTCTTTGCTTGCTTGGCTAGGTGTGTGCCTTTTAATGGCCTTTTGCCCATGTATCGCACGGATCTGAGCATTAAAGATTTTGGTAGACACTGCAGCCTGAGTTTGAATTCTTCTTTGAGAGGGCGCCAGGAAACTCTCCTCCGCAGTGTGCTTTTTTGGAGGTTCTCCTTGTGGGAGGGGCCCCAGGGCCCCAAAATGGATAGCCTATCGCTTTAAGAAAATGCTAAGAAACTGTTAAAGTTATCTATCTATCTATCTATCTATCTATCTATCTATCTATCTATCTGTTGTGTATTAAATAAGATATTCTGGCAGCAGGGTAAAGTATTGTTATTGGTCAATTTGAAGTGTTCTATCACAATCCACAGCCTGATTGGGTCCCGCCGGAAAGTTTGAATATTATTGGTTCCCGCTAAAATGTATCTTTTCCCTCAGTCCCAATGTGTCTATAAATAGAGCTTTCCCTACCCCCTATCCCCAGTCTTGTCTTATCCCTTACAATAAAGAGCTGTTTTCACTAAGAAGTGTTGCTGGACTTCTTGCTATCAGAACCCACGACACAACATACTGGCGACGAAGGTGGGATTGAATTAGGCCGGCTGAGGGCTGCTGACCCTAGCGACCTGATTCTGGCGACAAGACTCCCTGTGACTGACAGGACAGTTCAGTCCACTAAGATGGCTGCGTCACGGTTCATGGAACCATTTCATCCCGGAGCAACTGAGGCCTGGGATGCTTACCTCGAGCGCTTTGAATTCAGCGTGGCAGCAAAAGGGGTCACTGACGAGGAAAGGAAAAAGGCGTTGTTCCTGAGTTGCTGCGGGGCAGAGACCTTTGAGTTGGCTCGGGCAATTCTGGCCCCCACGACACTGCGGGAGGCGTCGTTCGCGAGCATTACGGAACACCTCTCCAATCACCTTAATCCGACAGCGTCGAAGATGACATGGCGCATCGAATTCCACAAGAGGCAACAACGACCTGGAGAGACGGTAGCAGTTTTCCTCACCGAACTGAGGAAGCTGGCGAGACACTGCAAATTCGCCAACTTGGAGGAGGCCCTGCTGGATCGGTTTGTGTGCGGCCTTCGCAGCAGCAAGGGCCGCAGGCGGATTGCGGCAAAACAAGATATGGATCTGTCGACAGCGCTCCGTGAGGCCATTGCGACAGAAAGCGCTGAGAGAGAGGAGCAAGACCCGGACCAGCGAGCCGAAAAGAGAGCTGGAGCGTCAACCCACACCGTGGACGACCAGGATGTCAGCCCCAACCAAAGCCCTGTGCGGGGAATAGAGATGGTGCGACAGGAGAGCACAGCAAATAAAGGTCGGCAGGGGGTCTGCCCTGGCTGCGGCGGATCACATGAGAGAAGGAAGTGCCGGTTCCGAGAAGCTACGTGTCATGCTTGTGGGAAAACGGGGCACATAGCCAGGGTCTGCAAGTCGAGTGGCACGTCGGGGTCCGCGAAATCAAGAGGTCAGAGGACATCCACAGCGACGCACCAACTCGACGATTGCAACTACCTCACGCAAATCGAGGGCAGAACTGTGCCATTTCCAGCCCAAGGGAAACCAGCTGTGCGGGTCCTAATCGAAGGGAAGCCGTGTAACATGGAGGTGGACTCCGGATCCGGATTCTCCATCGTATCGGAGGACACGGCCAGATCGTTATTTCCTAGAGGTAAGCTTCCGAGATTGGAGCCCTTCCCGGCTACTCTGCAATCCTATTCCGCTGGCCGCATAGACATTTTGGGAATGTGCGCAGTGAACGTACAGTTCCGCGAGAGGGAGGCCGTATTAAAGCTTGTGATCGCAAAAGGGAAGCGCACTAGCCTGCTGGGCACGGACTGGTTCCCGGCCTTAGGGTTGGGAATCTCAGGGCTCAACACGGTCCAGATAGCTTCGGAGACATTTAACACCCTGTACACGGAATTTGGGGAGCTATTTAATGGAGAGTTAGGATGTTATAAGGGGCCTCCAATTGACTTAGAACTGGACCCGGGGGTTGCGCCAATGCGCCTCAAACCCAGGCGGGTTCCATTTGCGCTACAGCCTAAAATAGAGGCTGAATTGGAGAAGCTAATACAGCAAGGGGTGCTTTCACCAGTGGACTCTGCTAAATGGGAAACACCCATTGTCACACCCCTGAAGGCTAATGGGGAAATACGAATTTGTGCGGATTACAAATGTACGATTAATAAGGCCATCAGGGGCAACTCGTATCCAATTCCAGTAGTGTCCCAACTATTAGCGAAGCTGGCTGGGGGCAAGGTGTTTGCAAAGATTGACTTGGCACAGGCATACCAGCAGCTTCCAGTGACTCCAGCGTCCGCTGAAATCCAGACAATTGTAACGCACAAGGGCGCCTTTAAGGTGAATAGGCTGCAGTTTGGAGTCTGCGTGGCACCTGGCATATTTCAAAGTCTTATGGAGCGCCTGTTACGGGGCCTGCCAGGTGTCCTGCCGTATTTTGATGATGTGTTAATTGCGGGCAAGGATGCTCAAGAACTACTGGGACGCATCCAGACAGTCCTATGCAAATTCCGGGATGCGGGGTTGAAACTAAAGAAAGAGAAATGTAGTTTTGGGGTAGCAGCTGTGAACTTCTTAGGGTACAGAATTGATGCTGCTGGCATCCACCCCATGGAAGACAAGGTTAAGGCTATCGCCGCAGCACCGACACCTAGTAACAAGGCTGAGCTGCAGTCCTTCTTGGGCCTCGTCAATTTCTATCACGCCTTTGTGCCACACAAGGCATCGATAGCCGAACCACTGCATCGGCTACTCCAAAAGAAGTGTGCATGGCGTTGGGGGCAACCGCAACAGAGAGCTTTTGAAACGCTGCGGGGCGTGCTGTCAAAGGAAAGTACACTTGCCCACTATGATGCTGCTAAACCACTGGTGCTGGCGTGTGATGCCTCACAATATGGCGTGGGGGCTGTCTTGAGTCACCGGGAGGCGGATGGGTCGGAGCGTCCAATCTCATTCTATTCCAGAACCTTGAGCCCCACAGAGCGGAACTATGCCCAGATTGATAAGGAGGCACTGGCTATAGTCACAGGAATCAAGAAGTTCCATGACTACGTGTACGGCCGCCCTTTCACAATTCAAACGGACCACAAGCCTTTGCTGGGTTTGTTCAGCCCGCATAAACAAACGCCTCAAATCTTGTCCCCACGCATGCTCCGATGGTCCATCTTTTTGAATGGATTTCAATACGAACTGTGTCATGTGAAGGGTAAGCTGTTGTGCCATGCGGACGCGCTGAGTCGTCTACCACTACCTGGAGCAGCCGACGACGACCCAGCCCCGGCCGAGCACGTCATGATGATGGAGACACTTCCCGGACCACCCGTGACTGCCGTCGACATCGCCGCAAGAACTAAAAGGGACCCCGTCCTCGCCCGTGTCCTTGTGTGGGTGGGGAGGGGATGGCCAAGTGGGACTCAGGAAGAGAAATTTAGACCTTTCATGGCAAGACAAAATGAGCTGTCCCTCCATAAGGGTTGCATATTGTGGGGCGATAGGGTGGTTATTCCAAGGTCTCTACAGAATGAGGTGTTAGACACATTACACATGGGTCATCCGGGCATGGTTCGGATGAAATCTTTAGCCAGGTGCTATGTGTGGTGGCCTGGCATGGACAAGGACATTGAACAATGGGTGCGCACCTGTCGAGCGTGCCAGGAGGTGCACCCAGAAATGCCCAGGGCACCAGTGCATTGGTGGGAGCGGGCTAAGAACCCGTGGAGCCGGCTCCATGTAGATTTTGCAGGGCCGTTTCAGGGAAAGGTGTTCTTAATTGTAGTAGACGCCTACTCGAAATGGCTGGAGGTCTCAATTGTTCCAAACATGTCCTCAGCTGCTGTAATCAGGGCCCTTCGCATTTTGTTTGCAACGCATGGGTTACCCGAGACCATAGTATCAGACAACGGGGCGGCTTTTGTGTCCCAAGAGTTCAGGGCATTCCTGGCCGATAATTTCATTAGAGGGGTCACTTCTGCTCCCTTTCATCCATCCTCGAACGGACAAGCCGAACGGATGGTGCGCACAGCCAAGGGTGCAATAGCGCGCCTCTTGGAAGGGGATTGGTCTGCTCGCATTGCAAGGATGTTGTTCCTGCAGCACACAACGCCGTGTGCATCCACAGGCAAGTCCCCAGCTGAATTATTAATGGGAAGGAGGTTAGCCACAATCCTAGACTATGTCCACCCTGACAAGGTGCCGGGCCGCGATACAAGAGAACCACCGGCTGCCGAGGGTGACAGAACCCGATACCTGACAACAGAGGATTTGGTTTGGGTCCGGAACTATGCAAGGGGACCCGCATGGGTGCCGGGGGTGGTCACCCGACCCAGTGGGCCAGTGTCATATTTTGTGACGTTAGAGGATGGCAGAGTAATGCGCCGCCACATTGACCAGCTAAGGCGCCGGTTTCCAAGCAGGGTAAGCCCGAGGGGGGAGGAGCCGCGCACAACTCTGCCGGCGTCCGGTGAATCGCAGCAGTCTAGTCAGGATGACTCCGGGCCACAGGGGGTGGAGGGCTCCGAGAGTCAGGAAACCGAGATCACCACTGATGAACCTAACCCGGAAACAACTAGTCAGCCTAGAGAGTCAGCTAGTGACACAGCTCCAGCTGAGGTACCCGAGGTTATTGGAGAGAGAAGTCTGACCACGGATAGTCCAAGGAGTGACACACCGGGGGTTAGGCGATCCGGTAGGACTCGAAGACCTCCGCAATACTTGAAAGATTACGTGTATAGTCTCAACTAGGTGCGGGGGAGTGTTGTGTATTAAATAAGATATTCTGGCAGCAGGGTAAAGTATTGTTATTGGTCAATTTGAAGTGTTCTATCACAATCCACAGCCTGATTGGGTCCCGCCGGAAAGTTTGAATATTATTGGTTCCCGCTAAAATGTATCTTTTCCCTCAGTCCCAATGTGTCTATAAATAGAGCTTTCCCTACCCCCTATCCCCAGTCTTGTCTGATCCCTTACAATAAAGAGCTGTTTTCACTACGAAGTATTGCTGGACTTCTTATCAGAACCCACGACACAACACTATCTATGTCTACTATGGATCCAGTCCTTGCAGAGCCGGGCAGAGGCCCGGGCCAGGTAGATAATGTGCCCCCCCCTTTTTTTTACCCTGGGGATCTCTGAAGTCTTATAAATAAGTAAGTATATAAATAATAGTGCTTTTTAAAAATACATAGGGAAAAGGATTATTTTAAGTATTTACATTTAAATAATGGTGAGCAATTGTGAATATGCTGACCGAGGCCCCCTTTGGAATTGGAGGCCCGAGCCAAGTGGCCCTCTGTTTGGGCCTGCCTCTGTACTATCCATGTATAAGATGACCCCCAATTTTTAGGATTTTTTTTAAAAAATAAAACAATCTCGTCTTATACACAGAAAAATACGGTATTGCACAAATGAAATAAAATCAATTCCCTGCTGCCCTGATTAACTGTTGCTTGTGCAGGAAAACCAAACTTATTACCTTAAAATCTTTTGTATTTTCTACAGATCCATTATATTTGTTGCAAGACATTAGTGCTGCATACGGTATAGGGTAGGGGAAGAAAAGAAGGGGGAGAGGGGGTGGGGTGGTATGTGTGTGGTTTTGCATCAGCCCCACTTGGGCAGGTTCTCTTCCCATTCGCCTGTTATATTTCCTTGGTAGTGAGAGAGGTTGGGGGGGGGCCCCAGGGAGTGGTTGGCTGTCTTTATTTGACTGCAGTGAGATTTCTTTGCATGTGGGGGTAGAGATAGTTGGGACAAGTCAGCCATATTGATTCATATGGATTCTTCTTGTTGTCTTGCTTGAGCCTTTTTGTTGAAAGCAACCTAGATGTTTCTGACAAAGATCTAACTGGCAGCAAGGCTAACTATTGCTAAGGACTGGAGGGAGGCATCTGGAGCGGATCTTTCCTGCTGGTACCACTAAGTGTGGGATGTCGCATTTATGGAGATGCCAGCCCCCAAAATGAGTGTTCTGTGCGGCACTTCAGAGACAGACAAATTTGCTTCAACTTGGAGCTCTTTTATTATTTATGCTAATAAGAAAGACCATTCACAGAAACGTCCCCTATCCCAATACTACATAAAAACTTGGAACGCTTCGCCTTTGTATTTATGCCTTAGTGTTGCCTTCTCATCTTACTCATTGCACTTACGGCGATGGTCTTATTCTTTTATACCTTGTAATGTAAACCGTTTTCCTGGCTTATTTATCTTCTCTGTCTCTAATTTGTAATGGAGTTTTGCTGCAGTATTATTCTGGAGGATTCACTAAGTGTGAATTGCAAACAAACAAGTATTTTATGTCTTGTAACAGAGGGTAAATGGATATTTGTTCTGCTAGTCAACCTTTGCAATAGCTGTTACTGACTAAAAAAAATGGCAAATATCTGTACCTCTGAATACATTTTTATTATTCTGTACCTCGATACTATTCTTGAAAAATATGTATACTTAAAACACACACACACACACACACACACACACTAATTTACTTCAGGTTTTTTTTTTTACCAGGCTTCATTTCTCAGAGGCATCTATACCTATAAATTTATTTGAGCAGAATTTGTGCCAGTTTGAGCTGTGGCCCTGTGCCCCAAAGTCACGCTAAGTGCCTCGTGATGACTGCAAGGCAGAATTAGAGCAGGTCTCTTCTACCTGTGCCTGTTCTGGCCCTGAATGCTGTATGGCTCAAAAAGCAAGTAAACTAAATAGTTTATCTGTTTGATTGGGAGGTGAAATAGGTACGAGAACTGTTGAAATCCTAATTAAACCAGCTCTGGTTTGTCTCAACCCACAATTTCCATCCCAAGGTAAATATTTGTGGGAATGTTCAGGGATGCAGGAGAGGATATATTGTTTGATTATATCCTTTTCAACTTGTGTTAACAAGTTCTGCAATTTAGCAGAGTAACATTCCCCTTTTAACTTGCACAGCGGGTGCGTTTGCTCAGGATCACTAAAGCCTCTGAAATAAGTTTCGTTGTGTAATTCCCCATTTAGTCCCTCATAAAAAGATAGACATGACACAGTCTTCTATAAAAGTATAAAAAGAGTTTACTCACACATTCTGTTCACAATTGGATCCCAGAAGGCAGACTTAAGTTACTAAAGTAATATACCTGGAATCTATCCCATAAAGAGACAGCTCCTTTGTCCAAGCCAAGAGAGCATCTTAGGCTAAGCAGATGTTGCTTCTTTGACGAATTTAGTCAGAGAGAGAGAGAGAGAGATGGCTGACCAGTCCTGCTCTTTTGTTACCTGGGCAGGTGAGGTCACACCCACCTCTAGTCACATGCAGAGGAAGTCTGTCCCAGCCTAGGAGAAACAGGAAGTTCTGACTGGCTGGTCCAGACATCCCCTTTTATGTCCACTCTAGGGATATTGTACTTGACTGCTCTTGTGTTTCACATCCCACAATATTCCCATTCATTTAAAGGCAGAACAAGGTGAGAGAGGTGAGAGAAGTAAATAATTAACCAATTTGTAGCTTTCTTAAAAACCCAAAGAGTCATTTTAATATTTGGGGTAATTAGTTGTGTTGTTGACATCAATCACAGCTGCAGCAATTATTTAACATATTTGATTATTCAGTCCAGAAGGGGTTCTTTTTTAATTTTTATACAAAGGTTGTACCAATGTTAACTTTTGCTAGTCAGTCAACAAATGTACTGAGTGCTTGCAGGGATGAAACACCTGTTCTTTTTGTCATATTGCAAATACTATCAAGCTGCTTTCCACTAGAAAGCCAACCTACACTGAGAGATGTAGAAGGCCTACACTTTTTCTGGCACATAGCTAGAAAATGCATGCATATCTAGGAATACAATTTAGTGTTGTGGGTAGAAGTTTGGAGGTGCACCAAGGATATCTGGTTGCAAAATCTCACTTGGACATGCAGATCTGGTTTGTACATAACATTGAGCCTTTGTTTGTCTAAAAAACCATGGGTTGTCACACAGACAAACAGAGCATGGTTTGTTTCCCCATTGCTTTCCAGTTGCTTTTTAGTGTCTGGGTTAGGGTGGTCAACAGACCATGGGCTAAGGAAGGATGCTGATGGTTGCAAACAGAACATCCAGCCATAGTTAAAACAAACCAAGGTTTTTAAGCCAAAAACAAACCATGACTTTAGATAGTAGTTTGTTGGCAGTAAACAATCCAGAGTTGAACTGTTCACAGTGGTTTGGTGTAAATAATAATCTACTTCTCAGCTTTTTTGTGAGGATGACATGGAATAATTTTAAACCCAGTGACCAGGAGACGAATCCTGGGATGTGTAGGATGGGAAATATGGTCTTCCTAGACCATCTTAGGATGCAGTCACCAAAAAAACAACTCATCTTCCAAAGAATTTCACAGATGGAGGACAAATTTGTGATATCTCCATCCTCAGGGAGGCATCCTTGTCCACAAACTCATACACTGACAACTTCTCCACAGAAACATCCTCCTCTCTGGAGATTCCTCATTCCCCAGTGTACCCATCCCAGAGGAAGTGGGAAGCATCAAACAGAGAGCCCACTGGAACATACTTCCTCATCAAACAAGCATGCTGCTTTCCAATGAAAATAGCTCTCCTCCAGGGAGGTGGAGTCTGGGAAGGAAAAGTATCCCTCCGGAAGTATCTCAACTCTCGGTGGTTGGTTTCAGAATTGTTCTGGAGCAACATTCCATGTTCCTAGTTCCTTGACTGAACCCTGGCAGGGTAACCAGCTCTGATCTTGGACTCCCACATGGTGCCTACCATAAGTGCAACCTACAAGGAAACAGAGGGCCCACCTCTGGAATTCATTGACACTAAGGAGAGGCACAGTGGTCAACTGCCCCTTCTAGGAATCGCATTCAGCAAAATGGAGATTGAAAAGCAGAGCGTGAAATAAGAAAGTCCTGAAGTGCAGGTGGGTTTCCATGAGACAACACACAGTGATAGTAGCAAGAACCTTTATTGAACTATATAACTGGGAAACAGGAGCAAAGCAACTGTTTATATACATTCTTGAAAGCCCAGGCCACTCCCAACGTGATTGGCTGTCCAAGCTGCGAATCACGACTCAAGTGTCCAGGGCCAATGTCAGAGGCCCAAATCCTGAAATGTTCTGTGATTGGACAGCATGTATTGAATCAGAACACAGGAGCTCAGACTCCTTAGTCCAGACTCAAGCTCAGGCAAACACAGATCACTGAATACATAACTGTCTTTCCTCATGCAGTGCAGCCTATGGAACTCCCTCCCACATGAGGCACTGAGGGACACCAACCTTGATGGCTTTAAAAGAGGACTGGACAAATTCATGGAGGGGGGGAGGGGGGGCTATCGGTGGCTCCCAGCCAGGAATGGCTCTGATTCTGTCTCTACCGTCAGAGGCAAGTGCTGCTAGGCACAGGAGCAGAGAGGGCTCTTGTGCTCGGGCAGGATTCCCATGGAGGCATCTGGGGGAGAAGAGGATGCTGAACTAGAGGTGCCATGGGCCTGATCCAGCACGCCTCTTCTTACATCCTAAGAATTTATATGTGCATGCGTAATATGCTTATATTATATATAAATTGCTTGCACTTGCAAAGTATGACTCACTCTGGTAAACAAAAACAAGCTGTTTTCCTCTTGGGTAGATTCCCTGCTGCTGCTGCTCATCCCCCTTCCTCCGGTTTCCTCATTTCTTGAGTTCAAATGCGCTTCAAAACTCCTTGCACACTCACCTCCTGCAACATGGTGAAAATGAGAAAGGAATGTTTTGTAAAAACAGGAGTTATAAACACACATACAAAAATTTCCTATTATTATTTTTATTATTAGTCAAAAGCTTGATGTTTCTGATTGTTCCTCTTGTTTCAGGGCACTCTTTTATCTTGAGCTGCCCAGAAAAGTAGATTCAGGCAATGGACACTGTAATTCACCTCTTAGTAATTTCTGCCCTCTTGGGAGGTGGCAGCCCAGGGAATTCCCTCCCCACAGAGGTTCCTCTGGCACCATCACCAGGTATGCCTCCACCCCAAACTCTGACCCCGAGATGTACAATTTATTTTATTATCCTGCACTCACCATGATTTACTTGGTAGTGATAATTAAATATTATAAAACAAATCTATTAAAATACAGATGGTAAAATGCATTATTTTTTAATGTAACTGCTTAGAGATTAATATTAGATAATTATATCCCCTTAGGACCCTTTGCAGCTCCTCTTGCAATTTCACTTTCCTCAGCACCTCAGGCTCATCCACAAACCTGCAGGTGTAGTCCTGTCTAGATCGCACCTCAACTTACATTTATAAGTTGCAAACAGAGTTAGCTAGTCAGACACACTTGTTACACTTTGACCATAAAACTAAGAAACGACAGGTAAGCTGTCTCTGTTTGCTACATGAATTGCTATATTATTTACTATAATTTTCTATATATTATTCTTTCATATAGATATGATAAAACATAGATAAACTTTCTCTGGATGTCGGAATGCTTGTCACACAATTGTTTTGATAGAAATGACTAAATGGATAATATTGTCAGAAGATATAAGTTTAATTTGAGATTCTTTATTGTTCCAGCTGATGAAGAATAAACGAAACAGGGCCTTGTCCTGGAGTTAAAAATCATTGCAACTGGAATTTGTTTCATACTTTAAACAACAAAAATAGAAGAAATCATTGTTTATTTTTGTCCTTGCAACGTTTCTATTTGATTACCTGTATTCCCCAAGGACTTCCCATTTTTTCATTCATCCACAAACCTGGCTGCCTGGCTGCTAATGTAAATTCCTGGTGATTGGTGAGCAAATGGGCACCACATGGCTTCCTTCTCTCCACCTTCCAAATGGCTCCTACCCTCTGCTCCAGGGGTAGCTAACGTGGTGCCCTCCAGATGTGCTGGACTCCAACTCCCATCATCCGTGGTCACCCCCCTTCTCCTCGAGTGATGCTATCCGGCAATGTCTGGAGCCCCCCCCCCACATTGACCACCTGTGCTCTACTTCTGTTGCCAGTCCATGTCTTCTTTCTCCATAAATGCTGTATTTACTCAGGAGGCCTTTGTTGAGGACATTTATTAAGAGCTTTCTGGAATTCAAATGTGCCATCTGTTTTTTTTTTTTTATAAGATTTTATTATTTTCCATTAAAACAAAGAGAAATAGTAGAAAACACAACATACACATAAACATAAACACCATAAAAACATAATACAAAAGCACAATAAAAACAATAACAATATAAAGCATAAAGAAAAACATATACAAACCTTAACCAACACCTATATTTGTAATTTTCTAGTTCTTATCTTCTGTATGTAGGGGACTTCCCCTGTTCCCTCCACTGTCTTCAAAATCATATATATGTTATAGGTAGCTTTATATTTTTTCCATTATCATATACCATATTTCTTAATACACTTAACTTTACTTCATCAAATATAAATCATATAATTTAAACCCAAAATCTTAAAATATTCTTTAACAATTAAATCATTCGCACAAAAAGAAGAAAGTTTCTTTAAAAATTTTATCTAACATAAACCTGACTAAAGACAATCTTCTGTTAATTCTGCTACAATTGTTTCAACAATTTTCGGATTTAACTAAATATTGTCTTTTATTTTTTTCAAATCTGTGGCCACATTTCCTTCTGTGTACCCGTATTCGGAAGCGTAGGGTATGAAAAGTTTACCATATAGTTCAGCTGATTCTCATGCCATTCTTCAACTTCGTGTATTCTGTCTTACATTTTACATGTTCTTGACAAATAGAAATTCCTAGCTTGCCTGTTGTGGGCATACATAAAAAACACTCCCTATCCTGGACTGGGTATCTCTTCAATGAGTTATGTCAGAGAAATGCATTCTGTTTCTTAAAGGTAACTGTTTCATTCACTTCTTAAGCTCATTATAATATTTATCATCACGAATCATTTAACCGTGGGCAACAGCCAACCATATGAAATAGGTACCTTTCGACTGTTTAACATTCTCAACATATAATTCGACATTTTGGTATTCATTTGCATAGTTCATCTTGCGTAGTACAAATCATCGTCACTCATTTAATGCTATATTTCTATGATGACAACCATTAAATGAAGCTTTTGCAAATCTCTGATCATTCCATGCATAATATTACTGTCCAGTCATACTTATCGATAACTTACTTTGCAAAGTTATGTGTGAGATAACCAATATCTTTCGTATGCACTCACTAGAACAGATTATACATGTTGGAAAGGGTTCTTAAAGTTACGATTCTATCAGTTTGTTCAGTTTGTGATTGTGTCTACTTGAAAACAATTTTTTGTATTTTAATGTATTCATACACTGCATGGTATTGCGCCAGTCGGGGACATGGGATTTGACTGGTTTCATAGCTTTTTAACCTAAATGAGTCCCTTACTTGCATAGCTGCCAATATGTCATGTTCTTAGACAAATTTGCAGACATGTTGGTTGTCCTTTATAGGCATTTGGTACACTGGAGAAATCCCAATCTAGGGATCTTTCTCTCCAACAGATAGTCTTTATATCTATGGTCAAACCTGTACAGGGATTTTCTAAACTAATAGTGTTTAAAAGTTCTGTGGATTTATTTGTCAGACAAGGTATGCTATGCAAAAACTCATTTTATCGTGTCCTTCCAAGTCAACACATTCCACATTCGTCTATTTAAACCAATACCTTTAACCAAGGGCAAGACGTGTTACAAAGTAAGAGTCTAGATCCGAGGGACAAAGCTATCCTTTCTTTAGAGTTGTAGAATCGAATTGAGTAGTCAGTTTTTGCGCCCTGCACCATATAACCTTACGATAGGTCCTTTGCCATTCTTTAAAGACAGGTATTTATCCAAATGTGGTATGGCTTGGATAAAAAAACAGCATCCTTTGTTGTAGGACATCATTTTAACAATTGCATTTCTCCCAGTTAACCGCAGTTTAAGTCTCTGTCAAAATTTTCACATATCCTTTTTTTATTATCTACACAGTTTGTTTATAGTTTGTACTTAGTGAAGGTTAACTTCTTGGTTGCTGAGAATTTGAGTACCTAGATATTTTACCTGTTTTAACCAAAGTTGGGCCAGTGGCTTTCTTGTATTCTTGAATCTGTCTGACCACAGTATAATGTTTTTACCTAAAATTTTGGTTTCTTGTTATTTAGTTGAAGACAGGCCTAAAAGTCAAAGTTGTTTCAATACAATTACAAAGATTGGGGAGCTACTTACCGGTTCATGCAGTGGATATAACATCACCATCGGTCTGCGAAGGCGCGCATTTGTTATTCTTTCTCTCCATTAATTCTTATGTCTTTTGTATTTTTCCGAATTAAATTTAGGGGATTAAGGACTCGTAATAAAGAGTAAAGGAGATAGGGATCACTTGTCTTGTTTCCTGTTGTCTCAACTTCATCCTCCTCTG